>CANTUR010000988.1:0-477839 GCA_947683625.1 Mallotus nudiflorus
ACCCAAAACAAGGGCTATGACCGGCGCTAGGGAACGGGAATTGTTTCGAATCCGGAACCCCTAGCAAACCTAAAAAAATAAAACAAACATACAATTAATAATAATAACAACACTTAATGCAGCGGAAATAAAATCATAAATATTAAAATAATATCCACCACCAGGGAATTTAAATCAAATCCATATCTCATATCATATATATAATTAAATCCTTTAATACACGTTTTAGTTCAATTTCTTAAAAATACATAACTCACACAAATATAATACATGTAATCCCACAATTTATTTACAACTACTGCAGTGTCTAGATTATAAAATAAAACTCAAGACTCAGATAAGTAGTTTACATAAAGAAGCCGGGGCGAAAGAAATCCGGCATACAGGCCTGCTACTGAGATCTGAGGAAGAAGACTCTCCTGAAAAATGGTCAACAGAGGGGAGTCAGACCTCACTGAGTGAATTACTATAATATATTCATGCATACTAAATGTCAATGCACACAATCAAAGTATATATAATATGTATATATATACAAGCAAATACACACAGATGTAATAAATTCATTTTATATATTTTTATTGAAAATTACAGTTCATGAAGGATCAAATAGAACCCTAGAATATCGCAACCTCAAACAGTGTTAGACAACACTCTAGCCATACAGGCTCACTTATTCCAATATATATTCACTTATTCCATTTAGACAATAGACTGGCCCCGAGACACTAAGTCAACCGAGCTCCAGCAGTCTGACTGTCAGTGTGATTGGCCCCGAGACACTAGGTCAACCGAGCTCCAGCAATCACACCCAAATCACATCACACATCAGATAAATCAATTCCAATCAATATCCTCAAACTGGTTAGTAATATAGCCTAAATGCTATAAGCGTACCGGTACGTACTCGGTCATAGTGCTGCCCATTAGGTAGAACGTTCTATTGATATCCTTCATTAATAAATATAAAACATACATTCACAAATAAATGATGCATGAATTTAAATAAAACAGCAACATAAACCATATATATACTAGAAATATACCAAAAGTAAACCAGGTATATTTCGAGTATATATACGTCAAATAAATCCAATATAATTACAAAATAAACTAAGAATATACCAAGAATATACATAAAAACATTTTAAGAATAATTTATTAATAAAACATGCATATAATTTGAAAATATACCAAAATATACCGAATATAAACTAAAGATAAACTTAAATACCAAATGAATTATTTATGCATAATTAATCAAAATAACATACATTTCTAAATCATGCACCCTAAACATATATATATATATAATAATAACTCACACTTAGTGCGCTCCTCGAGATGGGTCCAACGGGCTTGGTACATTAGGTCTCGGTCTCGGCGTAACTAAAAAAATAATAATAACAGACATCAGAATAAACCTAACAGAAAATCCTAGAAACTCGATCTAGAATATTAGACACAGAATCAAAAATTAGGGTTTGACCGGACATCACGTTTTACGAGAATTTTACCTAAAATCCGGCAGAACCTCCCCTGTAAAATGGACATCTCTCTACTCAAAGAGTAGAGCCGGCCCTGCAAAGAAATTCACTGCAAAAAATAGGCACAACAACACATCCACAACCCCTCGATCGGACTCCAAACTACAGTCTACCGATCGGGATCCACAATCACAGAATAATATAAAAATACCAAAAATACCCTTATATCACAGAAATACATTTTATAAGTAGAAATTACATAATTAACCTTAAAACACATTAAAAACTGATAAAAACTCATTTTATTAGAAAAATCGTATATTATATATATAATTGAAAATAATTCATGAAAAATAGTTTTAATCAATTAAAAATACTAAATAATTTGTAGAAATCATTTTTATACCTTAAATAGCTATTAAAACCAATTTAATTACATTTTTTGTCAATATAGGGTAAAATTACCAAAATACCCCTATATATATAAATATACTAAAATTCATTCAAAAATTCACCAAAAATAGTATAATTATCCAAAATTAATTTTATCCACATATTTATCAATAATATCAATAATTAAACTCAATTAACTAATTAATTTCAATTAAAAACACAATTAACCTAATTTTCCAAAAATTACATAAACCTAAAAAAATTCAAAATAAATACATAGAAATTCATAAAAATTACAAATAAATTTCTATAATTCATTTAAGCACCTATATTTATCATAAAACACAATTTCATAATTTAATTAATTAATTTTTGAAAATTAGAAAATAATATGAAAATATTCAAAAATACCCAAAAATCAAAATAATTCCCAAAAATTCTACAAAAATTTACAGATGTAGATTAAGCTAAGGGGAACAACATTTGTGAAGGAATTTTTCATGAACCAATCAAATTGAAGTTCAAAAAAATCAAGAACCCTAAAATGGCCGAATTACCAAAATCGAAATCTAAGCAAATCAAGACCATTTTAAGTGAAACAAAGCTTGGAATCACACTCACCGAAGCTCAAGGAGAAGAAAGAGATCAGCGTTGTCAAAAACGGTGGCCGAAAACGTCATGAACGATGGTGGCTCAAGTTTCGGCTTCCCGAGTTGATTCCGGCCAAATCACGTCGGAATAGGGCGCTGCTGGCAGTGAGGAAGGCTGGAGAAAGGAGGTGGCACACCGGGAGGCACACCGACGGCAAGAAAATGGCATGACAGACGGTGGAACGGTGATGGAGGCAATCGGGGAAGGAGGAAGAGTCGGGGGCAGAATTGTAATTTGCCAAAATTTTTGTTTTTAACAATATATATATATATGTACTTACACTATATATTAAAATAATATAAATTCACACACATTAATTATACACCACACACATATAATTTAATATTTTAATAATTTAATACACCTAAAAATAATTGAATATGTCACGACCCAAAACAGGGGCCATGACCAGCGTTAGGGAATGAGAATTCTTTCGAATCCGGAACCCGTAGCAAGTCTAAAAATAAAATAAACATGCAATAATAACAACAACCAATATATATGTAGCGGAAATAAAATCATAATATCATAATATTATCCACATCAACTGGATTTAAATCAAAATCTCATCACATAGATATATATAATCTTTAATACAAATCCAGTTTCAACATAATACATCTCTTTAAAATAAAATACATGAAATCCAACATTGTTATTCACAACTACTGCAGTGTCTAGATAAAATAAATAAGACTCAAGTATACAATTTACATAAAGAAGCCGGGGTGGAAGAAATCCGGCGTATCGACCTGCTACTGAGGTCTGAAGAAGTTGACTCTCCTGAAAAATAGTCAACGGAGGGGAGTCAGACCTCACTGAGTGAATTACTATAATATATATACATACACACTAAATGATAATGCATACAGTCAACAATATATATATAATAGGTATATATATACAGGCAAATTCATACAGATGCAGAGAAATCATTTTTATATATTTTACTGAAAAATCCCAGTTTATGAAGGATCACATAGAACCCTAGAATATCGCAACCTCAGAAAATAGTGTTAAACAACACTCTAGCCATACAGGCTCACTTAGTCCAAGTATATCCACTTAATCCATATGGACAGTAGACTGGCCCCGAGACACTAAGTCAACCGAGCTCCAGCAGTCTGACTGCCAGTGTGATTGGCCCCGAGACACTTAGTCAACCGAGCTCCAGCAATCACACCTCCAAACCACATCTCACACATCAATAATCATAATCAAATCAATATCCATAAATAGTTAGTAATATAGCCTAAATACTATAGGCGTACCTGTCACGACCCAAAACAGGGGCCATGACCGGCGCTAGGGAACGGGAATTCTTTCGAATCCGGAACCCGTAGCAAGCCTAAAAATAAAATAAAGCATGCCATAATAACAGAAACAGTATGATATGCAGCGGAAAATAAAAATCATAATATCATAATATCATCCATATCAACTGGATTTAATTCAAAATCTCATCACATAGATATATATAATCTTTAATACAAATCCAGTTCAATATAATACATCTCTTTAAAATAAAGTACATGAAATCCAATACTTTAATTTACAACTACTGCAGTGTCTAGATAAAATAAATAAGACTCAAGTAGACAATTTACATAAAGAAGCTGGGGCGGAAGAAATCCGGCGTATCGACCTGCTACTGAGGTCTGAAGAAGTTGACTCTCCTGAAAAATAGTCAACGGAGGGGAGTCAGACCTCACTGAGTGAATTACTATAATATATATACATACACACTAAGTGATAATGCATACAGTCAACAGTATATATATAATATGTATATATACAGGCAATTACACACAGATGCAATAAAATCATTTTTATATAATTTATCTGAAAATCATCTTTTATGAAGGATCACATAGAACCCTAGAATAACGCAACCTCAGAAAATAGTGTTAAACAACACTCTAGCCATACAGGTTCACTTATTCCAAATATATCCACTAAATCCATTTGGACAGTAGACTGGCCCCGAGACACTAAGTCAACCGAGCTCCAGTAGTCTGACTGCCAGTGTGATTGGCCCCGAGACACTTAGTCAACCGAGCTCCAGCAATCACACCCAAATCACATCTCACATATCGATAATCATATCAAATCAATATCCACAAATAGTTAGTTAGTTTGTCCTCCTCCTCCGTTTGTTTTTATTAGTTTGTTTGTTGTTGAGAAGAGATAAGGTAGCACGTTCTATTGATATCCTTCATCATTAATAATGTAAAACATTCATTCACAAAAATAAATGATGCATGAATATACATGAATTAACAATATAAACCATATATATACCGGAAATATACCAAAAGTAACCAGGTATATTTCAAGTATATATAATTCAAATGAATTCAATCAAATTATAAATTAAGCTGGAAACGTATTTAAAAACATTTTAAACACAGTTCATTAATAAAACATGCATATAATTTAATATATACCAAAAATAAACCAAAAATATACTTAAATACAAATCACATTATTTATGCAATTTAATCAAAATAAAACGTATATTTCTAAAATCATGCATCCTAAGGCATATATATATAGTATAGTAACTCACCTAATGCGCTCCACGAGACAGGTCCGACGGGCCTGGTCCACTAGCCCTCGGTCTCGGCGCAACTAAACAAGAAATAAATAACCGATATCAGAATAACCCTAATAGAAATCCTAGAATTCAATCTAGAGTATTAAACACAGAATCGGAAATTAGGGTTCGACTGGATATCACGTTTTATGAGAATTCTACCGAAAATCCGGCAGAACCTCCCCTGTAAAACGGACATCTCTCTACTCAAAAGAGTAGAGCCGACCCTGCAAAGAAATACACTTCAAAATACAAGCTCAACACAATCAAAATCCCACAGTCGGACTCCAAACTACGGTCCACCGACTGGGGTCCACAAACACAGAATGATTCCAGATATACCAAAAATATCCTTAAAATCTAGAAATACATCTCATAGGTAAAAATTACATAATTGACCTTGAAACACCGTAAAAACCGAATAAAACTCATTTTATTAGAAAAACCGTATATTATATATATAATTGAAAATAATTCACGAAAAATAGTTTTAATTAATTAAAAATACCAAATATTTTGTAGAAATCATTTTTATACCTTAAATAACTAATAAAACCAATTAAATTACATTTTTAGACAATTTAGGGTAAAATTACCAAAATACCCCTATATATATAAATATACTTAAATTACTTCAAAAATTCACCAAAAATCATACAATTATCCAAAATTTATTTTCTCAACATATTTATCAATAATATTAATAATTAAACTCAATTAACCAATTAAATTCAAATAAAAACACATTTAACCTAATTTTTCCAAAATTCCATAAACTTCAATAATTCAAAATAAATACTTAGAAATTCATAAAAATTCCAAATAAATTCCTATAATTCATTTCAACACCCAATTCAACCATAAACTCAAATTTCATAATTTAAATAATTAATTTCCGAAAATTAGAAAATAATATTAAAATATTCAAAAATACCCAAAAATCCAAACAATCTCCAAAAATTATACAAAAATTTATACATGAATATTAAGCTAATAGGAACAACATTTGTGAAGGAAGTTTCCATGAATCATCCAATTCGAAGCTCAAAAAAATCGAAAACCCTAATAGGCCGAAATTGACAAATCGAAAACTAAGCAATTCTAGACCATTTTAGCTCAAACCAAAGCTAGAATCACACTCACCGGAGCTCAAGGAGAAGAAAGAGACCAGCGGTGTCAAAAACGGTGGCCGGAATCGGCGTGATCGACGGTGGATCGATTTTCGGCTTCTCCGGCCAAATCGATCTCCCGATGCCGGAAACGGCCTCCTCAGGTGGCGAAATTGGTCGGGGAAGACGGTGGCACACCGGACGGCACACCCACGGTGAAGGAACGGCGTGACAGACGCCTGGACGGCAAGGGGAATGGTCGGGGAAGAAGAAGGAGATGTCGGGGGCAAAAGTGTAATTTTCCAAATTCTTTTGATTTTTGACAAATATATGTATATATATACTTTATACTATATATTAAAATAATATTAAATTACACACATCAAATATACACCACACACATAAAAATATTAATATTTTAATAATTTATACTAAATAAAATTAATTAAATAACAATAAAACAATTAAATACTTAATAAAATATTAGGGAAATAATAAACCCTAATTAAATAATTATACACACACAGGCTTTATTTAATAATTTAAAAATATGTATGAGTTCATGCAAGTCCGTAAATACATTTAAAATAATTAATAATACATTGTTTACGTGAAAATTTCCCCGAAAATGCAAGTCTCGGGAAAATTTTACGTAAAACACTGAAAATAATATACAGTAATTAAAATAGGTTTTAAATACATATCAACTCGTAAAAATATCATATAATATACAGAAATTATTAACACTGCATATCCCAGTACAGTGTAAAAATATTTTAAAAACACGGGATATTACAGTACCGGTACGTACTCGGTCCTAGTGCTGCCCACTAGGTAGCACGTTCTATCGATATCCTTTATCATTAATAATATAAAACATTCATTCATAAAAATATATGATGCATGAATGTAAATGAAATAACAATATAATCCATATATATACCGGAAATATACCAAAAGTAAACCAGGTATATTTCGAGTATATATATATCAAATACATTCAATCAAATTATAAATTAAGCTGAAAATATATTTAAAAACATTTTAAATATATTTTATTCACAAAATATGCATATAATTTAGTATATACCAAAAATAAACCGAAAATATACTTAATATAAACTTAAGAAATAATCAAATTATTTATGCATATTTAATCAACATAAAACATGCATTTCTAAATCATGCATCCTAAGCATATATATATAGTATAGTAACTCACCTAATGCGCTCCACGAGACGGGTCCGACGGGCCTGGTCCACTAGCCCTCGGTCTCGGCGCAACTAAACAAGAAATAAATAACCGATATCAGAATAACCCTAATAGAAATCCTAGAATTCAATCTAGAGTATTAAACACAGAATCGGAAATTAGGGTTCGACTGGATATCATGTTTTACGAGAATTCTATCGAAAATCCGGCAGAACCTCCCCTGTAAAACGGACATCTCTCTACTCAAAAGAGTAGAGCCGACCCTGCAAAGAAACACACTTCAAAATACAAGCTCAACACAATCAAAATCCCACGGTCGGACTCCAAACTACAGTCCACCGACCGGGGTCCACAAACACAGAACATATTCCAGATATACCAAAAATATCCTCACAACATAGTAATACATCTCATAGGTAAAAATTACATAATTGACCTTGAAACACTATAAAAACTGATTAAAACTCATTTTATTAGAAAAACCGTATATTATATATATAATTGAAAATAATTCACGAAAAATAGTTTTAATTAGTTAAAAATACCAAATATTTTGTAGAAATCATTTTTATACCTTAAATAACTATTAAAACCAATTAAATTACATTTTTAGACAATATAGGGTAAAATTACCAAAATACCCATATATATATATATATATACTTAAATTACTTCAAAAATTCACCAAAAATCATACAATTATCCAAAATTAATTTTATCAACATATTTATCAATAATATCAATATTTAAACTCAATTAACCAATTAAATTCAAATAAAAACACATTTAACCTAATTTCTCAAAATCACATAAACTTCAATAATTCAAAATAAATACTTAGAAATTCATAAAAAATTCCAAATAAATTCCTATAATTCATTTCAACACCTAATTTAACCATAAACTCCAATTTCATAATTTAAATAATTAATTTCCGAAAATTAGAAAATAATATTAAAATATTCAAAAATACCCAAAAATCCAAATAATCTCCAAAAATTCTACAAAAATTTATACATGAAGATTAAGCTACTAGGAACAACATTTGTGAAGGGAGTTTCCATGAATCATCCAATTCGAAGCTCAAAAAAATCAAAAATCCTAATGTGACCGAATTGGAAAAATCAAAACCTAAGCAAATCTAAACCATTTTAGCTCAAACCAAAGCTAGAATCACACTCACAGGAGCTCAAGGAGAAGAAAGAGACTGGTGGTGTCAAAAACGGTGATCGGAATCGGCGTGATCGACGGTGGATCGATTTTCGGCTTCTCGGGCCAAAATCGACTTCCAGGCGCCGGAAACGGCCTCCTCAGGCGGCGAAATTGGTCGGGGAAGACGGTGGCACACCGGACGGCACACCCACGGTGAAGAAACGGCGTGACAGACGCCCGGACGGCAAGGGGAATGGTCGGGGAAGAAAGGGATAATCGGGGGCAGTTTTGTAATTTTCCAAACTTTTGTAATTTTGACAAAATTTTAATGTATATATGTATATATATATACTTTACACTATATAGTAAAATAATATTAAATTACACACATCAAATATACACCACACACATAAAATTTAATATTTTAATAATTTATACTAAATAAAATTAATTAAATGACAATAAAACAAATAAATACTTAATAAAATATTAGGGTAATAATAAACCCTAATTAAATAAATATACACACACAGGCTTTATTTAATAATTTAAAAATATGTATGAGTTCATGCAAGTCCGTAAATACATTTAAAATAATTAATAATACATTGTTTACGTGAAAATTTCCCCGAAAATGCAAGTCCCGAGAAAATTTTACGTAAAACACTGAAAATAATACACAGTAATTAAAATAGGTTTTAAATACATATCAACTCATGAAAATATCATAATATATACACAAAAATTATTAACACTGTATATCCCGGTACAGTGTAAAAATATTTAAAAAAACACGGGATATTACAGAATAATATTAAAACTAATTAATAAATAATAAAATATTAGGGTAATTAATTAAACCCTAATTAAATAAATAAATACACATATATACATTATTTAGTACTTTAAAAATATATATGAATTCATGCAAATCCAAAAATTTATTTAATACAATTAATAATAAATAATTTACGTGAAAATTTCCCCGAAAATAGAATTCTCGGGAAAATTTTACGTAAAGCACTTAAAATAATATACAATAATTAAAATAAGTTTTAAATACATATTAACTCGTAAAATCTCATAATTATATACAAAATTATTAACACTGCATATCCCGATGCAGTACTAAAATATTTAAAAACTCGGGATATTACACAAATATTATTTAAAAATTAGAATTTTATGTTTTAGTTGGAAAATAAAGGTTTTAAAATATTTTTTTGGATTTTTGATGATTTTTATGATTTTACTGTTTAATATTATTGGTTTGTGATTTGTGAACCTCGGTTGGGGATTTGTGCAGTTTGGGGTCTCAACCTGAGGTGTTGCACTTTGTGATTTTAGAAGTGTATTTTCTATGCAGTATCGGCTCTACTTTTGTAGGGAGACGTTCGTTTTACAAAGGAGACTCTATCGAATTTTTGGTAGATTTCTCGTAAAACATGATAACCGGTCTGAGTTTAGTTTTGAAATTTTGATTTAGTCTTTCTATAGTAATCTTAAAAGTGTAAAGTTAGAATATATTCTGATTTATTATTATTTATTTTTCTAGTTGCACTGAGACCGAGGCCTATCGGACCAGGCCCGCCGAGTCTGTCTCGTGAAGTGTGAATCAGTGAGTTATTATACTATATATGCATTGCATTTAGGATGCATGAATAAGGATTTTACATTTTATTTTATGTCTAAATGTGATTTATGTATTAAATGATTTAGTATATTTTCAGTTTATTTTTAGTATATCTTTGGTATATTTAGGGTTTATTTTGATATATGCATGTTATATAATTAGGTATATTTTTGATATATTTCAAAATAAATGCATGTTATATTTTCGATATATATATATATATATATATATATATATATATATATATATATATATATATATATATATATATATATATATATACATTTTATTTTATGTCTAAATGTGATTTATGTATTAAATGATTTAGTATATTTTTTGTTTTATTTTTAGTATATCTTTGGTATATTTAGGGTTTATTTTGATATATGCATGTTATATAATTAGGTATATTTTTAGCATATTTTTGATATATTTCAAAATAAATGCATGTTATATCTTTGATATATATATATATATATATATATATATATATATATATACTTAGAATGTTTTAGTACATCATTGGTTTTTTATTGGTATATTTTTATGGTTGATTTAAAATTTATTTAGCAGATATATACTTGAAATATACTTAGTTTATTTTAGGTATATTTTTGGTATATATATGGTTTATTTTGGTTATTATGAATGTGGTTATGCATTATTTATTTTCCATATGTATGTTTAATTTTAATTGAAGGATATCAATAGAATGTGCTACCTAGTGGGTAGCACTAGGAACGAGTACGTACTGGTGCGATAGATTTTAGGGTTGATTTACTAATTTATTTGAGGTGACATTTGATTGATTATTTATTGAAATTGATGTGATTGAGTAGTGTGATTGTGGGAGCTCAGTTGACCTAGTGTCTTGGTGCTAATCACACCGACAATGAGACTACTGGAGCTCGGTTGACTTAGTATCTCAGGGTCAGTCTACTATCCATAATGAAATAAGTGAATTGATTTGGAATTAAATAAGCCTGTATGGCTAGAGAGTTGTTATTGATTGAGGTTGCGATTAAATATGGTTCTATTTGATCCTTCATGTATCAAAATAAATGTTTTCTGCATTTATTATATTTATAAAAGTAGAGTTTGACATTAGTGTGAAATGCGTGTATATGTATATATATATACAGATGCCTGGCTGTATATGGTTTAGATTGCATGTATATATATTATAATAATTCACTCAGTGAGGTTTGACCCCTTTCAATTATTGTTTTTCCAGGAGATCTTATATTGTCAAACCTTAGTAGTAGAACTTTTCACTGGTGTTCTTCCGCCCCAGCTAGATTATATAAAATTTATATTTAAACTTTGAATTGTATTTTGGAAATTGTAGTAGTAGTGTTATTGTATCTGTAGAGTATTGTTTTATTCTTAATACTTTATATCTAGTATGTTGTAAGAGCATCTTTTATTTATGAAAGGATATTGAGTATTTATTTTTATATATAATTTGAAAACAATTTTAATTTAGTCTTACTTTTTATTTATTTATTGTATGTGCTTTTATTTTTAAGGCTTACTACGGGTTCCGGATTCAAAAGAATTCTTATTCCCTAGCGCCGGTCATGATTCACGGTTTGAGTCGTAACAACTAACTATAATATTAACTTAATGATATGGTTATTTTCATTTAATAATTATATTTACATTACCTTCGATTGTAAATATATGATTTTTTATTACACTTCATGCTATTTATTTACCTACCTATTTTACTTAACAATTTTTATTTATTTAATATTAAATTACTATTTGTCTATATCCACTTATGATTGTACTTATTTAATAGTTTATATTTTATTAGCTATGAATCTAGGATTCAACTTAACATTTAAAAAAAATAACAAAAACTAAATCTAACTAAACTTATGCACTATCGCTATGAAACTATATAGTTTTAGGTTGACTTATTTATTCAAAACTAACTATTATATTAATTTAAGGGAAAAGTACAATAAGTACTTTGTGGTTAGACGTTTTTTCACTTAGAAGGCCATGGTATATTTGTAACATTTAACAATCTGTAGTTTCATTCTACTTGTATTTTAGTACCCTACTAAGTAATATTATTAAAAAAATATAGGATATAATGTTAAAATATTATGAATTTTTAATAGTAAAATTATTTATTAAGTACTATAGCATTCAACTAACTAAAATAAATTCACAATAAAGAAAAATAATATGTATTTTTAATTTTATGATGAATAAAAAATAAATCTTAAAATAAATTTGTAATATTTTTAAAAGTATCTAAATAGTTATATTGATGATAATCACATGTAAAACATTTATATTATTGAAAGAGAATGTTATTTTAAAATTTTTATTACAAAATAATGATGATGTTAGTTAATACAATATTAAAGTATTAGAAAATAAAAGCACATGCCTCTAAATGTCATAAAAAAATCACAAGCTTTTAAGTGAAAATGTGTCTAACTACAAAGTACTTTTTTTTGTTCTTATTCCTTAATTTAATTATATGGTTATTTTCATTTAATACTTATATTTACATTACATTCAATTGTAAATATAATTTTTTTTTATTACACTTCATATTATTTATTTACGTACCTATTTTACTTAATAATATTTATTTATTTACGTACCTATTTTACTTAATAATATTTATTTATTTACCTACTATTATTTACCTATTACACTTAATAATTTTTATTTATTTAATATAAAATTACTATTTGCTTATACTTAATATTTTACTTATTTAATAATTTATATTATATTAGCTAGAAACTTAGGATTTAACTCAACATTTTAAAAAATAACAATAACTAAGTCTAATTAAAATTATGCACTATCATTATGAACCTACTTAGTTTTAGATACTATTTCTTTAACATTAACAATTATATGAACTTTTTTTTTTGAAGCTTTAAGGTTTTGGCATTAGATGATGCACTAGGGCATCCTAGCTAGGCTGACACACCCATAGCATCGACATCATAAGCCAAAACAATGATTTTATTGATAATAAAAAAAATACAAAAGTCTTTACAACCAAAAAGACAATGAAATCAAAATAACAATTAATAACCAACTAAAAAGCTAGTGAAATCTAAAATTAGGAAGACCTATTACATTATGCTGAAGAAGATCATTGCATTCTAGGGGATATAAAGTCCAACACTTTGCACTCTATAAGGAAGTAGCAATGTAAGCATGCCATTCTTTATGCCATGATCAAGGAACATCTGTTGATCTACTATGAACCATGTGAACCACATTAGATGAATCATATTCAATCTAGAGAGGTTGGAAGTTGAACTGAATAGCATATCAAACTGCTAACATCATAACAGTAAGTTCAGTTTCAAAGGCAAATTGAGACCCTAAAGGAAAAGCAAAAGCTCCAATTGAATGACCATTGGATAGACAAAAAATACCACATGTGCCAACAAGACTTGGACAACCCTTAGCCGAGCCATCAATATTCACTTTGTACCAACATAAGCTCGAAGGAATCTAAAAGACTGAGTGAAGAATCAGAGTCGAAGCTGTAATGCCATGCAAACGAAGACGATTCAAGATGAGCAATTCCATTTAAGAGTTTTTCATGCTTTTAACTTTGAAAACCTCAGCCTCTTTAACATATTTACAAAGATTATGAATAATAGTAGTTATGGGCAATAAAAGGTTCTGAAAAGATGCTTGGTTGTGAGCATTCCAAAGGATCCAATTATAAGAGACGACGCCAACTTTCCAAAGGGCATTCAATATAAGGAGAAATTAAAAGTAATAACAACTTTATAAAATTCTAAAGGAGTACCAGCTATAGGAAACTAAATAGTAAACATATCCTAAAGAGCAATCCATAATGCAATAGCCTAAGGGCATGAATTAAAAATATAATCATGAGAATCATAAGAATTTAAACACAAGTGACACTAAGAAACCATAATCATTCCTTTTTGCTAAATTTTATCATATGTTGGTAATAAATTATGGAAAACACACTAAAAAAGGAGTGAGCGATTTGGAGGTAAGTGGTGCCTCTAAAGATCTCGACCTCAGGCAACCTTAAGGGAAGAAGATAAAAAGAAATCATATGCCCACTTAGAAGAGAAAATTCCATTAGGGGAGTAATACTAAATAAAGAGATCAACATTAGAAGAGAAGACAACATTATTTAAATTAGCAATAACTTTAGGGAAATCATTGGAAAAGACATCTAAAATATGCCAAGCATCTTCCAAAAAATAATCACTTATAAAAGCATAGAAATAACTCCTTTAATGAAGAGGAATACCAAACTTGTTAGCTATGGAATAGCTAAGGAAATTTAAAGTTCAGAAGTTTAAATTTGACCCAAATCTAGGTAGCCATTGAGAAGAAGCTTAAATATCCACATAAACATCATGGATAGAAGGCTAAATGGAAGAGTTTATGAAATAAACTCTAGGAAGATTATATCTTAAAAAACACTTTCTAAGAAATTGATAAACAAAACTAGAGCTACAAGAAAGCTTCCAAGCAACTTGAGATAAAAGTGCCTTATTAAAATAATATAATTGTCTAAGACTAATTCCTACTTCATCATTTGGAGAATAACACAAATCCCAACCAATAGTGATAAGCTTTTTGCAATTAATTGAGCCTATCCATAAAAAATTATGAATGGCTTTTTCAATAGTTTTGAGTAAAGAGCTCAGCCATTTATATATCATGAAAGAATGCAACAAAGAGCCATAAATGTTAGATTTGATCAACACAAGCTGACCTAGCATGGAAAGAGTGTGACCTTTCCAAGCATCCATTTTTGTAATCACCTTATTAGAAATTGACTTGAGCCATTTTGATTGAGGAGCACCAATAAAAATAGGGACTTTAAGAAAAATGAAGGGGAAACTATGAGCTTTCATACCTGAATGTGCACGTAGAGAAATGGCTTGGCTAGAATAAACATCTTTGCTTAAGAATAAATTTGATTTCTCTTAGTTAACTATTTGGCCAAACAAAAAACCATACTCTTGAAATATGTTGTCTAGAATATTAATATTAGCCCGAGATGCCTTACAAAAAATAAGAGTATCATTAACATAAAAAAAGATGCGAAGGATAGATAATACTTCTACCATTAACCATAGGAGAAAAGGAACTATTCTGAACTAAAGGAGAAAGCTTTTTGCTCAAGAAATCCTCAGCAAGACAAAACAAGACAGGAGAAAGTGGATCACCCTGCCTAACTCCTCTAGTAACTGGGAAATAATCCTTCGGAATCCCATTGACAAGAATAGAAATCCTCACCGAATAAAAAATTCCAAATCTAATCATAAAATTAAATTAAGAAGCCAAAGCTAAAAAGAAAAACATGAATGAAATCTCATTCCATATAGTCAAAGGCCTTTTTGATGTCAATCTTTATGGCCATATTGCCACCTTAACAATTACCATTAATAATATTGAAGCTCTTTGAGGCAACCATAATGCAATCCTCGATATGGCACCCTTTAATGAAACTAAACTGATTAGGAGAAATAATGCAAGAAGCACTAATACTTAAATGTTCAGTCGAAATCTTAGTAATGATCTTAAAAAGAAAATTACTTAAGATAATGGGGCAAAATTTATTAATTGAATTTGCACCTATAATTTTTGGAATAAGAACCATAAGATTGAAATTAATTCCACTAAAAAAAGATCCTACGGTAGAACTACCTTATAAACATAGATACTAACTATGTCCTAGCAAGTGCAAAAGAAGAAACAGTAAAGCCATCAGTGCCAGAAACATTAGACTGATCCATGTCAAAGACAACTGAGTGAATAAGCTTATAAGAAGGCATCATGGTGAGCATAAGATTATCAATATAAGAAACTAACATTGGAATGACCTCATTAATTCTAAGTAAACCACAAGGAGAAGGACTAACTAAAAAATAATTTAAGAAATAATGCATAATATGACTCTTAATTAAGAGAGCATCGGTTTGCAAGGCACCATCAATCATCATAGAATTCCCAATAGCTTGGCATCTGCGTCTTGCTAAAAAGCTGTGATAAAATTTCATGTTCTAGTCCCCATCCCTTAACCAAGGATTTTGACTTTTGTCCTCTAAAAGAGACTTTTACCGAGCAAGATAAGAAGAAAACTAATAATTGACTTCAAGTTCCTAATTATGAAGGGACTAAAAAAACCCATGAATTTCCATCTTTTGCTAAATATTAATCATTTATTTGAATAATAAGTCTATCAACATTGCCAAAAGTATACTTATTCCATTGCCAAAGAAAAGATCTCAAAAATTTAAGCTTGTGCATAATAGAGAGCATAGGATTACCCGATGAAGGAAAAGAACTCTACAAATTTTTTTATAAAAATAAAAAATTTATCATGACTTGCCCATATAAAGAGTAACTAAAAAGGTTTAGGTAGAGGCAAGACTTAACGGCAGTTGAGATAAAGAGGATTGTGATTAGAGCAGTGGCGCACTAGAGCATAGCACTCTATAGAAGTCCAATTTTGAAAGGAAGCTTCTGAGTAAAGAGCATAGTTAAGGTGAACGTCAACACGATGCTGATCTTAACATTTATTGGTCCAAGTATACAAAGGACCCTTAGTATCAAGATAAGTTAGCATACACCAATTCATAGTAGAGAGGAAGTCATAACAAGAACTAGCATTTGGATCATTGCCCAATTTTTCATGAGCACTAAAATAGGCGTTGAAGTGCACTAAAATAAACTAGATATCCATAATTAAATAAGAAATATGTTCAAGTTCTGCCCAACAATAACCAAAACATTGCCATAAACGTAAGTAATAAACTAAGTGTAAGAAGAAATAGAATATTGCACTGTAATATGTTGTGAGGAACTAGAAAAAATTGAGACATTCCTTACGCCTAAGTCATTAGAAATAAGGATCCATAAATTTAGGAGCATAATGATAGTAGATGCAACAAAAATAAGTTAAGAGATCTCTAAAAACCACTATGAATAGTGTCAAAACACTACTTTAAGCTCAACAATACAGATAAAAGTAGGTTTCAAAGAAATACAAAAATTATAAAGAGCTCACTGGGTGGCAGAATTGCCTAAACCCCTATATTTCTAATATAAAATGTTCATTGGGATGAATGAGAAATGGACCTTGTATTAGGTTTGTTACCTATGAGTATAGGAACTATTTTGTGTGTGCCTTTCTTTTTCTTTTCTGAAGAAGCAATATGCCAATTATTTGCATTATCTACCAGGTCTGCTAATGATTGATTGGCAACTAATTCGAGCTCATTTTGCGCATAAAGATCCAAAGGTATTTTAGAGCTTGAAACATCAGTATCCTCCCAATTTGTGTCATTTATAGGAACTAGGTTTTAACTAGCCAAATACTACAGAGATGTATCAATTAGTTCCACATTGGTCAAAGCAACAGTTTATGCCAGAATGATAACATTTATATGTTCAGAAGTAGACTCCAAAAGCACCATCGTAGAATTGTTCTAAGGGTCTACATTGGTCTACTTAGGAGAATCATTATGAGCAATAAAAGGCTTCGGTGCAATAGTTACTACATTAATTTTGCATTTAGGGTGCCATTCAGTTCTCTCTCATGAACGACCCTAAAGGCATCACATTTGAGAGCAAAATTATTATCTTGATTATATGAGAGATGAAAAGAGGAAGTAGTATGTCCAATCAAATTACAGGTTTGATATAAAGTAGGCATGTTTTCATAAACCACGTCTATATTAAATAAAGTCCTATTATAATCAATCATGAGTAAATGCTAAAGATTAGATGCAAGATCGATATCCACCAGAACATGACTAAAATGGCCAAAATCCCCATCTAAAGTGGCTTTATCAAAGCATATTAGAGTACCAATATTTCGAGTAATGTTGGACAGAATTTATGGATCCCAAAATTCCCAGGGAAGATGATAAAAATGGAGTCAAAGATGAGTTATTGTTGATTTCTCCTTATATGGATCAAATCCAGGAGACCACTACTATATCCGAATAATTCTAGGTTTAAAAGATATTGAATCGTGATTCCAAACCTTGTCTTTAACCATAATTGAGTGTAAGAGAATATGATAAAATCCTCTTCCTAATGAAATTAAATGCCAGTCTTCATTAAGGTTCCAGGTGGAAGAAAATTTTTCTTTTAACTTAAGAAGGGTCCAAGGCTATTCTCCTTTATTAAGGACAAGTCTCACAATAAAGGAGTACTAATAGAGAGCAAGTCTTCTTCGATAGGCATCAAAATTTAATTTGACTAGTTGAAAGGCTCTAGGTTTAGTAATAATGTGATTTGGGATATCTGTAGTGGTATCCACCACAGACGTAAAAGTTTTATTACGTAAAGCATCTGACATAGTATCAACAGGTTGTGCATGGGATGTATGAGAAAGGAAGCCTTACAGAGAGAAGAGGGTAGAATGAGCAATGTAGTTGTCAACATGATGATGAGCACGAGTCCGATCAGATAGAATGGAAGAATTAGTATAAGAAACATGTTTATTATTTGAAATCAAACATTATAATTTCTTTTACCTATTTACAATGCACAAATTGGTGTTACATATGCATACATAAGAGCACAATCAACTTAAAAACTATTGATACTGAATCATAAAAGGGATAAATTATATAGAATTATTTCAAGATCAGTCAATTGGCAAAAGGAATTTCTAATGTTGTCAATTAGCTTTTTTAAGTTTTCTAGCTGACAAAACTCTCAAAATCTCTTATTTTTGTCTAAGCTGTCCTTTTGGGTTTTTAACTTAATGGGATATTTTAACCTAACTTTTGCCTAAGCCGCCCTTTTGGGTTTTTGACTTAGCGGGTACTCATTTTTTTATTTTTTCTAATTTTTATCTAAGCCGCCCTTTTCCAATTTTTAACTTAGCAGGAACTCCTAACATTTTCCTAAGCCGCCTTTTCGGATTTTTCAACTTAGCAAGAAAATTTAATTTTTTATTTTTATTTATTTTGTTTTTTCTTCTTCCTTTTTTTATATAGTATGTTGCTCGAAAATTTTAAACAAAATACTTTTTCAGCTTGTCAATATTAATTGATTCAAAGAACTCATTGCCATCCAAGTCTGGTAACTTAATTACCCCTTTTTTAAAGATTTTTTTTTTACTAGATAAGATCCATCCCAGCTTGGTTTGAATTTTCCCCTCAGGTCAAATGACATAATTCTACCTTGCTTTAGAACTAAATCCCCTTTTTGAATCTTACTATGTCTGATTTTCTGATTAAATGTATGAGCTATCCTTCTCTAATAAAGTTGCATATGAAATGCTATTATGAGCCTTTTCTCATCCATCAAGGTCAACTCTTTATATCTGGCTTTACCCATTTTGACTCTGGAATTTTTGCCTCTAAAACCACTCTCAGAGACTGTAATTTTACTTCAACTAGTAAGATTGCTTCCATACCATACACTAATGACTCGAACCCCCTTCATGTTCACTTATTTTTGAATTTTCTTTTGTGTTGTGTTCAACAATTATATTAACGTAACAATTCAATTATTTTCATTTAATACTAACATTTATATTAATTTAAATTATAGATATATAAATTTTATTACACTTAATAAATTTTATTTATTTAAATATAAATAACTATTATCTAATATCCACTTAATCATATAATATATTTAATATTTTAGGTTATTTATCTATGAACGTACCTTAACTTAAACTACATAGTATCATTATATAACTACATAATATCACAATGAAACTACATAATTTTAGTATAATTATTTTTTTAACACTAATTATTTTTTAACTTAATAATTAAATTATTTTTATTTAATGCTAGCATTTATATTGATTTAAATTATAAAATATAATTTTTTTATTACACTTAATAATTTTTATTTATTTAATAATAAATTAATATTTATTATTAATATTTACTTAATCATATAATTGATTTAATAATTTAAGTTATTTAGATAGAAATGTAATCAATAATATCACCATGAAACCATGTAGTATCTCTATAAAAAAGCATAGTTTTAGATAGGCTTTTTTTTTTTTAGGTGTGAGCAAAACCCTCAAGACCGAAAAGTCTGACATTGAATCAAACTAAACTAAGTCAGTTTTGTTCATCTGTAAGTTTTTGGTAGGAATTGAGCCAACCGATTTATAAGTAGACGTTATGGGTTCAAATTACGAATGTAACCGAGTCAAGCCGACTCGTGAGCTACTTGAAATCAAATCAATTATTGTCGAGTCAAGTTTGAATTCTTAAATATGTGACTCGACAAGCTCATGATCTTAATCTAACTTTTGAATATTTCTCATTTTACCATTTTATTTTAATATAATTATAAATTTATCTTATCAAACCAAGTTGAATTTAAATATTTTAAAATATATATTTTTATAAAATTATAAATTTTATTTAATTAATCAAGTCAAACCGAGTTGAGTTTGAGCATATGAATTATTTAACAAGTCGAACTCGAGGTTCACAAAAAAACCTCAATCAAGTTTGAACTTCATGTTTGAAAGTTAAGGTGAGATTGGAAATTGAGTTCAACTAGAGCTTTGGATTTGAGCAAATCGGGTTTGAGTTTTTTCTAATTGTATATTATATTAACTTAATAAGTATATTATTTTCATTTAATACTAACATTATTATAGACACCCGATTTGGTCAGCCCGTGTTAGGAGACGAATTAGGGGCACTCAGTTTGACCGGCTCGTTGTCAAGCCCAATGATGAGAATGTGAAACTTGGACATGAGAATGAAACTTGAATCTCTAATGGAAAGTGGACTTGAAAACCTAAATCCTAAAAAGCCCAAAACCTAGCCCAACTATCCAAGTTTGGCCCAAGCCTACCTGGCCCAACGCAGGCCCTGGCCGAAGGGGCGTCGCTTTAGTGAAATGAGGTGATCGCCTCATCGAAGAGGCGCCGCCTCTATGGCAGCCCACTTACAACTACAACCATGGTGGCCAAGTGGTGTGAGCCCCACCCTCCAGACCTGATTCTTGCATGAGAAAGAGACTTTTGGGGAAGAGAAAAAGGCTATGGAGGCTCATAATGAGCTAGAGGGCTTAAGGGCATGAGGAAGCTAGGGAATAAAAGGAAAAAGAGAGAGAAAAGAGGGGGAGGACCATTAAGATTTATGACGAAAAGAAGAGAGGGAGAAGCTCTAAAAAAAAGGGGAGGCAAAGAAAAAGGTTCTCAAGGAAGAAGGAGAGATTAAAGTAAGGAAAAGTCCATATTTTCCTATGAGAAGAAGAAAGAAGCTTGTGTTAAAAGTAGAGATCACATCCTAGCAAGGATCACAATAAAAAACATCTCTGAGGGCCTCTCATTTTGGTAGAAAACTTGCACTTAAACTTGACATGTGCATTATTTTGTGTTTTCTTGCTTGTGCGTAACTAAGTTATTAGTATATCTTAGGTTTATCTCTAGTTTATCTTGATTAATATCTCACTTTATTGATGTGATCTTTGAAGAATTTTGCATGTAGTTGTAGTTTGATGCTTGTAGAGTATGTATATATATGTATTGTTACTTAAAGTAGAAGTCTAAATGTTTGAGAGTCAGAATCAGCCTATGTCGCCTCTTGTCAATGAGGTGATTGCCTCATCAAGGAGGCGATCACCCCATTGATAGGCCTCCAGAAAGTTTGTTTCCTTTGTTCATGTGTGTTATATGCTCTTTTTGCCTTAGAAATATTAGGGGCCTCTATTGATGAGGCGTCGCCTCATCAATGAGGCGATCACCACATTGACCAGTTGGCTTGCTTTTAGCTTTACTTTTCTATTAATGCTTGTCACGACATCCACTTGGCATGTGTCTTTTGACCCCTAAACATGGCTATTTCATTGTATGATGATGACTATCCTGATTATTTGATAATTTCCTTAGTTTATAATGTGAAACTCCTTTTTTGTATCACTCCTTTGTAAGTATTGTTATATACGATTTCATTTTTTGAAAGGAAGGACTAACTGTGTGTTATTTGTAGGAATTACTTGATGATTTTCATCATTGAGTAGTCGTCTTTGTTAGTTATCCCTTTTATATTATTGAGTTTATTTTATTATCGGTTTACTTTAAGTATATATTTGGTTTATTTTTTGTATATTATTCTTTTATTTTGCCTAAAGTGTTGTAATCCTTAATCTCTTCCCCCTATTTGATTTTGAATGTATGGTTGTAAATTATTATTTATTTTATTTTTGTTGAACGTTGGGACTCAAAAGCATGAAATTTGATTAATGTGCAAACTTGGACTTCACTATAAAATTTGGAAAGTAAATGAAGGCAAGTGCAACTTTGAATGGAAATAAGGAAATAATTAAATGGTAATAAAATGCAAAACACAAACGGAGGCCAACTGTAAGGTTGGGTGAGCATTCAAATGCACATACCCAGTTTCTGAACTCGATCTCTAATCACGGCTTATGGGAACCTTTGTGGGATCTAGTTGCCAAACAATGTGTCCCGGCTTTTATCCGGGTGGTGACTTCATCTCCGAATAGGCCCAAGACCTATATCGTATTTCCTAGTGGGCCTCGACCCCACACAGTGCCGTGGTCGCCAAACACTTGGTCACGCGCTAAACCCCGTCGCCTACAATGGTGACTCCACTAGGGATAGAGAAACTGATTCTAGTGTTTTGCATTTTATCATCTTTAATTATTTTCTTATTTCTTCCTGCATTTATGCATTCACTACACATTTTTCACATAATGAGCACTTCAGTCCCGAATAAACCCTGACAATAATCAGTGCTTCGCTACCTATGTTTCACTCAAACCTGGTGGTGGAATATTTGATTATTGTCACTCATGACACATACTAATTCGTGTTGTTTGACCCTTGAGTGGGGAGATGTATATGGATGTCTATCGTTATGGGAGCCAAAGCCTTTTTACCCAAGACTCAAGCCCATGTAATGACCTAGCACTATCCTTAGGAATTTTCCCATATACATGTGTATTATGCCTTATAATGGACCCTTAAAATAAATCTCGAGTCCATCAATAAGCAATCCAAAATAAAATGGGCCCTCATGTCCAACCAAGGCCCATTATAAATAAGCTAGTCAACAAAGGCCTCTTATGCCTACTCATAACCCATTTCAAATGGGCTATGACAAGTAAGTTTATGGTGCTAAGGATTTTTGCTCGTAGGAAATGGACTCGGGCTTTATTTAAAGGACCCATTACTTGTTTGAATCATTTTGAGATTTTTCTTGCATACGACAATTTTATTATCCCCCGTTGATAATTAAAACCCAGGCCAAAAATCCTAGGACAAGATACTCGCCATTGAATACGTGTGTAGGAGAAATAAAGGTGAAAGTTTGCATGTTTAAGCTTCATATCTTGTGTATCTTTATGTGTGATTATTTGTTTCTTAAATTCTTAAAATAAAATGAACTTGCATATCATGCATACACGTCATGCATCATTCTAACTAACGGTTTTACAGCACTATAGATCCTTCAAGTTTAGCAAGGTGGGTCCAAACTAGTTTAGGTCGCCTGGTCAAAAATTCAAAAATAGGAATGGCAGGAGGATTCAATCCAGAAGCATTTATGGCACAATTAAAAGATGAAGTAATGGTAGAAACTCAGGTTATGATGAGAGAAATGATGGGGAAATTACTAAGCTCATCAAGGAGAGTCAGCCAGTATAGCCATCTAATGCACCGCCAATTGATCCGGTGGATCTTGATGAGGAAATACCGATTAGAGGCAAGGAAGAAGATGATGTGATAGTGTTGGCCAATCCGATGAATCGAAGAAATGTCATCCCAGCCAAATATGTGGGTTAAACTGAGTGGGCTAAGAACGTGACCAAGGTGATGAACCAGATGCAGGTGATGATGAAGGAGAAGGGTATGGTCGCTCCTTTAGATTATGATCTGAATCTGGAAAAGGGTGATGAACCGCTACCTCGTAAGTTTAAATTCTTTGACATGAAGAAGTATATTGGCACTGAGGATCCCCATTTGCATTTGAAGCAGTATGTGACTTATATGAAGGCTACTGAGTTGATCGAGAGCCAAATTGTCAAGCAGTTCCCTATTTCGTTGGAGGTACTGTACCTTGGAATCACATGTGCAGTCAGATTAGAAAGAATTGTGTGCCGCTTTTATCCAACAATACGGTCTCAATGTTCAATTAGAGGTGTCCTTAAAAGATATGCAGAATACCAAGTAGAACTTTAATGAGCCTTTTGCTGACTACCTGACTTATTGGAGGGGAAAGTTGTCCTTAATAAGGCATAGGCCTGCTAAGTCAGACCAGTTAGTCCTGACAATAGAAGGGTGTGTTCCAGCATTGTCTAAGAAATTGAGGGATCTGGGAATCAAAAGCTTTGAAGAATTGTATAGATTTGGGGTCCAAAAGGAGTCAAATTTGGCTCAAGAGAATAAATTCTTTGGAAGAGGATATGGGGGCAAAGAGGGGGCCAGCTTAAGTGGTAATGTTTAGATTCATGCCATTCGACCACCAAGCAATAATGTACAAGTTAGTGCAGTTAGACAACCTCGAAGATTTTCAAATCTGGGACGTCCTATGTCCAAGGTCCTTGATAAGCTTTTTGAGAAGAACTTGCTATGGCCTTTACCTTCACAACAACCCTTGCCTGGAGCCAACCCAAAGCTTTTTTATAAATTTCATCAGATCGAACATGACATAGATAGTTATGCCTGATTAAAGCATGAAATCCAAAACTTAATAGATTCAGGCAGAATTACAGACCCAGAAAATAGAAAACCAAACACCCAAACCAACCTATTACCCAATTGTCGAAATATACCACCACTAAACGCACCCATTTTAATGGTCAACTCTGGCCTAATAGAAGAGCAAGTCCTAAACTCCTTTGTTGATGTCTCTCATAATTCCCTAAAAACCAAATCTGAAAATCTAAAACCAAACAAGCAAAACCCATGGAGCTGCAGGTGCACATTTTAGACATATGGAGTTCTGATGATGAGAGTGAAGAACAAGTTGACCTGTACGACAACGAGGGGTGTGAGCCAAGTCAGTCTGTGGGGAAAGTCGAAGAAAAGAGAGAGGGACCCGAGGCTGCCAAGTCTGAGCCCAAAAAGGTAGGAGGTGCAGAGAAGGGAAAGGAGATAGAACAAAGTAAAGAGACCATCACTAGTGTCTGGGAATTACTTATGCATTCTAGGGATCACAGGGAAGCCCTAGTTCTGGCACTAGATTAGAAAAAGATCCCATTAGTTCTACTCCGGAGCAGATAGTCCAGTCATTAATGAAAACCCCTCAAGGGATGATAACATTTTCCAATGATGATCTGCCTCTAGAAGGGAGGGATCACCATAAAGCTTTGTTTATCAAAGCTGAGGTGAAAGGGAAAATGACCTGCTATATGATGGTCAACAACGGTTCTGCCATCAATGTATGTCCATTGAAGATTCTACAGAAGCTAGGGTTGATGGTGGCCGACTTAAAGCCTTCTGAGGTAGTTATCAAGGCTTATGATGACACCAAAAGGTATGTGGAAGGAAATTTCAGGGCATTGGTTAAAACGGGACCTATAGAAGTCTGGGTTGACTTTTATGTAATTGATATCCTGGTAACATTTGCCATTTTATTGGAGAGGCCATGGTTTCACCCTCTAGGTGGCGTTCCATCCACTGTTCATCAAAAGATTAAATTCCTACATGAAGGAAGGGTTGTCACCATCTCAGCTGAAACTGAAGTCACCGTAGCTGCGTTGAAGTTAATCCCCAAGGAGATTTCCCTTAGAGCTAGTTTTGAAGTCTATGTAATCTATGAGGATGAGATGGATGAAAAGGTATTGAGAATGATGCGTAATATGAAATTTTTGCCCGGCATGGGATTGGGGAAAAATCAGAGTGGACCTTCAGAGTTTGTGGGAAATAAAGTACCTATTTTGAAGCAAGGGTTAGGGTTCAAAGAGGTAGACAAAGTTGGGGAAGAGATAAGTGTGTGGGTCCAGTCTGAAGAGAAGGAAAAAGAGACTGTGGTTGGAAAGAAAACTCTATGAGAAGTCTTTATAAAGGAAGGCACTCGACATCCATACAGCGGGACTTAAGAACCTCTCATGATGGCTGGGGGAGTTATCTTGGGATGTAAAATTTTTTCTGAATTTATGAACAAAGCCGAGGGAGTCACTATTGAATGAGCCCCGACTAAGGAGCTGGTACTGGCTAAAGAGGAGTTTAAAGAGGATAAAGCTACCTCAGAGCAAAAAGGCATTAATGATCAAAGCAAATACCTTGACTTTGAAACCTACGTCCTCAACTCTATCATAGATACCTCTTATAATGACTTTGATGTTTCTTTTGCTTCTCTGTTTGAGACTGATGAACTTTTTTTTTTTCAAAAGTGAATGCAATGAAGTTCGAATTTGCTTATTTATATGATGTGTTTCCTAATGGTTATTCTGTTTGTGATGATCATTTCATGCATATGTTTGACATTAATTCCATGTAAACTGAGTAATTTAATTTAGGCACAAATGTTAATCCTAAAAATATATTACTTGCTTCTGGTTTAACTCATGGTGAGAGAGAAAAAATGAAAGAAATCTTAAAAAAGAGATAGAAAGTATTTGCTTAGAGTTATGAAGACATGCCTGGAATCGATAGGGAGATCTCTAAACACAGGATCCCCATATACCCGCATATAGCGCCAATAAAGCAAAAGCAAAGAAGGTTAAGGTTGGAATGGCTCTCTTAGTTAAGGAAGAGGTCGAAAAGCAATTGAAGGCAAAGTTTATAGAAGTGGTAGAGGACATTCAGTGGTTAGCAAATATAGTTCCTATTCCTAAGAAGGATGGAAGGGTCAGAGTGTGCATAGACTACCGAGATTTAAATAAAGCCTTCCCCAAGGATGACTTTCTACTACCGCATATCGATACGTTAATTGATAGTGCATCTTCCAATGCAATGTACTCTTTCATGGATGGATTTTTAGGGTACAATCAGATCATAATGGCAGTAATGGATAAATTGAAGACATCTTTCATCACCAAATAGGGCATGTACTATTATCGAGTAATGCCTTTCGAGTTGAAGAATGCAGGGGCCACTTATCAGAGGATGGTGACTGCCTTGCTGCATGACATGATCCATAAAGAGGTAGAAGTATATTTGGATGATATGATGGTGAAGTCTGCAACTAGGGAAGGGCATTTTGAAGCGCTAGACAAGTTTCTAGCTAGGGCAGAAAAATATAATCTCAGGCTGAACCCGAAGAAGTGTGTTTTTGGGGTTACATCTAGGAAATTGCTAGGACATATTGTCAGCTAGAAAGGAATAGAGGTGTCACGACCCAGACTAGGAGTCATGACCGACGCTAGGGAACGGGAATTCTTTCGAATCCAGAACCCATAGCAAGCCTTAGAAAATAAAATAAATGCAATAATTAAATAAAAGTATGACCGAATTAAAATTTTTCTGAATCAATGTATAAAATAAATACTCCAAATCCTTTTATAAATGAATACATATTCGTACAATGTTCAAATATAAATTCTTAGAGTATTTAATATCCAAACAAAATAATACACTTCCAATATAATAACACTACTACTGCAGTTTCTAGAATACAATTCAAAGTTCAGAATATACATTTGCATAAAATAGCCGGGACTGAAGAACACCGACAAGGAACTCTACAACTAAGGTCTGACGATATGGGATCTCCTGAAAAAAATAATTGAAGGGGGTCAGACTTCACTGAGTGAATTATTATACTATGTATACATGCAAACTAAACCATAACAATCAGACATTCTTATATATATATGTATATACACGCATTTCACACAAATGTCAAATTCTATTTTTATAAATATAATAGATGCAGAAAACATTTATTTTAATACATGAAGGATCAAATAGAACCCCATTAATCGTAACCTCAATCAATCATATCATCACTCTAGCCATATAGTCTTACTTAAATCCAAATAGATCACTTATTCCATTCTGGACAGTAGACTGGCCCCGAGACATTAAGTCAACTGAGCTCCAGCAGTCTGACTGTCAGTGTGATTGGCCCCAAGACACTTGGTCAGCCGAGCTCCAGCAATCACACTCTCAATCACATCATATCTCAATCAAATCATAATCAATCAAATAATAATAACCACAATTAATTCCTCACTCATACATAAATCTTTCGCACCGGTACGTACACGGTCCTAGTGCTGCCCACTAGGAAGCACGTTCTATTGATATCCTTCATTTAAAATAAATCATTCATATGGATAAATAAATAATGCAGAATAATAATCATAATGATAAAATAAACCATATATATACTAGAAATATACCTAAAATAAACTAAGTATATTTCAAGTATATATATGTAAAATAAATCTAAATAAAACATGAAATATACTAAAAAAAATAAACCAATAGTATATTATAAACATGCTAAGTTTAAATCAACAATTAAACATGCATTTGTTTAAGAATATATCTAAAATATACTAAAAATATATCTAAAGTATACTAATCATTTAAACAAACAATTGTAAATAAACTTACATTTAAAACATGTATATGTACTAAAATATACTAAAAATAGCCTAATTATACCAAATCATATTATAATTTAAATAACTGTTAAAAGCATATGATGAAAAAAAAAATCCTAAATCATGCATTCTATATGCAATGCATATATATACAGTATAATAACTCACAGATTTACGTTCCACGAGACAGACTCGGCGGGCCTGGTCCATTAGGCCTCGGTCTCAGCGCAGCTAGAAAAATAAAATAACATAAACAATTAGAATAAACTTCTAATTCTACGCTTCTAGGATTACTATAGAAAGACTCAATAAAAAATTTAAAACTAGATTCGGACCGATTGTCATGTTTTACGAGAAATCTACCGAAATTTCGACAAAATCTCCTCTGTAAACGGACATCTCCTTATAAAAGTAGGGTCAATCCTGCACAAAAAAAAAAAATACACTTCTAAAATCACAAAACACAATACCTCGGGTTGAGACCCCAAAACTTCACAAATCTCCAACCGAGGTTCACAATACACAAAGAAACAATATTAAACAGTAAAATAATAAAAATTATCAAGAACCCATAAAAATATTTAAAAACCTTTATTTTCCAATTAAAACATAAAAGTTAAATTTAAATAATATTTGATAATAAAAATTCATAAATGGAATAAAACTCCCATTTTATAATTAAATTAACATAAATTACAACTAACATTTAAAATCACAATTTATCATCACAAAAAAATAATAAAACACACATTTGATCTCAAAATAACAAACACACTTATTATTTATATATTATTCCCAAAATTATCACAATTTGACTAATAAGATCTCAAATATTATATAATATTAATAAACATTTAATTTTACAATTATTCAACATAACATAACAAAGTTCACGTTTAATTGCTTAAATAATTTAATTATATAATAAAATTAGTTTAAAACCCATTTTATTTCCAAAATAATATATAATATATTATTTGAAAACAATTTTTGAAAAATAGTATTAATTAGTTAAAAATAGTAATAAATTTGTAAAAATCATTTTAATACCTTAAATAATTTTAAAATCAACTAAACATAATATTTAACTAGAATTAACATAAAATTACACATTTATCCCTATAATATAAAATATTCAATATACTAAATAATTTCCTCAAAAATTATATAAAATCATTAAAATTATTTAATCATCATATAATATACTAATATCAACCAAAACACTTATTTAGCCAATAATTTCTATAAAAATACATATTTAATCTAAAAATTCCAAAAATACACATAAATTTTATAAAATTTCATAAAAATTATTTTATCAACAAATAACATTTTAATATCAACTCAAGCACACAATTAAACTTTAAATTCAACCAAAATACTCATTTAACTCAATTATCCAATATTTACATAAACTAAAAATATTCGTAAAAATTATATAATAATCCCAAAAATTAATTTCTCAACACCAAAATTAATAAAAATATATAATAACAATAATTTAACCAAATTCATAATTTATATAATTTATTTTCGAAAATTCACTAAATAATAATAAAATATTCAAAAATACCCATTTATTCAAAATAATTTAGAAAAATAATATATATATATATATATATATATATATATATATATATATATATATATATATATATATATATATATATATATATATGTGAGTAGATTGAGATGCATACTTCAACATTTCCAAAAGAAATAATCAATAAACAATCAAACTCAACCTTAAAAAAAATAAAAACCAAAATAGACATAAACTATAAATCCAGACGTCGTGAGCTTGAACCGACTTGAGAATCGAGATGTACATGCCATGAGGAGTCTAACGAGCCCAAGAACTCGACCTAAAATTACCAAAAAAATTCCGGTGCTACAGTAACTACCCACGGTTTCTTGCAAAAATTCGACGACCGGAGCTCTCTGAAGGTGACGAAAAGGAAGAGGAGGAAAGTGGGGAGCTTGGTGGTGGTCCGTGGTGGTTGACGGCGGGCTGGTGAAGCTTTGGGAGTCGGCAATGGCGGAAGGCAAGAGAAGAAGAAGAAGAAGAAGAAGAAGAAGAATAAAAGAAAAAGAAAAGAAGAGAAAAAAAGAAAAAAAATAAGGTGGGAAAGGAAAAAAAAATTGTTGACCCGTATAATGCTTTTGACTCTTTATATATATATATATATATATATATATAAAATAACCACTTGTCACAATCACACACACACACATATATATATATACAACACATGGGCCAAATACACACATACACATGTTATTAATACAATATTATAATAATAATAATAATAATAATAATAATAATAATAATAATAATAATAATAATAATAATAATAATAATAATAATAATAATAATAATAATAATAATAATAATAATAATATCACATGCATAATAGTAATAAAATGATAATAATAATAAGAATAATAATAATAACAACAATAAAAATAATACTAATAAAATAATAACACTAATACTATTAAAAATTAATAGAAATAAAATAATAACAATATTATTAAAAATAATAGTAATGAAAATGAGTTTGAGTATTTTAAATAATAAAACTCACAAATTAATTATTTCAAGTAAATAAAATATTTAGAATAAAATAAATGAATAATGTAAACAATTAATGATAATATATAGTTAAAATTTAAATTTTATTAACACTGTATATCCCAATATAATATTATTATAATAATTTAAAATATTGGGTCATTACAGGAGGTGGATCCAGATAAGATCATAGTAGTCAGGGATATGCCTGCACCAAAGAATGAAAAAGAGGTCTGAGGGTTTCTGGGGCATTTACAATATATCAGCAGATTTATAGCCAAATTGACAGCCATCTGCAATCCCATCTTTAAGCTTCTAAAGAAAGACCAACATGTTGTGTGGGATGAAAGATGACAATAAGCCTTTGAAGCTATCAAGGATTATCTGATGAATCCTCCTATTTTACAGCCGCCAAGATCGGGTAAAGCCTTGACCTTGTATCTGGCAATTGAGGAAGACGCAATAGGGGCAATGTTGGCATTAGAAGGTGAAAAGAAGGTAGAGCATGCTATGTATTACTTGAGTAAGAAGCTTCTGCCTTATGAAACTACTTATAGCCTGGTGGAGAAAATGTGCCTAGCGGTGATTTAGGCGACAAAAAAACTTCGGCACTATTTCCAATCTTATAAAGTGCAGGCGGTTTCTAAACATGATCCCCTCAGGTATCTTCAACAGACCTCATCTTTTACGGGGAAATTGGCTAGGTGGCTCTTTTTACTCACAGAGTTTGACATAGAGTATATAGCCAAAAAGACAATGAAAGGAAGAGCAGTAGCAGACTTCTTGGCATTGAGCCCAGTGGATGATGACCATGAATGGAAGTTGGAGTTTCCCGATGAGTATCTAGGGGCGATAAAGATATAAGGTTGGGAAATGTACTTTGACAAAGCTATCAACAATAAGGGGGCTAGAATAGGGGTAATTTTAGTTATGCCAGAAGGAGAAATGATCCCGATGGCAAAAAGATTGGAGTTTGAAGTAACTAATAACCAAGCAGAATACGATGCTTGCATTTTTGGTTTAGAGGCATTGCACAGTGCAGGGATAGAAAATGTTACTGTCTATGGGGATTCCATACTAGTTATAAAACAAGCCACCAAAGAATGGGAGATAAAAGAAGACAGATTATGGCTGTACTAGGAATACCTGGCCACCATCTTGTACTCCTTTACTTAGTGTAAGTTGGTCAACTTGCCAAGGGAAGGGAACCGTCTTAGCAAAGAAAATAGCCTACCAGGGGTACTTTTGGCTCCCCATGAAGGCAGGTTATGTTAGATTTATGAAGAAATGTCATAATTGCCAAACTTATGGTGATGTTAGCCACCTACCATCTATGGAGCTTCAAGGAATGACTTCTCCTTGGTCGTTTACTGTATGGGGAATTGACATTATAGGAGAAGTAAGACCAAGAGTGACTAATGGTCATTGATACATTATTGTGGCTATCAACTATTTCTCCAAGTGGGTTGAGGCTGAATCTTATGCTACTGTCGGGTCAAAACAAATGACAAGGTTCATCGAGAAAAACATAATCTGCAGATATGGTCTGCCACACCATAAAGTTATAGACATTGGTGTTCAATTTCGAGCAGAAATAGCCACACTACTAAAAGACTATAAGATTGAGCACCACAAGTTATCTCCATATAGGTCGTAGGTAAATGGGGCGGTGGAAGTAGCTAATAAGAACATGAAAAAGATCCTGGCTAAGATGTTGGAAAATTACCGAGATTGGGCAGAATACTTACAATTCGCATTGTGGGGGTACCAAACCACTGTTAGAACTTCAACAGGGGTCACTCTATACTATTTAGTTTATGCGTGTGAGGCTGTTTTACCGGTAGAGGTCGAGATAAGGTCATTGAGAGTCCTTCTGGAATCTAAAGTCCCCAAGTATTAGTGGGTCGAAAGTTGGTTGGCTCAATTGACATTGCTGGATGAAAAGAGGATGAAGACTATGTATCATTCTCAGTTGTATCAAAAAAGAATAGCCCGTACATACAATAAGAAGATTAAGTTAGGAAAGATTTGAGAAGGGGATTTAGTGTTGAAACTTACAAGATTAGTCATGATCGACCCTCGGGGAAAGTTTAAGCCCAACTGGGAAGGATCGTATCTGGTAAAGAAGTTATTTTTGAAAGGCACTGCCATTTTATCTGACATGGAGGGAAATGAGTTCAAAGAGCCCATCAACCTAAATAAGCTCAATAAATACTTTCTGTGAAAAGTCTTGCTAGGGAGAAAACCTCGAAAGGAGGCTATCTAGGAAAAAGTTAGAGACTAAAAAAAAAGATAAAAGAGGGTCTTGCTGGATTGAAAACCTCAAAAGAGGCGGTCCAGGCAAAAGTTAAGGACATGTAAAAGGAGAGAGAGAGACCCAAAATGGTTAGTTGGAAAACTTTCAAGGGCAAGCCAACTAATAACATGAGATGTACCAGAAGCAAAATGTATATATGTTTTGTGCTTAAATGAAATGAAATGGATTGCTTTAATTATTGCTGAACATTGCATGATGTGTCTATTATAAGTTGTCTAACTAACAAACAAGGAAAATTACATCTAACAAAAGGGGAAATAACGACTTTATTCCACAAACTAATTTTGTTCTCCTTTTTTGTTGCTTACCCTGGGAACTTAACATTTGTAACTCTCTTGTTCTTTTGTATTTAATAAATTCATTTCTTTTTATCTGTTGCAAACAAACCCATGCCTTGTAATGATCATCAGTAGTCTGATCTCCGTCGTAGTTTAAATTTCTCTCAATAACTCTTCGAGGCCAAGTTGCCATCAAGTGGTCCAGGAAGTTTTGAGAAAGGGGCCTTGGCTCGAACTTATGAACTAGCTCCACAATTAGTTGTTTGTGATCGTATTGGCAGTAGAGGCGGGCTGGATTATAAAAGGTGGCAAAATGGAGACTGGCAATCAGAACACAATATGTATAAGATCGAATGGTCACATGCTGTAACCCCCACTAGGGGTATATCCAACAGATCAGTGTATCAGGGAATGTTGATAACTAGCCGTGAATGTCTGCAGGGATGGGATGTAGTTTCCTTATTCGATAATGCTTGGCTTTATAATGCCTAATGTCTTAAGGAGGTTTGAGCAGACATAACTTTTCATAAAACCACATCTGCGGGTTTGAAAATGATTAGATGCAGATAGTAAGACAGTTGGAAGTCACGAAAAGACAATGAGAAACTTACCTCCAATAGGAATGGACTTTCTGAGAATCATCGTGTCTTTGTGAAGTTATCCAATCCAATGATAGTTTCTGCTAAGATGAGAGGGAAGAGATTGAACCTTGATTCTACTTGATCAAGGATGGAAAGGATCTTCGAATTGCAGTGTCTTGAGGAAGAAACTAGTAGAAATTGAGCATACAAGCAGAGGGCCATCATGCAGGGCCAATAAGTTTCTTTTTTATCCACATTCATGGTGACCTTAAGAAAATATTCTAGTTTCATTTCTAAACTAAGGATGTAGTGAAAAAAAGACCAGGTGGAAGGTTGAACATACGCGCCATTCGGTGTTGAATGGAGTGAGAATTTGGGTTTTCAAGGTCGGGAACCATAAGTCGGTAGGAAGAATCTATATAATGGCTGAGAATTGCCTCGAATTCCTCCAACAGAGGACATATTTCTATTATATTGAACTGGAAAACATGTTTATGGGGATCCTAAAACTGAACCATAGCATGGAGAAAAACGAAGTTGATTCTCCTAGTATGGAGTGATTTGAAGATCGAAAGGTAAAAAGGCTCTAACCTAGTCCAAGACTTGTTGTCTAAACCCTTCAAGATTGGCTGTAGTAGCCTCATACTCCGTTCAGTCATAATAATAACTTTCAGAGGTGCTTAGAGAGAGAAATATGAGGTTAGGGACGAAGGGAACTTAAGAAGTGGGCTGAACATAAGAATGTGGGTTTTTAAAAGGGGCATGACCGCCTACTACTGAGGTGATTGCCTCATCGATGAGGCACCACTTAAGCAGCAATAGGCGATCGCCTCTTTATAAGAAGTCAATGAGGTGATCGCCTCATCAGCAGTGTGGGCCATTGCACTTCTTTGAATCGTGCAATCTCAACAGGTACAAATCATAATATAATGGGGCAGATACATATGTAATCATTGAAATTAGCTCACATGTGAAGAATGAAAAGAAATATATGAATTTAATTCAGGAGAATGACGAGTTTTGTAAACAATCTATTTGTTAATAAATCAATAACAAAGGAAAAATATGTGTTCATTGTTCAAAAACTACACAAGTTTTAACCTCATCAAGCATCTGATCCAATACCCTTAGGGTCATCCCCTCCTCTAGCACTGCTGCCACTCCTGTCTTCATCCTCGTTGTCCTCATCAATCTGAAATACATCAATCTGATGCTCGAGAGTGGTGATCCTCGCCCTGCTAGCCTTATCCCGATCCTATTCAGATAAATCACAGGTTAGTAAACCATGTGAGCATGCATACATGTAGAAAATAAAGAGATTCTTACCCTCCACTGTTGAGTGATCTCCAACATGTAGTCTCTCTGGGCCTCTATCATGCGATACATATATAGGCCTTGCTCTAGAGGAATCTGCATTATTGAAATGAATGTTAAAACTAACGGTTGGTTTAAGAATCATAATGAAAGCAGGTCAGAAAAAAGAGCTTACATGAGTAGCACCACCAGGGATGCATGCAAGGGTCAGGTCCTCGTCCAAGGTCAAGAACAGGAGGAACCCAACATCGAGCTAAATGGTCGGGGGCATGAATAAAGCTGCATGGGATGAACTCATAGTTGGGGGCAATAGTCGGCCAGACTTGCTCACCAACCGTAGAAGTCTCCTCCCTGCCTGGATCTAGTCGATGCCTCAGGGGCTCTCTCTCTCGCACTTGGGACCTAACCAAGGCTATAGGTCTAGCAGGAGCAGCCTGAAGATAAGACAGGAGAAACATATGAGAACGCAATCAATTCTTTAAGTGAGGAAAATCGATAGGGACATACCTGAGAGGTAAAAGTGGCCTAAAAGGGGATCGTCAGCAGAAGGTGGGTGCGAACGAACTTTGCATATCGACTCTTCACTCAGACTGTGTGATATATAGCTGATGACCCTGCAATAACTTGAGCAAGGTCATCATCCTCCAACGCATGAGACCAAAGCATGTTGTCAGGAGGAGACCTCGGAACCCATCTCGTTCTAACACCTCCGCTCGCTCAAATACTAGGATCGATATCCAGGACCGCAGAGGAGTACTCTCTTCCAGGCTAAGGGTTTGGAGCGAGTCATCTTAATGGTCTAGCCATCCTCAGGCCCCCACAAGTCATTTTGAATCTGCAAAAAGGGAGATGTCAATAGGTAAGTGAGTTGAATATGCATAATTTACTAATAAGAAAGATTATGCTTTGTAGGTACCGCATCTTGTGTCAGAGAGTTCAGGTGTTATCTGTGGATGTGAACTCGTGTGAGGTGTCTCTTCACAATGTGGCTGGCACCCCACCTACCGAGGGCTGGGAAGTGGTCCCCCACTTGTGTCACGCCCATAAGCAGCTCTAGCTCCAGAGCCCAGATTTGGAAAAGAAAACATGAGAAATTGAGAAAACTAATGTAAATAATGGAGGTGAAAACAAGATAGGGAAAAGAGGATCACGACGTACTAAAACGGCGTGCCATAAGCCGCAGAATCTCCTGGCCCCTCAAACCACCTCGTCCATACTCTGGTATAAGTACGCCAGAGCGTAACTACCCCAATCGAATGTAGGAACCTGATAAAGGTCTCGAAGAGCCGGCAGGAACATCAAGTCGATGGAGCTAGTGGTGTCAGCGAAGAAGGTGGTACCAAGCAGATAGAGCAAGAAGGCCCTTACCACCTGATTAATCTCATGGGGAGTAATCATCGCCGCAGCCTGCTCTCGGGTGTAGAAGCTCCTGATCGAGTCCAACTTAAGGGTATAAGTCCCCTTCATGTCGGGAGTCATACCCAAAAGTCACTTGATGTATGTAGCCTTATCAAGAGACAGCTGGTGTAGACTCGCATCAAAAGGGATGGGATCCTCGATGCAGGCAATCCCTGTGATGGCAGTAAATGAAACAGGGTCCAGAGTAAGCTCACCGAATGGGAGGTGGAAAGTGTGAGTCGTATCGAGCCACCTCTCCATCAGGGCATGCAATGGCTGATAATCCGTGCCCCCTGCTCGAAAGGAAGCGAGAGTACGAAGTCCTTGAACCTAGTCTCCTGAATCCAATCCCTCTGGTCATTGGTCAACTCACTATAGAAAACTCTGGCTCCATGGAAATTCCTAGTGCCCTTAAATGTATGAGCGTCATGCTGCAAGCGAAGAGATAGGGAAGTGAAATTTATGCATTCTATGGTTTTCAAAAAGAAATTCAGAATAAATGGACATGTAACTAGTGTAGTTCACCCGTTGATGAAGCGATCGCCTCATCATAGAGGCAATCGCCTCATTACAGAGGTGATCGCCTCATCACAGAGGTGATTGACTCTTTAAAAGGGCGATAGACCATCGCCTCTTCGCAAAAGCCTCATTGATGAGATGATCGCCTTATCAAAGGGGTAATTACCTCTACGAAGTGCAGACAATGATATTTCTCAATTTTTGGGAATTAAAATACAAATTTCATGTTTGTTTAATTAAATAATGCCCTAGAATGATAATTATGCAAGAATAATAACTGACCCAACATGATTTTACAAGAAATTTTGGGGTTCTAACCTCTCTAGATGTAGAAGAGCAGATCTGGGACCCTAAGTCTTCCAGAAGGGGAATTGAGCCTCCTCAGGTCAATCCCAAACTCCTAGAACCATTAATAAAATGTGGGATGTGATCCCACTCAGGCACATGAGGTGTTCTCTCATTCTCCATTATCTGCAAAAAGAGGAAGGGTATAGAAAGTGTAGGAGGAGAAAAGATAAGAAAAGAGAAAGGTAACAAAAGTAAAAAGGAAGGAAGATAAGGAAAAAGTTACTTTTATAGTGGGCAAAGGTGAAGGGTTTTCTTAAAAAAAAAAAGGATGGTTAATATTTTATGCTAAGAAGATGAAATTCAGAAATAGAGATTTTCAAAGCAAAGTTTCGAGAAGAGTGGACTAGGAAAACCCACGCCATTAACGGACAAGGCTATTTGGGTTTGAATCCCTGAAGCTCAAAGATAGGGTTATTCGGGTTTGAATTCCCGAAGCTCAAAGATAGGGCTGCTCGGGTTGGAATCCTCGAAGCTCAAAGATAGGGCTGTTCGGGTTTGAATCCCCAAAGCTCAAAGACATAGCTATTTGGGTTTGAATCCCCAAAGCTCAAAGACAGGGTTGTTTGGGTTTGAATCCCTGAAGCTTAAAGATAGAGCTATTCGGGTTTGAATCCTCGAAGCTCAAGGACATGGCTATTTGGGGTTGAATCACCGAAGCTCAAAGACAGAGCTGTTTGGGTTTGAATCCCCGAAGCACAAGGATAGGGTTATTCGGGTTTGAATCCCTGAAGCTTATAAGAGTGAGATGACTTGTAATATCCCGTGTTTTTTTAAACATTTTAATATTTCATCGGGATATACAGTGTTAATAATTTTTGTACATATTTATGATATTTTATGAGTTGCTATTTAATTAAAATTTATTTTTATTATTTTATGATATTTTAAGTATTTTACGTAAAATTTTCCCGGGACTTGCATTTTCGGGAAAATTTTTACGTAAATAATTTACTATTAATTATTTTAATTAGATTTACGCATTTGTATGAACTCATATATATTTTTAAAATACTAAATAACGTATATATATGTGTATTTATTTAATTAGGGTTTAATTAATTACCCTAATATTTTACTATTTATTAATTAGTTTTATTGTTATTTAATTATTTTTATTTAGTATGTAAATTATTAAAATATTAAATTATGTGTGTGTGGTGAATATTTATTGTTTATATCATATTATATATTAAAATAATATAAAGTATATATATATATACACATACCTATACATATATTATATTTATCAAAAATCAAGTTTGGCAAATTACCAATCTGCCCCTCCCTCCTTCTTCTTCTCTCCCGATGCCCTACCCTCACTGCGCCTCCCGTTCCACCATGCCGGATCGCCCTTCACCACCATCAGCTGCCGCCAACCTCCTCCCCCTTCCTTCCTCTTCCTCTCCAATGTCACCAGGCCGCCGGAAGCCCGCTGGAACGCCCGAAATTCGCGGTGGCAGCAAATGGAACTCTTCGCTGTCGATCACGATTTCGGCCACCATTTTCAACACCGTCGGTCTTCATCAACTCCTTGAGCTCCGTTGGTCCCTATTCTAAGCTCCTTTTGGCCGGAAAACCAGTGGTTGATGAGGTTTGAGCTAAATCTTCAATTCGGCCATTTTAGCTTCTTGATTTTTTTGAACTTAGAATTGATTGATTCATGAAAAGTCCCTTAACAAATCTTGATCCTAGTAGCTTAATATTCATGTGTGAATTTTTTTAGAATTTTTGGAGATTATTTTGATTTTTGGGTATTTTTGAATATTTTATTATTATTTTCTAATTTTTGAAAATTAATTAATTAAATTATGAAATTGTGTTATATGATAAATATAGGTGTTTAAATGAATTATAGAAATTTATTTGGAATTTTTATGAATTTCTATGTATTTATTTTGAATTTAATTAGGTTTATGTAATTTTGGAAAATTAGGTTAATTGTGTTTTTAATTGAAATTAATTAGTTAATTGAGTTTAATTATTGATATTATTGATAAATATGTTGAGAAAATTAATTTTGTGCAATTATATTATTTTTGGTGAATTTTTGGAGTAATTTTAGTATATTTATATATATAAGGGCATTTTGGTAATTTTACACTAAATTGGCTAAAAATGTAATTAAATTGGTTTTAATAGTTATTTAAGGTATAAAAATGATTTCTACAAATTATTTAGTATTTTTAACTAATTAAAACTATTTTTCGTGAATTATTTTCAATTATATATATAATATACAATTTTTCTAATAAAATGAGTTTTTATCAGTTTTTACTGTGTTTTAGGGTTAATTACATAATTTCTACTTATAAAATGTATTTCTGTGATATAAGGGTATTTTTGATATTTTCATAATTGTTCTGTGAATTGTGGACCCCGGTCGGTAGACTGTAGTTTTGAGTCCGACCAAGAGATTGTGATTGTAATTTTGCATTTATTTTTGAAGTGCATTTCTTTTCAGGGCCAGCTCTACTCTTTGAGTAGAGAGATATCCGTTTTACAGGGGAGGTTCTGTCGAATTTTTGATATAATTCTCGTAAAATGTGATGTCCGGTCGAACCCTAATTCTGATTCTGTGTCTAATATTCTAGATCGAGTTTCTAGGATTTTCTATTAGGTTTATTATGATGTCTATTATTTATTGTTTATTTAGTTGCGCTGAGACCGAGACCTAGTGGACCAGGCCCGTCGAACCCATCTCGAGGAGCGCACTAAGTGTGAGTTACTATTATATATATATATATATATGCTTTAGAGTGCATGATTTAGAAATGTATGTTATTTTGATTAATTATGCATAAATAATTCATTTGGTATTTAAGTTTATATTCGGTATATTTTTGGTATATTGTCAAATTATATGCATGTTTTAGTAATAAATTATTCTTAAAAGGTTTTTATATATATTCTTGGTATATTCTTAGTTTATTTTGTAATTATATTGGATTTATTTGACATATATATATTTGAAATATACCTGGTTTATTTTTGGTATATTTCTAGTATATATATGGTTTATATTGCTATTTTATTTAAATTCATGCATCATTTACTTTCATGAATGTATGCTTTATATTTATTAATGAAGGATATCAATAGAACGTGCTACCTAGTGGGCAGCACTATGACCGAGTACGTACCGGTACGCTTATAGCATTTAGGCTATATTACTAACTTGTTCGAGGATATTGATTGGATATGATTAATTGATGTGTGAGAAAAGATTTGGGAGTGTGATTGCTGGAGCTCGGTTGACCAAGTGTCTCGGGGCCAATCACACTGACAGTCAGACTGCTGGAGCTCGGTTGACTTAGTGTCTCGGGGCCAATCTACTGTCTAAATGGATCAAGTGATTATATTTGGAATAAGTGAGCCTATATGGCTAGAGTGTTGTCTAACACTGTTTTAAGGTTGCGATATTCTTGGGTTCTATTTGATCCATATATAAAATGATTTTATTGCATTTGTGTGTATTTGCTTGTATATATGCTTATTATATATATACTGTTGACTGTGTGCATCGGCATTTAGTATGCATGTATATATATTATAGTAATTCACTCAGTGAGGTCTGACTCCCCTCTGTTGATCATTTTTTTCAGGAGAGTCTTCTTCCTCAGACCTCAGTAGCAGGCCTGTACGCCGGATTTCTTCCGCTCCGGCTTCTTTATGTAAACTGCTTATCTGAGTCTTGAGTTTTATTTTATAATCTAGACACTACAGTAGTTGTAGATAAATTATGGGTTTTATGTTGTAATATCTCGTGTTTTTAAATATTTTAATATTGTACCGGGATATACAGTGTTAATAATTTTTGTATATATATTACGATATTTTTACAAGGTTGATAAGTATTTAAAACCTATTTTAATTATTGCATCTTATTTACAGTGTTTTACGTAAAATTTTCCCGGGACTTGTATTTTCGGGGAAATTTTCACGTAACTAATTTATTATTAATTATATTAAATATATTTTTGAACTTGCATGAACTCATACGTATTTTTAGATTACTAAATAAAGCATATGTGTGTATATATTTATTTAATTAGGGTTTAGTATATTACCCTAATATTTTATTATTATTTATTTATTAAATTAATATAATAATGTGTGGTGTGCAATTTTTCCACATATTTTATTTATACACTATATTATAATATATACATAATATTTTATTATTTCTTTTTCTTTTTTTTCTTTTTTCTTTTTCTTTTTCTTTTTCTTTTTCTTTTCTTTTTCTTTTTCTTTTTCTTTTCTTTTCCTTTCTTTTTTTTTTTCTTCTTCTTCTTCTTCTTCTTCCCGCGTGACCCCTTCCCCTTACCACTGCAACTCCCAATCCCCGGCCGTCAATGTGCCGCAAGCAGCTCCACCTTCCCCAGCCAGCCACTCCGCCGGCCCCAGCCTCCTTCCCCGGCACCGGCAAACCTCTTTTCTTCCATTTTGGCCGAAACTCCTCTCCTCGCTGTTCACCAACTTTTCGGCCACCATTTTTGACACCGCCGGTCTCTTTCTTCTCCTTGAGCTCCGGTGAGTGTGATTCTAGCTTTGGTTTGAGCTGAAATAGTCTTGATTTGCTTAGATTTTGAATTTTCAATTTCGGCCAAATTAGGGTTTTTGATTTTTTTGAGCTTTGAATTGATTGATTCATGAAAACTCCCTTTAAAAATGTTGATCCTAGTAGCTTAATCTACATGTATGAATTTTTATGGAATTTTTTTTGATTTTTTGGATTTTTGGGTATTTTTGAATATTTTAATATTATTTTCTAATTTTCAGAAATTAATTATTTAAATTATGAAATTGTGTTTTATGGTTAAATTAGGTGTTGAAATGAATTATAAGAATTTATTTGGAATTTTTATGAATTTCTATGTATTTATTTTGAATTATTGAAGTTTATGTAATTTTGGGAAATTAGGGTTAATTATGTTTTTAATTGAATTTAATTGGTTAATTGAGTTTAATTATTGATATTATTAATAAATATTTTGAGAAAATTAATTTTGGATAATTGTATAATTTTTGGTGAATTTTTGAAGTAATTAAAGTATATTTATATATGTAGGGGTATTTTGGTAATTTTACCCTAAATTGGCTAAAAATGTAATTTAATTGGTTTTAATAATTATTTAAGGTATAAAAATGATTTCTACAAATTATTTGGTATTTTTAACTAATTAAAACTATTTTTCGTGAATTATTTCAATTATATATATAATATATGGTTTTTCTAATAAAATGAGTTTTTATCGATTTTTACAATGTTTTAAGGTTAATTATGTAATTTCTACTTATAAAATGGATTTCTATGTTATAAGGGTATTTTTGGTATTTCCTGAATTATTCTGTGTTTGTAGACCCCGGTCGGTAGATTGTAGTTTGGAGTCCGACCGAGGGGTTGTGGATTTGTTGTTGTGCCTATTTTTCAAAGTGTGTTTCTTTACAGGGTCGGCTCTACTCTTTGAGTAGAGAGATGTCCGTTTTACAGGGGAGGTTCTGCCAAATTTTCGATAGAATTCTCGTAAAATGTGATATCCGGTCGAACCCTAATCTCAATTCTGTGTTTAATATTCTAGATCGAATTTTAGGATTTCTGTTAGGGTTATTCTGATTTCTATCATTATTGTTTGTTTAGTTGCGCCGAGACCGAGGCCTAGTGGACCAGGCCCATCGGATCCATCTCGTGGAGCGCACTAATTTGTGAGTTACTATTTTATATATATGTGCTTTAGGATGCATGATTTTAAAAATACATGTTTCATTTTGACTAAACATGCATAAATAACGTGATTTGTATTTAAGTATATTTTTGGTATATATTAAATTATATGCATATTTTATAAATAAATTATATTTAAAATATATTTCGAGCTTAATTTATGATTTAATTAGATTTATTTGACGTATATATACTCGAAATATACTTAGTTTACTTTTGGTATATTTCCGGTATATATATGGTTTATATTGTTATTTTATTTAAATTCATGCATCATTTAGTTGTAAATGGATGTTTTATATTTATTAATGAAGGATATCAATAGAACGTGCTACCTAGTGGGCAGCACTAGGACCGAGTACGTACCGGTACGCCTATAGTATTTAGGCTATATTACTAACCATTTGTGGATATTGATTGATTATGATTATTTGATGTGTGAGATGTGATTGGGTGTGATTGCTAGAGCTCGGTTGACCAAGTGTCTCGGGGCCAATCACACGGCAGTCAGACTGCTGGGAGCTCGGTTGACTTATTGTCTCGGGGCTAGTCTACTGTCTAAATGGATTAAGTGGATATATATTTGGATTAAGCGAGCCTGTATGGCTAGAGTGTTGTCTAACACTGTTGGAGGTTTCGATATTTTAGGGTTCTATTTGATCCTTCATAAACTGTGATTTTTAATAAGTATATATAAAATGATTTTATTGCATCTGTGTGTAATTGCCTGTATATATATTAGATATATATATACTAATGATTGTATGCATTATCATTTAGTGTGTATGTATATATATTATAGTAATTCACTCAGTGAGGTCTGACTCCCCTCCGTTGACAATTTTTCAGGAGAGTCAACATCTTCAGACCTCAGTAGCAGGCCTGTACGTTGGATTTCTTCCGCCCTGGCTTCTTTGTGTAAACTGCTTACTTGAGTCTTATTTTTATAATCTAGACACTGCAGTAGTGGTAAATTAAATTGGGGGATTTTATGTATTTTATTTATGTGAGATATTGTATTATGTGAACTGGATTTGTATTAAAAGATTTTATATATATGTAATGATGAGGATTTGATTTAAAATCCAGTTGATGAAAATACTATTGTGATATTTATGATTTTCATTTCCGCTGCATTTGATATTGTTATTATTATTATTGCATGTTTTATTTTATTTTTAGGCTTGCTACGGGTTCCGGATTAGAAAGAATTCCTATTCCTTAGCGCCGGTCATGGCCCCTATTTTGGGTCGTGACATATGTATTATAATTGTGTGAGATATGTACTTTGAATATTTGAACTGAAACTTGTATTAGAAGGATTTATTTATATATTGAGATATGGATTTGATTTAAATCTCATGGTGGATTATTATTTTGATATTTATGATTTTATTTCTGCTGCATTAAGTGTTGTAATTATTATTGTTGTATGTTTATTTTATTTTATTTTTAGGCTTGCTACGGGTTCCGGATTCGAAAGAATTCCCGTTCCCTAGCGCCGATCATGTCCCCTATTTTGGGTCGTGACATGACTATTCGGGTAGTATCCTTGAAGTCAAGAGGTGAATGACAACTGGGCCAGGAAAACCTGGAAGTTTGTGTCCCTGAAGGAGTGATGATCGGACTAGGAAAATCCAAAAACCACATCCCCGAGTGGTGATTGGGCCAAGAAAACTCGAGAACCAAAGTCAAGATTAAATGATGATTGGGCTAGGAAAACCTGAGAATCATGTCCCAGGAGTGATGACGAATCGGGTCAAGAAAACTCGTGAGTCCTATTTCAGGTGTGATGACAATCGGGCCAGGAAAACCGTGAATTATGTTTTAGGTATGGTGATAATCGGGCTAGGAAAACCTGAAAGTCATACTTAAGGTGACTGATGGTTGGGCCAAGGAAACCCAAAAGTTTATATCTCGAGCAAAACAGTAATCGGGTCAGGAAAACCCGAGGATCACGATCACATTTCAGAATTGAAGGATTCATCTCTCAGGTGAGACTCGAGAGTCAGGTATGTTTTTTTATCTTATTGTTTGATTGTTGTTGTGCATGTGATTTTTTGAAAAATGGTCATTACATGCATTTTATTTTTCAAAAAATCAGGGGGCAAACTGTAGACACCCGATTCGATCGGCCGTATTAGGGGACGAATTAGGGGCGTTTGGTTTGATTGGTCCATTGTCAAGCCCAATGATAAGAATGTGAAACTTGGACATGAGAATGAAACCTGAATCTCTAATGGAAAGTGGACTTGAAAACCTAAAGCCTAAAAAGCCCAAAACCTAGCTCAACTATCCAAATTTGGCCCAAGGCCGCTTGGCCCAATGTAGGCCTGGGCTGAAGGGGCGTCGCCTAATATATATATATATATATATATATATATATATATATATATATATATAAACTCTTTTAATACAAATCCAGTTCAAATATAATACAACATCTCTTTAAATATTTAATGACTACTGCAGTGTCTAGATAAAATAAAAACCCAAGACTCAGATAAACAGTTTTCATAAAGAAGCCGGGGCGGAAGAAAATCCGGCATACAGGCCTGCTACTGAGGTCTGAAGATGATGACTCTCCTGAAAAATTAGTCAACGGAGAGGAGTCCAGACCTCACTGAGTGAAATTACTATAATATATATACATGCACACTAAATGATAATGCATACAATCAACAGTATATATCTAATATGTAATATTACAGACAAATACACACAGATGCTGTAAATCATTTTATATATATTTTACTGAAAATCGTCATTTATGAAGGATCAAATAGAACCCTATAATATTGCGACCTCCAAAACAGTGTTAGACACACTCTAGCCACACAGGCTCACTTATTCCAAAATATGATCACTTGATCCATTTGGACAGTAGACTGGCCCCGAGACACTAAGTCAACCGAGCTCCAGCAGTCTGACTGTCAGTGTGATTGGCCCCGAGACACTTGGTCAACTGAGCTCCAGCAATCACACCTCCAAACCATATCTCACACATTAAATAATCGTATTCAATCAATATCCACAAATGGTTAGTAATATAGCCTAAATGCTATAAGCGTACCGGTACGTACTCGGTCCTAGTGCTGCCCACTAGGTAGCACGTTCTATTGATATCCTACATTAATAATATAAAACATTCATTCACAAATAAATGATGCATGAATTTAAATAAAATAACAATATAAACCACATATATATACTGGAAATATACCAAAAATAAACCAAGTATTATTTCGAGTATATATACGTCAAATAAATCCAATCAAATTATAAATTAAGCTAGAAATATAATTAAAAACATTTTAAATATAATTTATTAATAAAACATGCATATAATTTAATATATACCAAAAATAAACCAAAGATAAACCAAAAATATATTTAAACACTAATCACGTTATTTATGCATATTTAATCAAAATAAAACATATATTCTAAAATCATGCATCCTAAAGCATATATATAAAATAGTAACTCACACTTAGTGCGCTCCTCGAGATAGGTCCGACGAGCTTGGTCCACTAGGCCTCGGTCTCGGCACAACTAAACAAACAATAACGACAGAAATCAGAATAAACCTAACAGAAAATCCTAGAACTCAATCTAGAATATTAGATACTGAAATAGAATTATGGTTCGAGCCGAACATCACGTTTTACGACAATTCTACCAAAAATTTGGCAGAACCTCCCCTGTAAAACGGACATCTCTCTACTCAAAGAGTAGAGCCGACCCTGCAAAGAAACACACTTCGAAAAATAGGCACAACAACTCATCCACAACCCCTCGATCGGACTCTAAACTACAATCTACCGACCGGGGGTCCACAATCATAGAACAATTTCAGAAATACCAAAAATACCCTTATAACATAGAAATACATTTTATAATTAGAAATTACATAATTAACCTTAAAACACTGTAAAAACTGATAAAAACTCATTTTATTAGTAAAATCGTATTATTATATATATAATTGAAAAAAAATTCACCAAAAATAGTTTTAATTAGTTAAAAATACTACAATAATTAGTAGAAATCATTTTTATACCTTAAATAACTATTAAAACCAATTAAATTACATTTTTAGCCAACTTTGTGTAAAATTACCAAAATACCACTATATATATAAATATACTAAAATTACTTCAAAAATTCATCAAAAATAATATAATTATCAAAAATTAATTTTCTCCACATATTTATCAATAATATTAATAATTAAACTCAATAAACCAATTAATTTCAATTTAAAACACCATTAACCCTAATTTTCCAAAATTACCTAAACTAATAAATTCAAAATAAATACATAGAAATTCCAAATAAATTCCTATAATTCATTTCAACACCTATAATTATCATAAAATACAATTTCATAATTTATTTAATTAATTTTCGAAAATTAGAAAATAATATTAAAATATCAAAAATACCCAAAAATCAAAATAATCTCCAAAAATTCCAAAAAAAATTTATACATGTAGATTAATCTAAGGGGAACAACATTTGTCAAGGAATTTTTCATGAATCAATCAAATTGAAGTTCAAAAAATTCAAGAACCCTAATAGGCCGAATTCGAAAAATCGAAACCTAAGCAAATCAAGACCATTTAAGCTCAAACCAAAGCTAGAATCACACTCACCGGAGCTCAAGGAGAAGAAAGATATTGGCGGTGTCAAAAATGGTGATCGGAAACATCGTGATCAATGGTGAAGAAGAATTCGGCTTCTCCGGCCAAAACCGACCTCCAGACGCTGGGAAACGGCTGCAACAGGCGACGAGGAAGGCTGGGGAAGGTGGTGGCACACCAGACGGCAAGGAATCAGCGTGACAGATGGTGGAACGATGATGGGAGCAAATCGGGGAAGAAGGAGGCGCTCGGGGGCAATTCCGGTAATTTTTCAAAAGTTGATTTTTTTGACTTATAATATGTATATATATATATATATATATATATTATATATATATATATATACTTTACACTATATAATAAAATAATATTAAATTACACACATTAAATATACACCACACACTTAATATTTAATATTTTAAAATTTAATAATAAATAAAAATAATTAAATAACAATAAAATAAATAAACAATTAATAAAATATTAGGGTAATATTATTAAACCCTAATTAGATAAATATGTACACATATATATGGTGTGTTTAGTATTTTAAAAATATGTATGAGTTCATGTAAGTCCGTAAATATATTTAAAATAATTAATAGTAAATTATTTACGTGAAAATTTCCCCGAAAATGCAAGTCCCAGGAAAATTTTACGTAAAGCACTTAAAATAATAATAAACAATTAAAATTCAATTTAAATTAAATGAAAGCTCATGAAATATCAATATCATATTTAAAAATTATAACACTGCATATCCCGATGCAGTATTAAAATATTTAAAAACACGGGATATTACATAATGAGGCGATCACCTCATCAAGGAGGCGATCGTCCATTAACATGCCTCCAGAAAGTTTGTTTCCTTTGTTCATGTGTGTTATATGCTCTTTTTGCCTTAGAAATATCAGGGGCCTCTGTTGATGAGGCGTCGCCTCATCAATGAGGCGATCGCCACATTGACAGGTTGGCCCGCTTTTAGCTTTACTTTTCTACTAATGCTTGTCACGACGTCCACTTGGCATGTGTCTTTTGACCCCTAAACATGGCTATTTCATTGTATGATGATGACTATCCTGATTATTTGATAATTTCTTTAGTTTATAATGTAAAACTCCTTCTTTGTATCACTCCTTTGTAAGTATTGTTATATACGATTTTATTTTTTGAAAGGAAGGACTAACTGTGTTTTATTTGTAGGAATTACTTGATGATTTTCATCATTGAGTAGTCGGCTTTGTTAGTTATCCCTTTTATATTATTGCGTTTATTTTATTATCAGTTTACTTTTAGTATATGTTTGTTTATTTTCTGTATATTATTCTTTTATTTTGCCTAAAGCGTTGTAATCCTTAATCCCTTCCCCTCATTTGATTTTGAATGTATAGTTGTAAATTATTATTTATTTTATTTTTGTTGAACGTTGGGACTCAAAAGCATGAAATTGGATTAATGTGCAAACATGGACTTAACTATAAAATTTAGAAAGTAAATGAAGGCAAGTGCAACTTTGAATGTAAATGAGGAAATAATTAAATAATTAAATGGTAATAAAATACTAAACACAAACGGAGGCCAACTGTAAGGTTGGGTGAGCATTCAAACGCTCATATCCAATTTCCGAACCTGATCGCTAATGACGACTTCTGGAAACCTCCATGGGATCCAGTTGCTGTACAGTGTGTCCCGATTTTTATCTGGGTGACGACTCCATATCTGAATAGGTCCAAGACCTATATCGTATTTCCTAGTGGGACTCGAGCCCACACAGTGTTGTGGTCGCCAAACACTTGAGTGCACGTTTAATCCTACCGCCTATAATTATATTTTTTTTTAAATTATAAATATCTAGTTTTTTTACTAGTCTTAATAAATTTTATTTATTTAATAATAAATTACTATTATATAATATCCATGTAAATCATATTACTTATTTAGTAATTTAGATTATGTATCTAGTAATTTAACTTAACCTAAAATGCATAATATCATTATGAAACTACGTAGTATCACAATAATACTATGTTATTTTATGTAGACTTATTTTTTTTAACATTAACTATTATATTAACTTAATAATATACTTATTTTTAATATGAACTATTATATTAAGTTAATAATTAAATTATTTTCATTTAATACTAATATTTATATTAATTTAAATTATAAATATATATATTTTATTACACTTAATAAATTTATTTATTTAAAGATAAATTACTATTATCTAATATTTACTTAATCATATCACCTGCTTATTAAGCTTGCGGCTTGGAATCTTCCACTCAACAACTAAAAGTAGTAGATTTTTCAAAATTAATTTGTTGACTAGCAACCCTCTCATATTCATGAAAAATAGATTTAATGTGAACACATTCTAATGTAGTAGCTCGGAAAAAATAATGCTATCAACAGCAAACAAAAGGGGAGATATTGCTAGAGTAGTCCTACAAACTTTAACAAGATGTAGAGATTTTGCCACCTCAACTTTTCTTATAAGAGAAAAGAGTCCTTCAACATGAAGAATAAAACCCCTGATGAAGACCTCGCTGAGGAAGCAAATGGCCTTTTAGAGTCCCATTGATTAAAAAGGAATAGGGCATGATGCTATTACATGACATAATTAACTGAATGAAATGAGGAGCAAAACACATTTTGTTCATCACCTTCTTAATAAGATCATATGCTTTACTGCACGTCTAGCTTGAAAGCTATCACACTTTTCTTGTAATGTCTATATCCTAACACACACCTCACGCGATGCCTGGAGTGCAAACAACATTTGAATATCCCGAATGTTGTAATTAGGGCCGTGGCAAGAATTTAAAAATCTCATCATCACTTAGAAGTTTGGAAGTAAAATGAGAAAATAAAGAAATGAAATTTAATTGAAAGAAAAATTTAAGAATTGAAAAGTGATGATTGCATAAGGATTTACTCGTAGCAATTGGAAATGTAAGGATGAATGAACAATCTTGAGAAGAGAGCTTGAGTACCAAACTAGAACTAATCCAAGGGCTTGTAGGGGAAGCTTGGGTAATTAAAATACTGAATGAGAAAAAAAAAATGAAATGGGTGAGGTGGCAATGAAGGAAAGAGGATGAGACCTTATTCAGGTGACGTATTCATAAGTGAATTAAAAAAAAAAAAAAAGGCCTTAAGTATAGCAGCAATTAGATGTTGAGATTTTCATTCCCATGGTAAAAAAAAAAATGAAGAAGAGCTTAGATAGTTTTAAATGAGAATAACAGCCAAGAAAGTTGGAATAGAATTAGAGCAATTTCAGGTTACAACCGAAGTTCAAATCGAAGAAGAATCAAGACTGTTTCAAGGGAGAGGAAGAAAGGAGGATTAAAGAACTCTTAAGAAGCCTTTTTAGTAGGTAACTAAAATTTCATTTTTAGCAACCTGCTCAAGAAAACAGGTCAGGTGTTAGATTATGCTTAGGTTAGATTGCATGTGAAAAATAGATGGTGATTTAGGATCTAAAATGAGTAAGGATTAGTTATGAACATGTTGATAACCAAGTTGGAATCTCAGCTTGAACATGGATATAGGGAATTCAAAGTTTCTTGAACATGCATATCGGGAATTCAAAGTTTAATTGTAATTTGCTTAGCTTTGTATGAAACTATGTGTACGGGTAGATGAAGGATACCAAGAATGGTCTGATAGAGCAGCAAAGGGGAAGGGAATTACGGAAAAATACTGTGAGTGAACTCTTATCATTACTTTTGATATGACCACCTTGCAATTCTTGAATTTCTTCCATTTTCAGCTGAAATTTTTATTCTTGATAAATTTTGAAGCTATTGCAATTGATAGCTCTTTCTTTGACACTGTTTAAAATTTGTTTTTTAGTATGAGCTTTGTGAATTTGCCCATTTCTTCCTAAGTATCAGAACCAGGAGAATGAAATTGCAACCTGCTAGATTCTTAGAGATGAACGACCGTGTTAGAGTTGAACTTCTGTTATCTTGAATCAAAGTAAAAAGATCCATGGATTTCTTGATAAATTACTAAAAAGAAAGGAAAAGCCTGAAATTAAAGAGAGGAAACCCAAATTTCAATCTGTTATAGTAATCATTAATAGAGCTGTGTTAGCAACACAAAGTGAAAAAGAAAAGGTTACTCTGGAATGCACCTAATTGAGCTTACAGATGGCTGTTCATGGTTGGGATTAAGACCAGCGTTTATGTGCTGTGATCTCCTTGGGTATCTAACCTTGCTCATGCTAAAGGTACGATCGTAGTAGCTCAGAGCTGTTCGTTTGTTTACTGCAACCTTCATTTAGATGGAGGAACATTCATCTGAGTGGGAAGATGAATGCCACTTCAGCCTTGGCAACGTGCAGAGGCTTAGAATGAAAGGCAAAATTTAAAAAAAAAAGGAACTGAGCTCTAATAATAATAATAATAAACAAAAAAATAAATAAATAAAATTTCTAAGGAACCAAGTAATGGATTCGTATTGAACTTATCTATTGGTTTAAGCAAAATATATTTTACAAGCAAAGCTATACACACTTGTTAAAAAAAATTATATAATGGACTAAAATAAAATAATTATAGAAGTCATAAATAATAAATACTAGTAATGAAAGAAAATAACTTCTATATGATGTAGGACAATTAAAGGAGCAGTTCTAGACTATGTATTTCTGAATAATGCAAAGAATATTAAGGTAACAAATCAAATTATGAAATCACTGCTAATTGCGTAACAACCTTAAGAGTCTAAAATCCAAATATCTAACTTTATCGGAAGTTTGGTTTAGTTCCCAAGATTAAGACAATATCAATTTCTTATGATTTATGCAAGAAATGTCAATAAATATTAATAATCAAAATGTTCACCAATAAAATTTCTTTATGATCATGGGAAAGCGTGTAAGCAATTAATTTGAATTTTAGGATCCTATTTTAAATTAATTAAAATTTTAGTGTAATTAAATTCCAAATGAGTATATTGAAAATATTTGATTAAATTAAACCTAAGTCTTATATGAATGATTAATGGAAAACAATAAAGGGAATTAATGTCAAAAATATTCTGAACTATAAGCATGAGCACATGAATACATGCCAACAGGGGTAGTAAAACCGTGTCTGGCATATGGCTTAGTCCGGTGAGTTGTAAGACAATGACTGGAACATTGCAATTCACTTTTTATAATTCGATGTAAAACCGTGCATGGGTTACGACAATATAAATGAATTAACGAAAAGTGATTATTTGAAATGGTCATGTTATTTATAACCGTTTTTGAGATAGCATTCGAGACTCATTATGTTTTGGGACAAATTTAAGTGGTAAGTTATATGCATATATACTAATTAGATATTTGATGTGTTGAATGATACCAATCACATCTACAGCTATCTGTATATGTGAATATGTGCTCAATGATTTGTTGATTATTTTTTTAATTGAGATTTAAATTTAAACATGAATATAACTGTTGTGCTAGTTGCTATTTATTTTGATTATTCACAAATGCTTGAGATAATATTTTAATGTAATAGAATTATGTTATTGGTTTATAAATTAATGTTACAAATAATGTACAAGTGTAACTAATGGAAAAAAAAATATTAATTAAATCACAATCATACATTTATGTTTAAAAATTCAAATTATATATTTATACATGTCTATGAATAATTAAATTTATAAATCGGACTTCTTTTCATAAATCAACATACTTGATATTGTTGTTACTATTACTCATACTCAAACCCTATTTCTTATTATTCTATTCACCCACTGGGTATTTTAGAAAATACTCACACCTCACAATTTGTTCTTTTCAGGTTGAGTGCTTAGCTATAATATATATATATAACATGTGGGTGGTTATGTAACCAACTGTGAGAGGGAATGAGCTTGAGATCAAGAACTTTTAAAGGTATGATGTAGCCAATGAGTTAGATTAAGAATTGAGAATAAGCCAAGTAGTACTCCTTTCGAAACACACATCGTGAGAGCATCACGCAAAGCATGTTTGCACTGTGATCTGAGTATTTTATGTGACTGAATTTAACTTTCATGTGTCTCTGGTGCTAATGAAGCGATGTCAAGGTGACTACACGATCCTTATTTTGGATGTGTAGCTCTCTTATGCATATAGTTGTCTACTACATAGAGTTACACAAGACTCGTAGAATACAGTCCCATTATTTTGATGTATAATTTTATAAATATTTGAATTGTATACTATACTATAATTTTTAATATTTTGGAGTAAATATAATGTAAATATTTAAATAGAGCTTGCTAAATCTTACTTGCCATTCTCTCCATACATTTAGGTGATTTTGAGTACTATTTAAATAAAAATACAAGAAATATATAGTATATTTATAAATGGTAAAGTACGTAGTTGCATACAGTTATTTTAGTCAAGTTTTGTTTTATTATTATACAATTTAAGTAGAGGATAACATTAAGTGGTACCTTGTCTCATTGGTGTGCCATATAATGGTTGTTGATAGTAACCCATTATTGAGAACATCAGTGGGGTGGGGTGTCACATTTCTTGCTCTTTATTCTATGTCCCATAGAGTAAAAAATCTCAAAAGTGTTCACAACATAATATGTGATTAGTTGACCGCGAGCACAGGCACTCAGTAGAAAGACTGAGAAGAGCAGGAAGCACTACCTTTAACCTATTTGCCGAAACCTTTAATATAATTTTGTACACAACATTAGAGAGGCTTGTTGGCCTGAGATCGTTCATTGGTTCCGACATTTTTACCTTGAAAATAAGAGTGAAAAAAGTATCATTAATCCTCTCTTGAATTTGAGCAAAATTTGAAAAATTCAAAACCATAGGAGTCACATCAGAGCCAACAGTACTCCAATGCTTCTAAAAGAATATGGCGAACATAACATCTGAGCCTGGTGCCTTATATGAGTGCATCTGCTTGAGAGCACTAGTAATTTTATCAAAAGAATAAGGTGAAGAAAGAAACTCAATCAAATCAAGAATAAGGTGAAGAAAGAAACTCAATCAAATCATCAGACAAAACATGCTTAATAAACTAAAATAGATTGAAGATTAGAATGAGCAATAGTAGAAAACAAATCACTATAAAAGACAAGAATCACAAAAGTGATTTCTGCAATTCCATACTTCCATTGACCACTAGAATCTCAGAGTCTCTCTAAAGCATTATTTTTTTTTTGGTCAAGCAGTAGCTTTCAATGAAAAACTGGTATGCTCCTCTTGTAGCCAGATAGCTTTAGACCTCTGTCTCTAGTAAGATTCTTCTTGTTGTAACAAATAACTAAGCTTTATTTGCAAAAATTTTTGAGAATTTAGAATATTATCAACATGAAAACACTATTACAAGTTCTTTGATTCAGTTACAAGTTTGTCAATTGAACGTTTTAGACAACCCCCGGAATCTTTATGCCATCTACGGAGAGACACTAAACAGCATGACACTTTGTTTGGCACCAAACAACCTTCTAAATTATGAGCAAGCAAATTCCAAGCTTCTGAATTTTTGACCCACAACAACTCAAATCTTTTAGGCTGATTGCCACCATTAAATCGTGAATTCCCAATATGAGTACCGAGTAAATTTTACCAGGTGATGAACCATGGAATCTGGAAATTGAGATACCATAAATGAGTTGCCAAAAACCTATCAAGATGTGCATACACCCGCTAATCATTAGATCTTCCATTATCTTAGGCAAACTGAGATCCAATAAAACCCAAATCGGTCAAAGAACAAATCTCCAGAACATAACAGAAGCATTCCATTAAAATATTAAGACGTTGACAATGTCTAGTTTTCTCATTAGAGAAAAAGGATTTCGTTAAAATCTGCAAAACAAAGAGCTACTTTTTAACATTGAAGAAATAACCATAACATCAAGTCCCAAGTTTGAGATTTATTTTGAATTCCAGGCCAATCAAAAGCTGACCATGTGGAAGAAGAATCTATGGTAGAAAAAATCAAAGAGAATAAGATGATCAGAATTATTAACAATACTCATATTAATCTCTTCTTTTCGTAACAAAACTAGACCACCTTATTTCCTTATAGTATTAAGTACAAAAAAATTAAAATCAAAGAAATTTTTTTGTAAAACAATAAAAGAAGATAAAATTATGCTTGTCTTCATTAAGAAAACAACATCTAAAAACTACTTTCGACAATGGAAATGAAGAGCATGAACCATCCAAGGATTCCCTAATCCTTGGACGTTTCAACTAAGGAGTTTCATGCTGCCCGGCAAGACTGTTCTCTGCCTCGCAATTAGGATTAGCAGTTGCCACTGAATTAAAAACTCTACATTTGGACTCTCTTGAAGTTATCTCCATCACTATAGAGTCTCTAGATGAGACACACGAAATTCTCAATTATCTTTTAACACTAAGTTGTAAAGGAACAACTTCAACAATAGGCACAGTAGTTAGAGCCATAGAGGAGGCAACAAAATGATGTCTAACTGTCCTTTTAAATCTGTGTGATTTGGAGAATGATTTGTCAAACTCTACTTACTCATCAACTTTATCAGACAGTACCTTGTTGAGAAGAAAAAAAAAAAACTAGGTTCAAAGCTATCAAGACATTGATGTTGTAAATCAGGTTCTAGCTTAGAACTATCCATGCTTTGATGTTGCAATTAGGGTTTTATTAAGGGCGAATCTTTCCAATAGAGTATAAATAAAAAGGTCAATGATACATGTCACTTCTAATGACATAAATAATGTTGTCAATGACACTAAAAGATAAATTTTTTAAATTAAAATTACATGTTTGGCCCCATATGTAGGGCTAATCAATTGAAAATTAATGGCATAAAAGGAATTTTTCTCTCCATTGATATACTATTCATGTTTCTACTAATGACATAAATCATTATCCAAATAAAAATGAGAAAGTCATAATAGTGGACCAATTAAGTTGGCGATAGGCAGAAGGTGTATGATTAGAACTGTCACTACACGATGTGCTAGAATTTTTTACCCTGCTGATGTATCTTTGCCAACATAATTAGAAAGGGCATGAAAATTATACATGACCTAAGATAGAGATTTACTATGTGAGAGGCTCGTAATGCACTACAAGAAAATCGACCTATAATGAGGGGAAAATCCATGAGTAAAAGTTAAAAAATCATCATTAAATGTTTTTAATGATGGGAAATTTCCCCTCATCGCCCCTCATTTCTGCTCTCGTTAGGAAAGGTATTAATGATAGAAATGGAGTTCCGTCATTACTATATATAATAACGGGATAATTACCATCATTAAAAAGTATTTTTAATGACAACAAATGTAATCACTATATAGTCATTTTCCCCTCACTATATGACACTTTATTAACAAAATTTACCATCATTATATAAAAATTAGCTCCTCACTAAAAATTGTTTTAACAATAATGATCTCCCTTGTAAAATCAATAATTGTCCTTATTAAACATAATTTTTAGTGATAAAATTTTGTCATTAATTGATTTTAACTCATTATATATCTTTATAACAATAAAGTTTTTATCATTGTAAATTGTAATATAATCAACAGAAGTTCATTACAATAAAGACAACCATCACTAATAAAAGCATCCATGAGTGTATATATATGATATTAATTTGTATATATAGAAAAGTATTTTGTACATATGATCACATCTATATATTCATTCAACCAAAATATACATATTGGTAACTTTGTCAAAGTACACGAGTTCCATCTAAATGAGTTGTCTAATATTTCCTATCATTTACTCCTTGGAGTACAAAAATATTCAAGTTCTTTATGGATCACTTAGTTTTCCCAAAAAAAAAAAATCTTACCAGGTCCTTAAATATTGCAATGTTAAGGCTTCTTTCCTCCACTTATTTAATACTGACACTGTCACGACCCAAAACAAGGGCCATGACCGGCGCTAGGGAACGGGAATTCTTTCGAATCCGGAACCCGTAGCAAGCCTAAAAATAAAATAAAATATGCAATAGTAATAATAACAATATCAAATTTGCAGCGGAAATAAAAATCATAAATATAATAATAACATTTCCATCAATTGGATTTAATTTAAATCTCAACTCATCACATATATAAAATCTCTTTAATACAATCCAGTTCAATTTCATAAAATGCATTTCGCATAAATAAAATACATAAAATCCCATAATTTAATTTACAACTACTGCAGTGTCTAGATTATAAAAATAAGACTCAAGTAAGCAGTTTACACAAGGAAGCCGGGGCGAAAGAAATCCGGCGTACAGGCCTGCTACTGAGGTCTGAAGATGTTGACTCTCCTGAAAAATTATCAATGGAGGGGAGTCAGACCTCACTGAGTGAATTACTATAATATATATACATGCATACTAAATGACAATGCATGCAATCAACAATATATATATATAATATGTAAATATATACATGCAAATTCATACAGATGCAGAAAAATCATTTTTATATATTTATATTGAAAATCACAGTTTATGAAGGATCACATAGAACCCTAAAATATCACAACCTCAAAAACAATGTTAGACAACACTCTAGCCATATAGGCTCACTTAATCCAAATATATCCACTTAATCCATTTAGACAGTAGACTGGCCCCGAGACACTAAGTGAGCTCCAGCAGTCTGACTGCCAGTGTGATTGGCCCCGAGACACTTGGTCAACCGAGCTCCAACAATCACACCTCCAAACCATATCTCACACATATCAATAATCACACTTAATCAATATCCACAAATAGTTAGTAATATAGCCTAAATACTACAGGCGTACCGGTATGTACTCGGTCCTAGTGCTGCCTACTAGGTAGCACGTTCTATCGATATCCTTCATCATTAATAATATAACACATTCATTCACAAAAATAAATGATGCATGAAGTTCAATAAAATATCAACATAAACCATATATATACTAGAAATATACCAAAAGTAAACCAGGTATATTTTGAGCATATATACATCAAATAAATCCAATTAAATCATAAATTAAGCTCGAAATATATTTAAAAACATTTTAAATATAATTTATTCATAAAACATGCATATAATTTAATATATACCAAAAATATACTTAAATACAAATCATGTTATTTATGCATATTTAGTCAAAATGAAACATGTATTTCTAAAATCATACATCCTAAAGCACATATATATAAAATAGTAACTCACCCTAGTGCGCTCCACGAGACGGGTCCGATGAACCTGGTCCACTAGCCCTCGGTCTCGGCGCAACTAAACAAGCAATAAGTAATCGACATTATAATAAACCTAACGGAAATCTTAGAATTCGATCTAGAGTATTAAACATATAATCGATATCAGGGTTCGATCGGATATCACGTTTTACGAGAATTCTACCAAAAATCCGACAGAACCTCCCCTGTAAAATGGACATCTCTCTACTCAAAAGAGTAGAGCCGACCCTGCAAGGAAATACACTTTGAAAAACAAACACCACATCTCAATCACAACCCCTCGGTCGGACTTCAGACTACAATCTACCGACCGGGGTCCACAAACACAGAATAATTTCGAAATACCAAAAATATCCTTACAACATAGAAATTCATTTTATAAATAGAAATTACATAATTAACCTTAAAACACAGTAAAAACCAATAAAAACTCATTTTATTAGTAAAATCGTATATTATATATATAATTGAAAATAATTCACGAAAAATAGTTTTAATTAGTTAAAAATACTAAATAATTTGTAGAAATCATTTTATACCTTAAATAACTATTAAAACCAATTAAATTACATTTTTAGCCAATTTAGGGTAAAATTATCAAAATACCCCTATATATATAAATATACTATACTTACTTTAAAAATTCACCAAAAATTATACAATTATCCAAAATTAATTTTCTCAACATATTTATCAATAATATCAATAATTAAACTCAATTAACCAATTAAATTCAATTAAAAACACAATTAACCCTAATTTCCCAAATTTACATAAACTTCAATAATTCAAAATAAATACTTAGAAATTCATAAAAATTCCAAATAAATTCCTATAATTAATTTCAACACCTAATTTAACCATAAAACACAATTTCATAATTTAAATAATTAATTTCCAAAAATTAGAAAATAATATTAAAATATTCAAAAATACCCAAAAATCCAAAAAATCTCCAAAAATTCATACATGTAGATTAAGCTACTAGGATCAACATTTGTGAAGGGAGTTTTCATGAATCAATCAATTCAAAGCTCAAAAAAATCAAAAACCCTAATGTGACCGAAATTGAAAATTTGAAACCTAAGCAATTCTAGACCATTTAAGCTCAAACCAAAGCTAGAATCACACTCACCGGAGCTCAAGGAGAAGAAAGAGACCGGCGGTGTCAAAAATGGTGGCCGGAATCGTCGTGATCGACGGTGGCCAAAGTTTCAGCTTCTCGAGCTAATTCCGACCAAAACTCGATGGAATAGGGCGCTGCTGGCGGCGGAGAAGGCTGGGGAAGGAGGTGGCACACCGGACGGCACACCAACGGTGAGAAATCAGCAGTAGCAGCGACCGGACAGCGAGGGAAACGGTCGGGGAAGAAGAAGCTCACTCGGGGGCCAAAATGTAATTTTCCAAAGTTTTGGTTTTTTTTAATGTATTATATGTATATATATATACTTTATACTATATAATAAAATAATATTAAATTACACACATTAAATATACACCACACACATAAAATTTAATATTTTAATAATTTATACTAAATAAAAATAATTAAATAACAATAAAACTAATAAATAATTAATAAAATATTAGGGTAATACTAAACCCTAATTAAATAAATAATTATATGTATACACGGTGTTTAATATTTTAAAATATGTATGAGTTCATGCAAGTCCGAAAATATATTTAAAATAATTAATAATAAATTATTTACGTGAAAATTTCCCCGAAAATGCAAGTCCCGGGAAAATTTTACGTAAAGCACTGTAAATAAGACACAATAATTAAAATAGGTTTTAAATACATATCAATTCGTAAAAATATCATATAATATACGTATGAAAATTATTAACACTGCATATCCCGGTACAGTGTAAAAATATTTAAAACACGGGATATTACAGACACAATTCAGACAATATTTAGTTAGAATTTAAAAGGGTTAAATGCAATGTTAAAGAGAAGCATTGATGAGATGCAGAAGAAGACATTAACCATAAGACATTAAATTTGCATTCTAAAATCAACATTAGCCACTAACAACAACAAAATGAAGATCATACATGCATTCCTCACCCAAATAATATGGTATCATCAAAATTTGGACCATATTGACAACAATATGCATGACATATTATTGTTGGTTTGCACTTTTGCAACAAGTACAAATTAAATTAGAACTAAAGCATGAGATGACTCAACCCTCAAAATGAAGAGAAAGTGCAATTCAGACTAAAGAAACATGGAATTTGACATCAGTAACCAAAATGAAGAGAAAGCACAATTCAAACTAAAGAAACATGACAAATATCCACAGCCCAGGCATCATTTCACTGATATTTTTGTCCTCAAACCTAATTAGGAACCACAGCTGCATTAATGAGACAATGAAAATCGTTTTGAATTAAATGAACCTTGAAATTTTATGTAATCTACAATCAATAACAAGATAAGAGCTCATAGGTAGTAACATAGCATGTATAGTGCACAAACCAAATTCAGTCCATGAATAACCAATGAAATTGCATTCAAGTCATCAAGAAGCCAATAACAACAGTAAGATTAAATAAATAAGCCTAAAACATAACAGAAAAATAGCAGCATACACTCACAAGGAAGATAAAAATCAATAAAAAAATTATATATTGTTACAGCAGCTGAAAATAGACTGCTCTTAGATAAACATAACTAGTGAGCTTTCAAGTTTAGATAGGCACTTCTTCCTTTACACTCCAGCTTACTCTAGAAAATATCAGTCCCTAAAAGCCAAACAAATTACACATTAGAAGAGATTCACTCTGCAAAGAATAAAAAAATGATTGAAAAAATAAAATGGAAATAAAAAATGTGTGAAAACTTAGATGGATCATTAAGACTCTATTGCACCTATACATTAAAAGGACAAAATCAGAACAAAAGCACTCAACTTCTCTATTATGACAACTACAGGCTTGGAACTAAAATTTTCCTCTAGTACTCTTGAGTTTCATCAGGATCATCTTAATATCCTAGGTTAATTAATGATCATATTGATCAGCACCAGATTGATGTATTTATTACTTATATTAGAAGCATTAGCATCTTTGGATCATACAAAATTAACCTATGCATATCTAAGAAAAATTAGCATCTTTCAAGCAATTAAATATTAACAATATTATTTTATGAATATAATAAATTTACATGATGAGTTCAAATTCAAGTTAAACTATACAAAATTGATTCGCAACTTGCCTTGCACAACACATCAAAAGAACTAAACTAAGAAAAAGAAGATATAAAAAAAAAAAAGGAATGACTAGCTTTATAATGCCATAGTCTTCCACTCCTATGTTTCTAAAAAATTGTCCACACATCAATAAAAATTGCTTAATAAAGTCAAATTTAACATCAACATGCACATTTACACTTAAAATTAAAGTGTAAATGTGTTATTCATTTACATTTGAAGTGTAATAAAGTCAAATTTAACATCAGTATACAAACATCAACAAAAATTTCTTAATAAATGGATAAAAAAAATTTCAATTCACACATCTCCCTAACTAAAGAGCATAAAAAATTATAATTTGCTAACTTCATAACAAAGTTAAATTGAAAAAGATCGAAGAAATATTATAGTTTTGCATTAGAATCTACTTAGATAGCACAAGAATTGAATTTGCACAAAATACATCAAAAATTTCATAAGAATGTACACAGTTCACATTTCTTTTTAATCCTAATTGCCCTAGAAAATAATGAGACTCATTATCTAAAATAGCACCATAAGAAACTAAAGTTGATCACTAACGAAATAAATAAGTAAACAAAGAAGAGAAATGGATAGTAGTAGGCAACCAGTAAAAAACGGAAAACAACAAACAAAAACTAACTTACAAAAACAAGTATAGCATCTTGCTTTTGCCCAAAATTTTTCTTTTATTAGATTGTCTTTTCCTATCATGTAAACAACAGGTTCATTCAATCTAAAGACCACATCATCTTATTCAATAATACAAATCCAAAAGTATTAAAGGACAAAAACTTGAGCATATAAATAAATTAGGAATAGTTTATGACATGTTACAACCAATAAGCACTTCATCCACCTCTATATTCGTATTAACTCCATCCAAGGTTCTGATGATGCAATGGTAAATAACATTGACAAACAATTCCATTAAGGAAAAAAATGATATGCTTGTCATAATAAATAATTAATTAGAGAATCATAAATTAAAAGTGTAATTAATACCTTATCACTGTCAAATGGTTTAGCATCACTGCCTTTGTTAGTGTGTGTATGTAGCCTTTAAATTTAGGAGTAATTAAAAATCAACAATGAGAGACAAACATGAAGCTGAAGTGATTGTAAGTCTAGTTTTAGACTTCATCAAACTCCCTTCTAAAAAAATTAATTTATATAGATATAAATAAGAATGATCATATATACACACATAGATTTACAATAAAATCACAAAATTTTACTAATTAGAGTTTAAGACAAAAAAAATGAAAAGAACCTTTTCTCTGTTTCAGTTGGCTCTTTCTATTTTTTATTTTGAGCAAAATCTTCTTCTCCTTCTGCAACCATGGCTTGTAACCCTAATGTCACGACCCAAAACAGGAGTCATGACCGGCGCTAGGGAACGGGAATTCTTTCGAATCCGGAACCCGTAGCAAGCCTAAAAATAAAATAAAAATGCAATAATAACCATAAAAATATAATATGCAGCGGAAAATAAAATCATAAATATTACAATATCATCCATAACAACTGGATATAATTCAAAACTCATCACATCACATATATAATCTCATAAATGTATAATCTTTATACAAATCCAGTTTTAACATAATACATCTCTTTAAAACAAATACATAAAATCCAATACTTTAATTTACAACTACTGCAGTGTCTAGATAAAATAAATAAGACTCAAGTAGACAATTTACATAAAGAAGCCGGGGCGGAAGAAATCCGGCGTATCGACCTGCTACTGAGGTCTGAGGAAGTTGACTCTCCTGAAAAATAGTCAACGGAGGGGAGTCAGACCTCACTGAGTGAATTACTATAGTATATATACATACACTCTAAGTGATAATGCATACAGTCAACAGTATATGAGTAATATGTATATATACAGGCAAGTTCATACAGATGCAGAAAAATCATTTTATATATTTTGTCTGAAAATCAACTTTTATGAAGGATCACATAGAACCCTAGAATATCGCAACCTCAGAAAAATAGTGTTAAACAACACTCTAGCCATACAGGCTCACTGATTCCAAATATATCCACTTAATCCATATGGACAGTAGACTGGCCCCGAGACACTAAGTCAACCGAGCTCCAGCAGTCTGACTGCCAGTGTGATTGGCCCCGAGACACTTGGTCAACCGAGCTCCAGCAATCACACCCAAACCACATCTCACATATCAATAATCATAATCAAATCGATATCCACAAATAGTCAGTAATAAAGCCTAAAACTATAGGCGCACCGGTACGTACTCGGTCCTAGTGCTGCCCACTAGGTAGCACGTTCTATTGATATCCTTCAGTAATAAATAATAAAACATTCATTCACAAATACATGATGCATGAATTTAAATAAATCAACAATATAAACCATATATATACCGAAAATATACCAAACATAAATCAAGTATATTTTGAGTATATATACGTCAAATAAATTCAATCAAATCATGAATTAAACTAAAAATATATTTAAAAACATTTTAAATATATTTTATTAATAAAACATGTATATAATTTATTATATACCAAAAATATACCAAAAATATACTTGAATATAAATCATATTATTTATGCATAATTAGTCAAAATAAAACATGCATTTTCTAAATCATGCATCCTAAGCATATATATATAATATAGTAACTCACCTAATGCGCTCCACGAGACAGGTCCGACGGGCCTGGTCCACTAACCCTCGGTCTCGGCGCAACTAAACAAGAAATAATTAATCGACATCAGAATAACCCTAACAGAAATCCTAGAATTCAATCTAGAGTATTCAACACAGAATTGGAAATTAGGGTTCGACTGGATATCACGTTTTACGAGAATTCTACCGAAAATCCGGCAGAACCTCCTCTGTAAAACGGACATCTCTCTACTCAAAAGAGTAGAGCCGACCCTGCAAAGAAAATACACTTCAAAAATAAACACCACAATCACTCACAACCCCTCGGTCGGACTCCAGACTACAATCTGTCGACCGGGGTCCACAAACACAGAATATATATTCCAATATACCAAAAATATCCTTAAATCATAAAAATACATTTCATACGTAGAAATTACATAATAAATCTTGAAACACTGTAAAAAATCGATTAAAATTCATTTTATTAGAAAAACCGTATATTATATATATAATTGAAAATAATTCACGAAAAATAGTTTTAATTAGTTAAAAATACTAAATGTTTTGTAGAAATCATTTTTATACCTTAAATAAATATTAAAACCAATTAAATTACATTTTTAGACAATTTAGGGTAAAATTACCAAAATACCCCTATATATATATATACCTAAATTACTTCAAAAATTCACCAAAAATCATACAATTATCCAAAATTAATTTTCTCAACATATTTATCAATAATATCAATAATTAAACTCAATTAACCAATTAAATTCAAATAAAAACACAATTAACTTAATTTTACAAAATCACCTAAACTTCAATAATTAAAAATAAATACTTAGAAATTCATAAAAATTCCAAATAAATTTCTATAATTCATTTCAACACCTAATTCAACCATAAACTCAAATTTCATAATTTAAATAATTAATTTCCGAAAATTCGAAAATAATATTAAAATATTCAAAAATACCCAAAAATCCAAACAATCTCCAAAAATTCTGCAAAAATTCATACATGAAGATTAAACTACCAGGAACAACATTTGTGAAGGAAGTTTCCATGAATCATCCAAATCAAAGCTCAAAAAAATCGAAAACCAAAAGTGGCCGAAATATTCAACTCAAAACCTAAGCAATTCTAGACCGTTTTAGCTCAAACAAAAGCTAGAATAACACTCACCGGAGCTCAAGGAGAAGATAGAGACCGGCGGTGTCGAAAACGGTGGCCGGAGGAGGGAGAAACGACGGTGAGAAGATTGGTGGCGTCGGGCACCCACGGGAAGAAGAAGAAGAAGAAGAAGAAAAAGAAAAAGAAAGAAAAAGGAAAGAGAAAGGAAAAGAAAAAGAAAGAAAAAAGAAAAGAAAAAGAAAAAAAAAGAAAAAAGAAAAAAATAATAAATTTTAATAATTTAATAATAAATAAAATAATCAAATAATAATAAATAAATAATAAAATATTAGGGTAATAATAAACCCTAATTAAATAAATATACACACACAGACTTTATTTAATAATTTAAAAATATGTATGAGTTCATGCAAACCCGTAAATACATTTAACATAATTAATAATAAATTGTTTACGTGAAAATTTCCCCGAAAATGAAAGTCCCGGGAAAATTTTACGTAAAATACTGAAAATAATAGACAGTAATTAAAATAGGTTTAAAATACATATTAACTCATAAAAATATCGTATATACAGTCAAAATTATTGACACTGCATATCCCGGTACAGTGTAAAAATATTTTTAAAAACACGGGATATTACAGTCTTCCCCCCTTACAAGAATTCGTCCCCGAATTCTAAAAACAAGATTACAAAATCAGGAAGGAAAGAGATACGGGTAAGAAGCTCGCATCTCAGCTTCAGTCTCCCACGTATGCTCTTCAACTCTGTCGCTACGCCACAAAACCTTGACCATCGGAATCTGCTTCGATCTCAACTGTCGAACTTGATAATCAACGATCGCCACAGGTTCTTCTACAAACGTCAAATCTTCACTCACTTCCACACTGTCAGGTTGCAACACGTGTGAAGGATCTGAGATATACTTCCTCAACATCGAGATATGAAATACTGGATGCACTTGTGACATACTCGGAGGCAAATCCAACCGATATGCAACAGTGCCAACTCTTTCCAGAATCTCAAACGATCCAATATATCTCAGTGCTAACTTACCCTTCCTGCCAAATCTCATCACACCCTTCATCGGAGATACCTTCAGAAAAACGAAATCTCCAACCTGAAACTCCACATCTCTGCGCCTAGGATCCGCATAACTCTTCTGTCTGCTAACTGCGGTCTCTAACCTGCGCTTGATCACGGCGACTTTCTCTGCAGCATCCTGAACCATCTCTGGTCCAGTCAAAGCTCTCTCACCAATCTCATCCCAACTCAACGGGGATCTACACTTCCTTCCATACAACGCCTCATACGGTGCCATGCCAATACTGCTATGGTAGCTGTTATTATATGCAAACTCAACAAGCGACAAATGATCATCCCAGCTACCTCTCAAATCCAAGACACACATCCTCAACATATCTTCCAGTGTCTGGATCGTCCTCTCAGACTGACCATCTGTCTGAGGATGAAAAGCAGTACTGAAATCCAACCTAGTGCCCATCGCTTCTTGCAACTTCTGCCAAAAACGAGAAGTAAACACCGAACCTCTGTCTGACACAATGGACACAGGTACTCCATGAAGGCACACAATATGCTTCACGTACAACTTCGCCAATCTAGCAACTGAATATGTGGCTTTCACAGGCAAGAAATGTGCAGACTTCGTCAATCTGTCTACAATCACCCAGATGGAATCGTATCCATCCTTCGAACGAGATAAACCGACCACAAAATCCATAGCTATCCTTTCCCACTTCCACTCGGGAATAGGAAGAGGCTGAAGCTTCCCAGAAGGCTTCTGATGTTCGGCTTTCACTTGCTGACACGTCAAGCACTTAGCAACATAATCAGCAACATCCTTCTTCAATCCATCCCACCAGTATAGATCTCTGATACTGTGGTACATCTTAGTAACACCAGGATGAACGCTGTAAGCTGTAGAATGTGCTTCCTCTAAAATCTCCTCTCTCAAATCATCCACATCAGGAACACACAATCTACCACTGATCCACAACACACCATCATCATCGAGTGTGAAATCAGTGAACTTCCCTGCTCTGACATTCTCTGCAAGCTCTTCCAGAATAGGATCTCGGCTCTGAGCTGCTTTAATCCTATCCCTTAGTACAGATCGTACTTTAAATTGAGCTAACAGTCCACCTGATCTACTGATCTTCATCATCAGACCTTGATCCACCATCAGATGCAATTCCTGGATCAATGGTCTCCTCTCAACACTGATGTGAGCAAGACTACCTGAGGACTTCCTACTCAAGGCATCTGCTACCACATTAGCTTTACCCGGATGGTAAAGAATCTCACAGTCGTAATCCTTCAACAATTCCAACCATCTCCTCTGCCTCAAATTCAAATCTCGCTGCTGGAAAATGTACTTAAGGCTCTTGTGATCAGTAAATATCTCACAAGTCACCCCGTACAAATAATGTCTCCAAATCTTCAAAGCAAAGATCACTGCAGCCATCTCAAGATCATGTGTGGGATAGTTCTGCTCATGCTTCTTCAACTGCCTCGAAGCATAGGCTATCACCCTTCCATTCTGCATCAACACACAACCAAGACCAATTCTAGAGGCATCACAGTAAACTATGAACTTATCCACACTATTAGGCAAAGCTAATACTGGCGCTGTGGTCAACTTCTCCTTCAACAACTGAAAACTATTCTCACAAGCTTCTTACCACTCGAATCTAACATTCTTCTGAGTCAAGCGAGTCATAGGGGCTGCAATCCTAGAAAAATCCTGCACAAACCGCCTATAATACCCGGCTAAACCCAGAAAACTCCGAATCTCAGTAACTGAAGTAGGTCTAGGCCACTCAGATACTGCTTCAACCTTCTGTGGATCAACCTGAATACCTTCTTTAGACACTACGTGTCCAAGAAAAGAAACACTCTCCATCCAGAAATCACACTTTGAGAATTTAGCATAAAGCTGATGATCTCTTAGTGTCTGTAGTACAATCCTCAAATGATATACGTGCTCTTCCATACTCCTCGAATATACCAGTATATCATCAATGAAGACTACCACAAACTGATCCACATACGGTCGGAATACTCTGTTCATCAGGTCCATAAAAGCTGCTGGTGCATTAGTCAAACCAAAAGACATCACCAGAAACTCATAATGGCCATATCGAGTGCGGAAAGCTGTCTTAGGAATATCAGCTTCACTAATCCGCAGCTGATGATAACCCGACCTCAAGTCAACCTTAGAAAAGAATTGTGCACCCTGGAGCTGATCAAACAAATCATCTATCCTCGGGAGAGGATACTTGTTCTTCACTGTCACCTTGTTAAGCTCTCTGTAGTCAATGCACAGTCTCAGGGTACCATCCTTCTTCTTCACAAACAAGACTGGTGCACCCCAAGGAGAAACACTAGGTCTGATAAAACCCTTATCCAACAACTCTTGCAATTGCTCCTTCAACTCTCTCAACTCTGCAGGAGCCATACGATAGGGTGGCATAGATATAGGAGTAATACCTGGAACCACATCAATACAGAACTCAATCTCTCTATGAGGTGGTAAACCTGGTAACTCCTCGGGAAAAACATCAGGAAACTCACAAGCAACAGGAACATCTGTGAGTGACAACTTCTCCACTGACGTATCCCTAACCAATGCCAAATATCCCTGGCATCCCTTCTTCAACAACTTCCTAGCTGCAATAGCCGAAATAAGATTCTGAGGTGCTGAACTCCTGTCACCAACAAACTTAAATTCTACTTCACCAGGAATTCTGAAAATCACCTCCTTATTCCTGCAATCAACCACGGCAAAGTGCTGAGACAACAAATCCATTCCCAAAATAACATCGAACTCCATCACATCCAACAAAATCAAATCAACGGGTAATTCTCTATCTCCCACGAGAACTGGACAACCAGAAAGAACAATATCGGTGTCCAAAGAATCACTCAGAGGAGTGGCAACAGACAAAGGAAAAGCCATCCTCGAAGCTTGCCAACAAGATTTAGAAGCAAAAACAGGAGAAACAAACGAATGCGTGGCACCCGGATCAAACAAAACCAAAGCATCCAGGTAACAAACAGAAAGAATACCTGCCACGACTGCATTAGATGCCTGAGCATCCTGCTGAGTCAGATGGAAGACTCTGGCCTGACCTCGACCTCCCTGCTGACTGGTAGAAGCCTGGCCAACACCTCGGGTACCTCCTCTAGTACCTCTACCACGACTCTGCTGTGGAACAAACTGAGTAGCACTCTGATGCTGAGCTGGTGGTAACTGAAATGGCATAGGTGCTGCACTAGCAATCGACTGCTGTGGGAATCGCGGAATCTGCTGCTGCTGATATCCGGGGTAAGGACACGATCTGGCAAAATGTCCTGTCTGCCCGCATCTGAAGCATGTCAACGGTGTCAGATAACACGGTCCCTGATGGACTCTACCACAAGTCTGACAAACACTGGCCGCTGATCCAGAACTACGACCACTGCTGCTGCTCGAAGCACCTGACCCAAATCTGAACGATCTACGCTGACCTCCACGACCATGTCTACTGCTCCGATGCACTCGCTGCTGCTGTCTCTGACTCTGCTGAGTCGAACCTCGCTGCTGACTACTCGAACCAACATGAAAACTCGAATACGGAGTAGCCTGCAATCCACTCGACTGAACTCCCAACTGGTAATAATCAGGCATCGCTCCCTGCCTAACTAACCTCAGCTCAATCTCCTTAGCTAGCTCAATCACAGACTCGAGAGTAAGACCTGCTGTGGGCATACCAGCAAAAGCTGAACCCAAACCAGTAACATAGGTAGTAACAACGAAATACTGATCTCGCATCAGATCCTCAGCATATCTACCCAGACGAAGGAACTCTCGGGTATACTCCTCTACTGATCGATCTCCACGAGAAATACTGGTCAATCGAAGACGATAGCTCAAACGAAGAGGCTCTGGACAAAATCTCCTCATGAACCGCTCTCGAAACTGAGCCCATGTCATCGTCATCATATAAGGCTGGATCATCTGAATGAACCAATCCAAGGCTGGTCCCTCGACAGACAACTCAACGATCATGATCCTCTGGTACTCGGTATGAGCAGTCCGAGTCCTAGTCTCAATCGCATGCAGAAAATCTAAAGGATCAGAAGTACCATCAAAAGTAATCCTGCCAACTCTGGCATAGAACAAAGCTGCCTCAGGGTCAGACATACCCTGCTGATAGGCAGGCTGAACAGGCTGAACAACTGGAGGAACAGGAACATCAAACTCAGGCTCAACAGGCTCCTCGTCCTGTAACTCTCTCTGCCTACGGCGACCTGTCGCTCCTCGAGGTCTACCCCTGCCACGACCTCTACGCCTAACTGGCTGCTCAGGAGGTAAAACCTCATCCTGAAAAGACTCATCATCCTCGGCCTCAACGACCGGTGGAGCGACACGCGCTCGCCTCCTCATTCTGAAAAGACAAACGGAAAGATTCAGACAAAACAGACAACGGAGGAATAACGCTGAAAACTACAGCAAGGAATACTCATCAAGACATACTCGAACCTAATACACTGCAGTAGTCCAACAGAAAACACAACTTTAAAACTAGGGCCACAACTCACATAACTAAGCCCTGACACAGAACTCCATTCTGAAACGAACTTCGCTCTGATACCAACTTTGTCACGACCCAAAACAGGAGTCATGACCGGCGCTAGGGAACGGGAATTCTTTCGAATCCGGAACCCGTAGCAAGCCTAAAAATAAAATAAAAATGCAATAATAACCATAAAAATATAATATGCAGCGGAAAATAAAATCATAAATATTACAATATCATCCATAACAACTGGATATAATTCAAAACTCATCACATCACATATATAATCTCATAAATGTATAATCTTTATACAAATCCAGTTTTAACATAATACATCTCTTTAAAACAAATACATAAAATCCAATACTTTAATTTACAACTACTGCAGTGTCTAGATAAAATAAATAAGACTCAAGTAGACAATTTACATAAAGAAGCCGGGGCGGAAGAAATCCGGCGTATCGACCTGCTACTGAGGTCTGAGGAAGTTGACTCTCCTGAAAAATAGTCAACGGAGGGGAGTCAGACCTCACTGAGTGAATTACTATAGTATATATACATACACTCTAAGTGATAATGCATACAGTCAACAGTATATGAGTAATATGTATATATACAGGCAAGTTCATACAGATGCAGAAAAATCATTTTATATATTTTGTCTGAAAATCAACTTTTATGAAGGATCACATAGAACCCTAGAATATCGCAACCTCAGAAAAATAGTGTTAAACAACACTCTAGCCATACAGGCTCACTGATTCCAAATATATCCACTTAATCCATATGGACAGTAGACTGGCCCCGAGACACTAAGTCAACCGAGCTCCAGCAGTCTGACTGCCAGTGTGATTGGCCCCGAGACACTTGGTCAACCGAGCTCCAGCAATCACACCCAAACCACATCTCACATATCAATAATCATAATCAAATCGATATCCACAAATAGTCAGTAATAAAGCCTAAAACTATAGGCGCACCGGTACGTACTCGGTCCTAGTGCTGCCCACTAGGTAGCACGTTCTATTGATATCCTTCAGTAATAAATAATAAAACATTCATTCACAAATACATGATGCATGAATTTAAATAAATCAACAATATAAACCATATATATACCGAAAATATACCAAACATAAATCAAGTATATTTTGAGTATATATACGTCAAATAAATTCAATCAAATCATGAATTAAACTAAAAATATATTTAAAAACATTTTAAATATATTTTATTAATAAAACATGTATATAATTTATTATATACCAAAAATATACCAAAAATATACTTGAATATAAATCATATTATTTATGCATAATTAGTCAAAATAAAACATGCATTTTCTAAATCATGCATCCTAAGCATATATATATAATATAGTAACTCACCTAATGCGCTCCACGAGACAGGTCCGACGGGCCTGGTCCACTAACCCTCGGTCTCGGCGCAACTAAACAAGAAATAATTAATCGACATCAGAATAACCCTAACAGAAATCCTAGAATTCAATCTAGAGTATTCAACACAGAATTGGAAATTAGGGTTCGACTGGATATCACGTTTTACGAGAATTCTACCGAAAATCCGGCAGAACCTCCTCTGTAAAACGGACATCTCTCTACTCAAAAGAGTAGAGCCGACCCTGCAAAGAAAATACACTTCAAAAATAAACACCACAATCACTCACAACCCCTCGGTCGGACTCCAGACTACAATCTGTCGACCGGGGTCCACAAACACAGAATATATATTCCAATATACCAAAAATATCCTTAAATCATAAAAATACATTTCATACGTAGAAATTACATAATAAATCTTGAAACACTGTAAAAAATCGATTAAAATTCATTTTATTAGAAAAACCGTATATTATATATATAATTGAAAATAATTCACGAAAAATAGTTTTAATTAGTTAAAAATACTAAATGTTTTGTAGAAATCATTTTTATACCTTAAATAAATATTAAAACCAATTAAATTACATTTTTAGACAATTTAGGGTAAAATTACCAAAATACCCCTATATATATATATACCTAAATTACTTCAAAAATTCACCAAAAATCATACAATTATCCAAAATTAATTTTCTCAACATATTTATCAATAATATCAATAATTAAACTCAATTAACCAATTAAATTCAAATAAAAACACAATTAACTTAATTTTACAAAATCACCTAAACTTCAATAATTAAAAATAAATACTTAGAAATTCATAAAAATTCCAAATAAATTTCTATAATTCATTTCAACACCTAATTCAACCATAAACTCAAATTTCATAATTTAAATAATTAATTTCCGAAAATTCGAAAATAATATTAAAATATTCAAAAATACCCAAAAATCCAAACAATCTCCAAAAATTCTGCAAAAATTCATACATGAAGATTAAACTACCAGGAACAACATTTGTGAAGGAAGTTTCCATGAATCATCCAAATCAAAGCTCAAAAAAATCGAAAACCAAAAGTGGCCGAAATATTCAACTCAAAACCTAAGCAATTCTAGACCGTTTTAGCTCAAACAAAAGCTAGAATAACACTCACCGGAGCTCAAGGAGAAGATAGAGACCGGCGGTGTCGAAAACGGTGGCCGGAGGAGGGAGAAACGACGGTGAGAAGATTGGTGGCGTCGGGCACCCACGGGAAGAAGAAGAAGAAGAAGAAGAAAAAGAAAAAGAAAGAAAAAGGAAAGAGAAAGGAAAAGAAAAAGAAAGAAAAAAGAAAAGAAAAAGAAAAAAAAAGAAAAAAGAAAAAAATAATAAATTTTAATAATTTAATAATAAATAAAATAATCAAATAATAATAAATAAATAATAAAATATTAGGGTAATAATAAACCCTAATTAAATAAATATACACACACAGACTTTATTTAATAATTTAAAAATATGTATGAGTTCATGCAAACCCGTAAATACATTTAACATAATTAATAATAAATTGTTTACGTGAAAATTTCCCCGAAAATGAAAGTCCCGGGAAAATTTTACGTAAAATACTGAAAATAATAGACAGTAATTAAAATAGGTTTAAAATACATATTAACTCATAAAAATATCGTATATACAGTCAAAATTATTGACACTGCATATCCCGGTACAGTGTAAAAATATTTTTAAAAACACGGGATATTACACCTAATTATAGAACTGTGGAACTAGAAGCAAAGGAAATAAAAATAAATAAAGCAGCTTTAAAAAGGCAAGCGGAGTACGTAATCAAACCTTACGACAAGGAATTAGGTTTAATACAGTTGAAATAGGGTGAGGAAGACTACGGGGTGAGCAACGATGGCGGGGTGAGGGTGAGGAAGGATGGCGGGGTGAGGAATGACGGATGGCTGGCTGGATGGCAATGAGATAACAGGTGGGCATAGGGGTGGGGGGCAGCTGAAATTGTTTCAAGAGAGGAAATTAGGCTTAATTTAATTGAAAATGAAAGAGATAGGCTAACATAAGGAGAAAGATTTTAGTGAATTAGTTAACCCAAAACTACGTAGTTTTGCTAAAAAACTACATAGTTTTGTAGTTATATTTAGTACTTATATGGTTATATTTATTTATAATATTAAAATTATATATTTTTATGATAAAATAATTTAAATCATATTATATTTTATAATTTTATAATTTATTTATTTAATAGTAATTTTAATTAGTAATTTATTTATTTAGTTTTAAATTTTTATTATACAATAATATTAACTTGTTTCATTAAATTAAGATTACATAGTTTTAACTTAAGATCAACTAGATTTAAAAAAAAAAAACTTAAAATCAACTATGTAATTGCATAAATGTATAATAAAATTACATTATGAATTAAAATTTTATATTCAAAATAATAATATTATTTGGTGTTATATTTATCTAGTACTAACTGAGAATGAATGAGATAGATAAGTTATAATGAAGAGTGATGTTTAGTGAATTAGGTTAAATCAAAACTACGTAGTTTTGAAAAAATTATATAATTTTATGGTTATAGACAAATTAAAGTGAAGAGAGATTTTTATTGTTAGAATAAATTAAGAGAGATTTGATTAGAGTTAAGGGGTTTGTTAGAGTTATCAAAACTACGTAGTTTTGATTAAAACTATGTTGTTTGTTGTTAGAGATAAATTGTTTAATTATAATATTAATAATTTGTTGTTTTGATTTTGACTAAAAATTATGTAATTTTATATTAAAATAATACAAATTACTTAAAAATTTTATAGTAATCTTAGTAGTTAGTAATTTTAGTAGTTAATTGATATTTAATATTTATTAATCTTATAGTTAATAGGTTTACAAATTAAATTATAATTTATAATTCAAATTATATTTATCTATTACTTTAAATTTACATTATTTGATATTAATATTTACATATTACTTTAAAATATAAATATTACTTAATTTTTTATTTTTCGAACAAATTTATTATTTGCTAAATATATAATTAGTATTGTATACATTTTCTTATTATAACATTAATATTAATTTACACGCAAAAAATTATATAATATTATCATTAATATATAATATTGTCATATGTAATATTTTATACTATTTATGACTAATTTAATTAACAATGTCTTTGCTTAATATAAAATTAGTATTATATAATATGACTTACTTAATTAAATGATATTTATTAAATATTTTTTTTAAATTAAAAAATATCTTTCTTTTGGTGGCAAAAGTTGGAGCAAAAAATTTTACACAATTTTATACCCTCATTAATTTTTTGTCATTAAAAACTCATTTTCTTGTAGTGATGAGGGGTCAAAAGGTCATAAAGGAGACTCCGCTAATTCTAGCATGGTATCACACATTTATTCTATATGTCCTAATAAGTCTCACCAGTAGCTGGCTATCTTAGTACCCTTTTCTTAGACTGATTTCTTTACCTAGAGGACCCTCTGACCATAATCCTCTTTGGCTTTCTTCTATTTTGATGATGTCGAGCCCTAAGCCATTTCATTCCTCTGATTCTTAGTGAGACAGTCTTAGGTTTCATAAGGTTGTAGGTAATTTTTAGGCTTATATTCTATGTTATATACATGTTAGGAAAAAATTAAAACAATTGAAGGCTTTTTTAAGAGATTGGAATAAGTACAACTTTGGTTATATTGATAACACTTTAAAAACTATTGAAAGAAGGCTTGATTTGCTTGAGGACATTGCATAATTAAGGGCTCTATCTGAGATAGAGCATAAAGAATACACACTACTTAAAGTCTCAAAAAGGCTTTTTACGAAGAAGGTTGAGGCTTTATGGAAGAAAAAATTGCGAGTTTCTTGGTGTAAGCTTGGTGATCGTAAAACCAAATTTTTTCATATTCAAGCTTCTAATAGATGGTGAACAATTCTATTTGGAAGTTTCTTAATGAGGGTTGTCTTATTGATCAATCTTCTAAACTCTCATTTATTGTTGTCTCACTTTAAACAATAATTTAGTATCTCTTGTCCTTTTAATGGTGTTTTTTATTATTTACTTTTGCCATCCATTTCTACTGAGCAGGCTTCTTTTTTTAAGCAACATTTTTCTTTGGAAGAAATTTGGGCAGCAGTTTGGAGTTGTGCCTTGTATAAATGTCCTAGCCTTAATGGTTTTAATTTTTATTTTTATAAGAAGGCTTAGGCAACTATTAAGGATGAGTTGGTTCACTTAGTGGATTTCGTTTTCCATATTGGTAAACTTCCTTACTCCATTAAGTTTTCTTTTATCACTTTGATTCCTAAAAAGAGTCCTGCAATGTGTGTTGAGGATTATAGGCTTATTTTTTTAATCCATGGGCTTTATAAGATAATTGTTTTTGTTAAGATGTTAGCTAGCCATTTAAAAGGTGTTTTAGATAAGCTAATTTCCAAAACTCAGTTAGCTTTTGTAGGAGGGATGCAGATTTTAGATGGATTTCTAATGGCTAATAAAGTGATTCATTCATATTTATTTTCTAAGACTGAATGTTTTGCTTTTAAAATTGACTTTGAAAAAGCTTATGATTCTATTCATTGTAGTTACTAATTTTAGGTGCTGGATAAAATAGGATTTAGTAATACTTGGGTTAATTGGATAAAAGAGTGCTTGTATGCTTCTAGAGCTTCACTTTTAGTGAATGGGTCACCTAGTCAAGAATTTGATTTGTGTAATGGTGTCAAGCAAGGATGCCCATTATCTCCTTTTTGTTCATTTTAGCCATGGAGCCTTTGCTAGCTTTGCTTACTAAATTGGAAGATGCAAGTCTTTTTAAAGGATTTCATTTTCTAAATAATGGTATGATAATCTCTTATTTGAATTTTATGGATGACACTATTTTCTTTCTAAACTTTGACCAATCTTATTTTGTTAATTTGGTTTGCTTATTAAGATGCTTTACTATTGTTTTAGGGTTAGAAGTTATTTTTCATAAGAGTCAAGTGGTGGGTGTTGCTCTTTGTTTATATTATGTTAATTAGTTAGCTATAAAGATTTTATGTCTCTCTTTTCAATTTTCTCTTATGTGTTTAGGTCTTCCTTTGGGAATTTCCTCTAAGCATAATTCTTTATAATAGCCTTTGATTTAGAAGATTAAAAATAAACTTTCTTTTTGGAAAGGTCAGGTTTATTATAAGTGAGGAGCCTTACTCTAATCAAATATACTCTTTTGGTTATGCCTTTGTATTATCTCTCTATTTTTAGGTTGCCTAAAGGAGTTGATGTGGACCAGATTGCTTTGGCATTCATGGATAGGCTTGACAAAAGGAGAGTGCGCACCTAACTTTCTAATGGCTCTAACTTCTGAGTGTGGAGGAACTGCAAGGCCCATAATATATCAAAATGAAGATGGTCCAGAGCTCTACAATGGATATCATAGGCATAACATGTAACATCCCAGCTTTAGGTCCAAATTCCATCATTTAGGGCTTTTTATTTTAGTTTAAAATTTTGTGTTTTTTTGGTTTTTTTTTTTTTGTCTTTTTGCATTATTTCAGCTAGGGTTTTTCCCTAAAAACTATTTATTTATCTCTTTAAGTTATTTTAAGATAGCTTTGATTGAATTGATTAAGAAAATTATTATTTTTCTCCCAAATTTAGTAGTCTTTATGAATTAATGAATTTTTGGATGCCTATTTCCTGACATTTGTGTGCAAATCAATAGGTTATAGAAGGTTCCTAAATGGCCAATCATGAGAAATTAAATGGCTTGCATCATTTATTTATTTTATTCTAGGCTTCTACTACATTAGTTGGTATTAGAGCGACATTCACTTTTAGGGTTATAAAAAAATGGCACATATAAGAAAATAGCATGTTGAAGAAGTATATAAGCATAAGATGGATCAAAGGATCATGCAACGATTTGAGCAAGTTAAGCAGAGAATAGGATAGATAGGATAAATGATTGAGTAGATGAATGAAAGGATGGTTGCCCTAATAACCAACCAGAACAGAATCAACAATAACTAAAATCATAGTAAGGCATCTACTGATGGGAGTTTTGATGAGGATGAGGAAGGGTATGAAGAAGAAGTGCCTCGCAAATGTCGAAGGGCTACTACATAAGAGGATCGGAGGCATTGGGAGACTGGAATACGAATTAAAATTCCATGGCAGCCTTTAACTTAAAGAGTTCCTTGACTAGTTGGCTATGGTTGAGGAGGTTTTAGAATTAAGGAAGTTCTAGAAGAAAAATGTGTGCCTTTGGTGGCAACCAAATTATGTGGAAGGGCTATGACATGGTGGCAACATTTGAAATTGACTCATACTAGGCTGGGTAGTTAGGAGAAAATCAATACCTGGGAGAAAATGAAGAAACACATGCAAGCCACATTCCTGTTATATAATTATCAGAGGTTGATGTACAAGCTATTGTAAAATCTGAAGCAGGGCCTAAAATAGTGGATGATTATACCACTGAATTCTACTAACTGATTACTAGGAATGAAACTTAGAGAAAAAGGACCACTTGGTGTCATGATTCATTGTAGGTTTGAAGTTATAGATTTAGGATACTATGAACATGTTTGATCTAGTCTTTGTATCTGCTGCTTATCAAAGGGCACTAATGGTGGAGAAATAGTCATGACTTGTTGCTAATACTGTAAGTGTAAATGCTGGCACTAGTAGTAAAGGTGGTGTGAATAAAATAATAGTTAGTAGTAGTGGTTCTAGCACTATTAAGGGTACTAGGCAATTTAATAAAACAATTGGCAGTAGTGGTATGAGATGTTTCAGTTGTGGGGAACTTGGCCATAGGCAAGCTGAATGTAAAAAGGCTACTGCAAAGAAAGCTTTGTTTACTAAAAATAAATGACTATGATGAAAAAAAAGTGGAGATTATAAGTAAAGCTATATATGATGAGGAAGCAGCTAAAGAGGTGCAATTAGAGGGAGATGTTAGGACTGCATTAGTGGTTAGACATGCCTGCTTGAATCTGAAAGATGTGGATAAGGATGATTGGCTGTAGAGTAATATTTTTTAGTTTATATGTACCATATAGGATAAGGTATATCATTTTGTGATTGATGGCGGCAGTTATGAAAATATTGTATCTGAAGGCTGTCCAAAAATTAAAAATTCAGGCCAAAAAAATCCCAAGCCCTATAAGCTAGCTTAGCTTAAAAAGGGTGGTGAAATATCAGTGTCTAAATGTGCCTTAGCTCCTTTTTCAATTAGCCTAAAATACAAAGATACTATTTGGTGTGATGTAGTTACTATGGATGCATTTCACTTGCTTTTAGGTAGGCCTTGGAGTATGATAGGGACGTCACTTATAATGGGTGAAATAATACATATAGCTTTATGTTTGATGGAGTTAAAATCGTATTGCTGCCTAGTAGACGGGTAATGGATAAGCCTAAGCATGTAGGTGAAGTTAATACCTTACTATCTTTAGCCCAATTTGATAAGGAGCTGTAAGAATCGGACATAGGGTATATATTGGTGGGAGAGGAAGTGATAGATTCAGTCTATGTTCCAGAGATTGTGGCTCCACTTATTGCAGAATTTAGTGAATTATTTCTTGAAGAGCTATTAAAAGGGTTGCCTCCATTATGTGACTTTCAATACCATATTGATTTGGTGCCTAGAGCAGCCTTGCCCAACAGACCATATTATAGGATGTGCCCCAGTGAGTATGAGGAATTGCATAAGCAAGTGGAGAAGTTGCTAGTTAAAGGCCATATTAGAGAGAGCATGAGTTCTTATGTTGTACTTGCCCTTTTGACACCTAAAAAGGATGACTATTAGTGTATGTGTGTGGACAACATACCAATTAATAAATTACTATAAGGTACAAATTTTCCATTCCTCGTTGAGATGATTTACTTTATCAAATTAGTGGTTCTACTATTTTCACTAAGCATAATTAGAAGAGTGGGTATTATCATATTCGTGTTAGGCCTAGGAATGAGTGGAAAACATCATTTAAGACTAGAGAGGGATTGTATGAATGGCTTGTAATACCATTTGGCTTATCTAATGTTATTAGTACTTTTATGCGTGTCATGAATCAATTATTGAGGCCTTTATTAGCATATTCATTATGGTGTATTTCAATAATATCCTGATATATAGTGTTAACCATGATGGCATATATAGCATGTTAGGGAAGTTTTTAGTGTGTTGTGTAGGGAGAAGTTCTATACTGCCATAAAGAAATGTGTATTTATGGCCCCCAAGATGTTGTTTTTGGGGTATGTGGTTTCAAGAGCTGGTTTAGAGGTTGATGAAGGAGAGTTGTAATAGTGAAAGAGTAGCCTAGGCCAACAACCTTAATAGAAGTAAGGAGTTTCCATGGCCTAGCATCATTTTATAGGCATTTTATTGCTAATTTCAGCACCGTTATGGCTCCAATCATAGATTGCATGAAAGGAAGTAGGCTTAAGTGGGCAAATGAAGCAAAGGAAGTCTTCAAATTGATTAAAGAATGCCTTACAACTATGCTAATCTTTGTGCTTTTAGATTTTTCTCAACCTTTTGAGTTACATATAGATGCTTCCATGGTAGGAATTAGAGCAATACTAAGCCAAAATGGCAAACCTATGGCCTTTTTTAGTAAGAAATTATCAGGTTCAAAACTTAATTACAACACTTATGATGTTGAGTTTTATACGGTAATGCAGGAAATGAGGCATTGGCATCATTATCTATTTCATAAGGAATTTATTTTGTATACAGATTATGATTCCTTAAGGCATTTGCATTAACACAATAAGGTGTCTCCTCACCATATAAGATGGGTGGCTTATTTAAAGAGGTTTACTTATGGTGTGAAACATAAGTATGGAGTTACTAATGCTTTAAGCCATAGGAGTTACTTACTAGTTACTATAAGGGTCGAGGTGCTTACGTTTAATTCTTTTTATGATATGCTTACTTCTGACCATTATTTTTCCTGTGGTGATGTAAGATGTGCAGGCTGGGAGGAAAATAAAATTTTTACTACATTATGGGTTTTTATTTAAGGGTAAGCAGTTATGTATTCTAGATTGCAGCCTTCGTTTATAGATAATTAAGGAATTGCAAAGATAAGGGTGCATTGGCATAGATAGGACTTTGCGATTGATTCAAGCCATCTACTTTTGGCTTTAATTCATAAAGAGGTTAAAAGTTGTCACGACCCAAAACAGGGGCCATGACTGGCGCTAGGGAACGGGAATTCTTTTGAATCCGGAACCCGTAGCAAGCCTAAAAAAAAATAAAATAAAACATGCAATAGTAATAACAATATATAATGCAGCGGAAATAAAAATCATAAATATTAAAATAATAATCCACCAACTGATTTAAATTAAATCCTCATCATCACATATATATAAACTCCTTTAATACAAATCCAGTTCAAATATAATACAACATCTCTTTAAATATTTAATGACTACTGCAGTGTCTAGATAAAATAAAACCCAAGACTCAGGGAAGCAGTTTACACAAAGAAGCCGGGGCAGAAGAAATTCGGCGTACAGGCCTGCTACTGAGGTCTGAAGATGATGACTCTCCTGAAAAATAGTCAACGGAGGGGAGTCAGACCTCACTGAGTGAATTACTATAGTATATATACATGCATACTAAATGACAATGCATACATTCAATAATATATATATAGATATATATACAGGCAAATACACACAGATGCTCTAAAATCATTTTATATATTTTTATTAAAATCATCGTTTATGAAGGATCAAATAGAACCCTATGATATCAAAACCTCAAATAGTGTTAGACAACACTCTAGCCATACAGGCTCACTTATTCCAAAATATATCCACTTAATCCATTTAGACAGTAGACTGGCCCCAAGACATTAAGTCAACCGAGCTCCAGCAGTCTGACTGTCAGTGTGATTGGCCCCGAGACACTTGGTCAACCGAGCTCCAGCAATCACACCTCCAAACCATATCTCGCACATCAAATAATCATATCCAGTCAATATCCACAAATAGGTTAGTAATATAGCCTAAATGCTATAATCGCATCGGTACGTACTCGGTCCTAGTGCTGCCCACTAGGTAGCACGTTCTATTGATATCCTTCATTAAAATATAAACCATACATTCATAAAAATAGATGATGCATGAACTTAAATAAAATAGCAACATAAACCATATATATACTGGAAATATACCAAAAGTAAACCAGGTATATTTCGAGTATATATATGTCAAATAAATCCAATTAAATTACAAAATAAACTAGAGATATATTTGAAAACATTTTAAACACAATTCATTAATAAAACATGGATATAATTTAATATATACCAAAAATAAATCAAAAATAAACTAAAGATATACTTAAATACTAATCACATTGTTTATGCATATTTAATCAAAATAAAACATATATTATAAAATCATGCATCCTAAAGCATATATATATAAAATAGTAACTCACACTTAGTGCGCTCCTCGAGATAGGTCCGATGGGCCTGGTCCACTAGGCCTCGATCTCGGCGTAACTAAACAAACAATAACGACAGAAATCAGAATAAACCTAACAGAAAATCCTAGAACTCGATCTAAAATATTAAACATAGAATCGAAATTAGAGTTCGACCGGATATCACGTTTTACAAGAATTCTACCAAAAATTCGGTAGAACCTCCCCTATAAAACGGACATCTCTCTACTCAAAGAGTAGAGCCGACCCTGCAAAGAAACACACTTCGAAAAATAGGCACAACAACTCATCCACAACCCCTCGATCGGACTCCAAACTACAGTCTACCGACCGGGGTCCACAATCACAGAACAATTTCAGAAATACCAAAAATACCCTTATAACATAGAAATACATTTTATACATAGAAATTACATAATTAACCTTAAAACACTGTAAAAATCGATAAAAACTCATTTTATTAGTAAAATCGTATATTATATATATAATTGAAAATAATTCACGAAAAATAGTTTTAATTAGTTAAAAATACTAAATAACTTGTGGAAATCATTTTTATACCTTAAATAACTATTAAAACCAATTAAATTATATTTTTAGCCAATTTTTTATAAAATTACCAAAATACCCCTATATATGTAAATATACTAAAATTCATTCAAAAATTCACCAAAAATATTATAATTATCAAAAATTAATTTTATCAACATATTTATCAATAATATCAATAATTAAACTCAATTAACCAATTAATTTCAATTAAAAACATAATTAACCTAATTTTCCAAAATTACCTAAACTAATAAAATTCAAAATAAATACATAGAAATTCATAAAAATTCCTATAATTTATTTCAACACCTATAATTATCATAAAACACAATTTCATAATTAATTTAATTAATTTTCGAAAATTAGAAAATAATATTAAAATATTCAAAAATACCCAAAAATCAAAATAATCTCCAAAAATTCCAAAAAACTTCATACATGCAGATTAAGCTAAGGGGAACAACATTTGTGAAGGAATTTTTCATTTTAAATCAATCAAATTGAAGTTCAAAAAATTCAAGAACCCTAATAGGCCGAATTCGAAAAATCGAAACCTAAGCAAATCAAGACCATTTAAGCTCAAACCAAAGTTAGAATCACACTCACCGGAGCTCAAGGAGAAGAAAGAGACCGGCGGTGTTGAAAATGGTGGTCGAAATCGTCGTGATCTACGATGGCTCAAGTTTCGGCTTCTCCGGCCAAAACCGACCTCCAGACGCCGAAAACGGCAGCAACAAGCGACGAGGAAGGCTGAGGAAGGTGGTGGCACGACGGACGGCACAACAATGGCAAGGAATCGGTGTGACAGACAGCGGAACGGCGATGGAGGCAAATCGGGGAAGAAGGAGGAAGTCGGGGGCAATTGTGTAATTTTCCAAAATTTCATTTTTTTGACTTATAATATGTATATATATATATATATATATATATATATATATATATATATATATATATATATATATATATATATATACTTTATACTATATAGTAAAATAATATTAAATTACACATATTAAATATACACCACACACTTAATATTTAATATTTTAAAATTTAATAATAAATAAAAATAATTAAATAACAATAAAATAAATAATTAATTAATAAAATATTAGGGTAATATTAATCAAACCCTAATTAGATAAATAAGTACACATATATACGGTGTTTAGTATTTTAAAAATATGTATGAGCTCATGCAAGTCCGTAAATCTATTTAAAATAATTAATAGGAAATTATTCACGTGAAAATTTTTTCGAAAATAAAAGTCTCGGGAAAATTTTACGTAAAGTACTCAAAATAATACACAATAATTAAAATAGGTTTTAAGTACATATCAACTCGTAAAAATATCATAATATAGATATAAAAATTATTAACACTGTATATCCCGATTCAGTATTAAAATATTTAAAAACACGGGATATTACAGTCTTCCCCCCTTACAAGAATTCATCCCCGAATTCCATAAAACAGGATCAAGAAGGAAAGAGATACGGGTAAGAAGCTCGCATCTCAGCTTCGGTCTCCCACGTATGCTCCTCAACTCCACAGAACCTTGACCATCGGAATCTGCTTCGACCGCAACTGTCGAACTTGATAATCAACGATCGCCATAGGTTCTTCCATAAACGTCAAATCTTCACTCACTTCTACACTGTCGGGCTGAAACACATGTGAAGGGTTTGAGATATACTTCCTCAGCATCGAGATATGAAATACTGGATGCACCTATGACATACTCGGAGGCAAATCCAACCGATATGCAACAGTGCCAACTCTCTCCAGAATCTCAAACGGTCTGATATATCTTGGTGCTAACTTACCCTTCCTACAAAATCTCATCACACCCTTCATTGGAGATACTTTCAGAAAAACAAAATCTCCAACCTGAAACTCCACATCTCTGTGCCTAGAAACCGCATAACTCTTCTGTCTGCTAACTGTGGTCTCTAATCTGCGCTTAATCATGATGACTTTCTCTACAGCATCCTGAACCATCTCAGGTCCAATCAAAGCTCTCTCACCAATCTCATCCCAACTCAGAGGGGATCTACACTTCCTTCCATACAAAGCCTCATATGGTGCCATGCCAATACTGTTATGGTAGCTATTATTATATGCAAACTCAATAAGTGGCAAATGATCATCCCAGCTACCTCCCAAATCCAAGACACACATCCTCAATATATCTTTTAGTGTCTGGATCATCCTCACAGACTGACCATCTGTCTGAGGATGAAAAGCAGTACTGAAATCCAACCTAGTGCCCATCGCTTCCTGTAACTTCTGCCAAAAATGAGAAGTAAACACCGAACCTCTATCTAACACAATGGACACAGGTACTCCATGAAGGCATACGATATGCTTCACATATAGCTTCGCCAATCTGGTAACTGAATAAGTGGCTTTCAAAGGTAGGAAATGTGTAGACTTTGTCAATCTATTTACAATCACCCAGATGGAATCATATCCATCCTTCGAATGAGGTAAACCGACCACAAAATCCTTAGCTATCCTTTCCCACTTCCAATTGGGAATAGGAAGAGGCTGAAGCTTCCCAAAAGGCTTATGATGTTTGGCTTTCACTTGTTGACACGTTAGACACTTAGCAACATAATCAGCGACATCCTTCTTCAATCCATCCCACCAGTAAAAATCTTTGATACTGTGGTACATCTTAGTGACACCTGGGTGTATGCTATAAGCTGTAGAGTGTTCTTCCTCTAAAATCTCCTCTCTCAAATCATCCACATCAGGAACACACAATCTACCACTGATCCACAACACACCATCGTCATCGAGTGTGAAATCAATGAACTTCCCTGCTCGAACATTCTCTGCAAGCTCTTCTAGAATAGGATCTCGGCTCTGAGCTGCTTTAATCCTATCCCTCAGTATAGATCGCACTTTAAACTGAGCTAGCAGTCCACCTGATCTACTAATCTTCATCATCAGATCTTGATCCACCAACAGATGCAATTCCTGGATCAATGGTCTCCTCTCAACATTGATGTGAGCAAGACTACCTGAGGACTTTCTACTCAAAGCATCTGCTACCACATTAGCCTTGTCCGGATGATATAAAATCTCGCAATCATAGTCTTTCAACAATTCCAACCATCTCCTCTGCCTTAGATTCAGATCTCGCTGCTGGAAAATGTACTTAAGGCTCTTGTGATCAGTAAAAATCTCACAAGTCACCCCGTACAGATAATGTCTCCAAATCTTCAAAGCAAAGATCACTGTAGCCATCTGCAGGTCATGTGTGGGATAGTTCTGCTCATGCTTCTTCAACTGCCTCGAAGCATAGGCTATCACCCTACCATTCTGCATCAACACACAACCAAGACCAATTCTAGAGGCATCATAATAAACTGTGAACTTATCCATACTATTAGGCAAAGCTAACACTGGCGCTGTGGTCAACTTCTCCTTCAACAACTAAAAACTATTCTCACACGCTTCTGACCACTCGAATCTAACATTCTTCTGAGTCAAGCGAGTCATGGGGGCTACAATTCTAGAAAAATCCTGCACAAACCGCCTATAATACCTGGCTAAACCCAGAAAACTCTGAATCTCTGTAACAGAAGTAAGTCTAGACCACTCAGACATTGCCTTAATCTTCTATGGATCAACCTGAATACCTTCTTTAGACACTACATGTCCAAGAAAAGAAACACTCTCCATCCAAAAGTCACAATTCGAGAATTTAGCATAAAGCTGATGATCTCTCAGTATCTGTAGTACAATCCTCAAGTGATATACATGCTCCTCCATACTCCTAGAATAAACCAGTATATCATTAATGAAGACTACCATAAATTGATCCACATACGGTCTGAATACCCTATTCATCAGGTCCATAAAAGCTGTTGGTGCATTAGTCAAACCAAAAGACATCACCAGAAACTCATAATGGCCATATCGAGTGCGGAATGCCGTCTTAGGAACATCGACTTCACTGATCCGCAACTGATGATAACCCGACCTCAAGTCAACCATAGAAAAGAACTGTGCACCCTATAGCTGATCAAACAAATCATTTATCCTCGAGAGAGGATACTTGTTCTTCACTGTCACTTTATTCAGCTCTTTATAGTCAATGTACAGTCTCAGGGTACCATCCTTCTTCTTCACAAATAGGACTGGTGCACCCCAAGGAAAAACACTGGGTTTGATAAAACCTTTATCCAACAACTCTTGCAACTGCTCCTTCAACTCTTTCAACTTTGCAGGAGCCATTCTGTAGGGTGGCATAGATATAGGAGTAGTACCTGGAACCACATCTATACATAACTCAATCTCTCTGTGAGGTGGTAAACCTGGCAACTCCTCGGGAAAAACATCAGGAAACTCACAAGCAACAGGAACATCTGTGAGTGACAACTTCTCCACTGAAGTATCCCTGACTAATGCCAAATATCTCTGACATCCTTTCCTCAACAACTTCCTAACCGTAATAGCAGAAATAAGATTATGAGGTGCTGAACTCCTATCACCAACAAACTTAAACTCTTCTTCATCAGGAATTCTGAAAGTCACCTCTTTATTCATGCAATCTACCATGGCATAGTGCTGAGATAACCAATCCATTCCCAGAATAACATCAAACTCCATCACATCCAACAAAATCAAATCAGCGGGTAATTCTCTATCTCCCATGAGAACTGGACAACCAGAAAGAACAATATCGGTGTCCAAGGAATCGCTCAGAGGAGTGGCAACAGACAAAGGAAAAGCTATCCTTGAAGCTTGCCAACAAGATTTAGAAGCAAAAACAGGAGAAACGAACGAATGTGTGGCACTCGGATCAAACAAAACCCATGCATCCAGGTAACAGACAGAAATAATACCTGCCACGACTGCATTAGATGCCTGACCATCCTACTGAGTGAGATGGAAAACTCTGGCCTGACCTCAACCTCCCTGCTGACTGGTAGAAGCCTGGCCAACACCTCTGGCACCTCCTCTAGTACCTCTACCATGACTCTGCTGTGGAACAAGCTGAGTGGAACTCTGATGCTGGGCTGGTGGTAACTAAAATGGCACGGGTGTAGCACTAGCAATTGACTGTTGTGGGAATCACGAAATCTGTGGCTGCTGATACCCGGAGTAAGGACACGATCTGGCAAAATGTCCTGTCTGCCCGTATCTGAAGCATGTCAGTGGTGTCAGATAACACGGTCCCTGATGGACTCTATCGCAGGTCTGGCATACACTGGCAGCTGATCCAGAACTACGACCACTGCTGCTGCTCGAAGCACCTGATCCAAATCTGAACGATCTACGCTGACCTCCACGGCCATGTCTACTGCTCCGATGCACTCGCTGCTGCTGTCTCTGACTCTACTGAGTCGGACCTCACTGCTGACTACTCGAACCAACATAAAAACTCGAATACGGAGTAGCCTGCAATCCACTCGACTGAACTCCCAGCTAGTAGTAATCAGGCATCGCTCCCTGCCTAACTAGCCTCAGCTCAATCTCCTTGGCTAACTCAATCATAGACTCGAGAGTAAGGCCGGCTGTGGGCATACCAGCAAATGCTGAACCCAAACTAGTAACGTAGGTAGTGACTGCAAAATACTGATCTCGCATCAGATCCTCTGCATATCTACCTAGACGAAGAAACTCTCGGGTGTACTCCTCTACAGATCGATCACCGCAAGAAATGTTGGTCAATCGAAGACAATAGCTCAAACGAAGCGGCTCTGGACAGAATCTCCTCATAAATCGCTCTCAGAACTGAGCCCAAGTCATCATCATCATATAAGGCTAGATCATCTGAATGAACCAGTCTAGGGCTGGTCCCTCGACAGATAACTCAACGATCATGATCCGCTGATACTTGGTATGAGCAGTTTGAGTCCTCGTCTCAATCGCGTGCAGAAAATCTAACGGATCGGAAGTCCCATCAAAAGTAATTCTGCCAACTCAGACATAGAACAAAGTTGCCTCAGGGTCAGACATACCCTGCTGATAGGCATGCTTAATAGACTGAATAACTGGAGGCACATGAGCATCAAACTCAGGCTCAACAGGCTCCTCGTCCTGTAACTCTCTTTGTCTACGGCGACCTGCCGCTCCTCGAGGTCTACCTCTGCCATAACCTCTACGTCTAACTGGCTGCTCAGGAGGTAAAACCTCATCCTGAAAAGACTCATCATCCTCAGCCTCAATGACTGTGGAGCAACACACGCTCGCCTCCTCATACTGAAAAGATAATAGAACGATTCAAACAAAAAAGACAACGGAGGAATAACGCAGAAACTAAAGCAAGGAATTACTTATCAAGACATACTCGAACCTAATTCACTGCAGTAGTTCAACAGAAAACACAACTTGAAAACTAGGGCCACAACTCACATAACTAAGCCCCGAAACACAACTCCGCTTTGATACCAACTTTGTCACGACCCAAAACAGGGGCCATGACCGGTGCTAGGGAACGGGAATTCTTTCGAATCCGGAACCCGTAGCAAGCCTAAAAAAAAATAAAACATGCAATAGTAATAACAATATATAATGCAGCGAAAATAAAAATCATAAATATTAAAATAATAATCCACCAACTGATTTAAAGCAAATCCTCATCATCACATATATATAAACTCCTTTAATACAAATCCAATTCAAATATAATGCAACATCTCTTTAAATATTTAATGACTACTACAGTGTCTAGATAAAATAAAACCCAAGACTCAGGGAAGCAGTTTACATAAAGAAGCCAGGGCGAAAGAAATCCGGCGTACGGGCCTGCTACTGAGGTTTAAAGATGATGACTCTCCTGAAAAATAGTCAACGGAGGGGAGTCAGACCTCACTGAGTGAATTACTATAGTATATATACATGCATACTAAATGACAATGCATACATTCAATAATATATATATACAGGCAAATACACACAGATGCTCTAAAATCATTTTATATATTTTTATTAAAATCATCGTTTATGAAGGATCAAATAGAACCCTATGATATCGAAACCTCAAACAGTGTTAAACAACACTCTAGCCATACAGGCTCACTTATTCCAAAATATATCCACTTAATCCATTTAGACAGTAGACATGGCCCCAAGACATTAAGTCAACCGAGCTCCAGCAGTCTGACTGTCAGTGTGATTGGCCCCGAGACACTTGGTCAACCGAGCTCCAGCAATCACACCTCCAAACCATATCTCGCACATCAAATAATCATATCCAGTCAATATCCACAAATAGGTTAGTAATATAGCCTAAATGCTATAAGTGCACTGATACGTACTCAGTCCTAGTGCTGCCCACTAGGTAGCACGTTCTATTGATATCCTTCATTAAAATATAAACCATACATTCATAAAAATAGATGATGCATGAACTTAAATAAAATAGCAACATAAACCATATATATACTGGAAATATACCAAAAGTAAACCAGGTATATTTCGAGTATATATACGTCAAATAAATCCAATTAAATTACAAAATAAACTAGAGATATATTTGAAAACATTTTAAACACAATTCATTAATAAACATGGATATAATTTAATATATACCAAAAATAAACCAAAAATAAACTAAAGATATACTTAAATACTAATCACATTATTTATGCATATTTAATCAAAATAAAACATATATTCTAAAATCATGCATCCTAAAGCATATATATATAAAATAGTAACTCACACTTAGTGCGCTCCTCGAGATAGGTCCGATGGGCCTGGTCCACTAGGCCTCGGTCTCGACGCAACTAAACAAACAATAATGATAGAAATCAGAATAAACCTAACAGAAAATCTTAGAACTCGATCTAAAATATTAAACACAGAATCGAATTAGAGTTCGACCGGATATCACGTTTTACGAGAATTCTATCAAAAATTCGGTAGAACCTCCCCTATAAAACAGACATCTCTCTACTCAAAGAGTAGAGCCGACCCTGCAAAGAAACACACTTTGAAAAATAGGCACAATAACTCATCCACAACCCCTCGGTCGGACTCCAAACTACAGTCTACCGATCAGGGTCCACAATCACAGAATAATTTTAGAAATACCAAAAATACCCTTATAACATAGAAATACATTTTATACATAGAAATTACATGATTAACCTTAAAACACTGTAAAAATCGATAAAAACTCATTTATTAGTAAAATCGTATATTATATATATAATTAAAAATAATTCATGAAAAATAGTTTTAATTAGTTAAAATACTAAATAACTTGTGGAAATCATTTTTATACCTTAAATAACTATTAAAACCAATTAAATTACATTTTTAGCCAATTTTTTGTAAAATTACCAAAATACCCCTATATATGTAAATATACTAAAATTCATTCAAAAATTCACCAAAAATATTATAATTATCAAAAATTAATTTTCTCAACATATTTATCAATAATATCAATAATTAAACTCAATTAACCAATTAATTTCAATTAAAAACATAATTAACCTAATTTTCCAAAATTACCTAAACTAATAAAATTCAAAATAAATACATAGAAATTCATAAAAATTCCAAATAAATTCCTATAATTCATTTCAACACCTATAATTATCATAAAAACAATTTCATAATTTATTTAATTAATTTTCGAAAATTAGAAAATAATATTAAAATATTCAAAAATACCCAAAAATCAAAATAATCTCCAAAAATTCGACAAAAATTCATACATGCAGATTAAGCTAAGGGGAACAACATTTGTGATGAAATTTTTCATGAATCAATCAAATTGAAGTTCAAAAAATTCAAGAACCCTAATAGGCCGAATTCAAAAAATCAAAACCTAAGCAAATCAAGACCATTTAAGCTCAAACCAAAGCTAGAATCACACTCACCGAAGCTCAAGGAGAAGAAAGAGACTGGAGGTGTCAAAATGGTGACCGAAATCGTCGTGATTGACGGTGGCTCAAGTTTCGGCTTCTCCGGCCAAAATCGACCTCCAGACACCGGAAACAGCAGCAACAGGCGACGAGGAAGGCTGAGGAAGGTGGTGGCATGACGGACGGCACACCAACGGCAAGGAATCGGCGTGACAGATGACAGAACGGCGATGGAGGCAAATCGGGGAAGAAGGAGGAAGTCGGGGGCAATTGTGTAATTTTCCAAAATTTCATTTTTGTGACTTATAATATGTATATATATATATATACTTTTATACTATATATTAAAATAATATTAAATTACACACATTAAATATACACCACACACTTAATATTTAATATTTTAAAATTTAATAATAAATAAAAATAATTAAATAACAATAAAATAAATAAACAATTAATAAAATATTAGGGTAATATTAATCAAACCCTAATTAGATAAATAAGTACACATATATACGTGTTTAGTATTTTAAAAATATGTATGAGCTCATGCAAGTCCGTAAATCTATTTAAAATAATTAATAAGAAATTATTCACGTGAAAATTTTCCCGAAAATAAAAGTCTCGGGAAAATTTTACGTAAAGTACTCAAAATAATACACAATAATTAAAATAGGTTTTAAATGCATATCAACTTGTAAAATATCATAATATATATACAAAAATTATTAACACTGCATATCCCGATGCAGTATTAAAATATTTAAAAACACGGAATATTACAAAAGTTATGTGCAAAGTGCAAAATCTACCAAGTTTCCAAAGGATTAGCCACAAATACAGGGCTTTACATGCCTTTACTAATCCTTTCTCAACCTTGAATTGATATTAGCATGGATTTTATATTGGGGTTACCACGAACATAAGGAGATAATGATTCCATTTTTGTCATTGTTGATAGATTTTCTAAGATGGTTCACTTTATTCCTTACAAGAATACTATAAATGCTCTTGTCTTTAATAGAGATACTTGTTTCCTTAGTCACTTTTGGCGCAACCTGTGGAAGATAGTCAATACTCAACTGAATTTCAACAGTGCTTATCACCCTTAGACATATGGGTAGACTAAAGTGGTGAATAGATCATTAAGAAACTTGTTATGTTGCCTAGGTGGGGATCAAGTGAAGGGTTGGGATCATAAACTATGTCAGGCGTAATTTGCTCACAACCATGCTATTAATTGAAGCACAGGTTTCAGTCCTTTTTAGGCTGTTTATTCAGTTAAGCTTAGAGGTCCTCTTAACTTGATGTCCTTGCCTAGTAAGATGAGGGTCTATAGGAAAGTAGTAGATTTTGTGACAAGATTGTAGGATGTACATAAGATAGTTTTTGAAAATTTAATCTATTGCTAACTCTAAATATAAGCATATTAAAAGAAAAAATGTCGGCATTTGGAGTTTGAGGTGGGTTATTTTATATAGGTAGTCTTGACTAAGGATCACTTTCCAATTGGAGAGTATAAAAAGTTGTCTACAAAGAAGACTGGACCAGTGAAGGTGGTGGAGAAGATTAATCCCAATGCTTATCGTCTGAAGTTGCTTAGCCATGTTTGCATTGCATATGTGTTTAATGTGAAGCATTTAATTCCTTTCATTGGAGATTCTTTTAATGATGATGTTGTGTCAAATTCGAGGCCAAATTTTCTATCACTTGAAGGGAATGATGTGGACTAGATTGTATTGACATTCATGGATGGACTTCACAAAAGGAGAGTGCGCACCTAAGCTTCTAATGGCTCTAACTTCTGAATCTAGAGGAACCGTAAGGCTCTAATATATCAAAATGAAGCTGGTTTAAAGCTATACAATGGGAATTATATGTTATACTTATAACATCATGTTATACTTAAAACATCATAGCTTTAGGCCCAAATTCCATCATTTAAGGCTTCATATTTTAGTTTAAACTTTTATGTTATTTTTTAGGGGGCTTTTTTTTTTTTTGTCTTTTTGCATTGTTTCAGCTAGGGTTTTTCCCTAAACACTATTTATTTATCTCTTTGAGGCGTTTTAAGATAGCTTTGATTGAATTGATAAAATGAAATTATTATTTTCTTTTAAATTTAGTATTCTTTGTGAATCAATGACTTCTTGGATGCTTATTTCTTGGCATTTGTTTTCAAATTAACAGGTTATAGAAGGTTGCTAGACAAACCAATCGTAAGTGATTCAATGGCTTACAACATTTATCTCTTTTATTTTAGGCTTCCATTATGTCAGGAGTGCTGAATACTATTAATGCCAATCTAATGGATTTTTTTTGGCTGGGGGCACACATCACAAGAAGTGACATAGAGTTAAATGGACTCAAATTTCTCATCTAAAAGATTTTGGTGGCCTGGGAGTTTTAGATCTTGATATTCATAATCGAGCTTTACTAGCTAAATGGTTATGGCATTTATAGGATGACAAGAATTCTTTTTGTGTGAACATAATTTGTTAGAAATATCTAGTAAGTAGGATTGATAATGTTTTTCTCTACCTCTCGACATTGCTCTATGATTTGGTTGGATGTCTCTAAAGTGATTCTTGACAATGATCACTTTAGTCTTTTATTGTTAAATTCCTTCTCTTTTAAAGTGGGTGATGGTCACTTTATTCTTTTTTAGCATGATCCATGGGTTTTTAATGGTTGCTTTAAGGACATAACCATAGGATTCTATTTCTAATTTTAGAGAGTATCATCACAATGATGGTTGGCTATGGAAATTTCATTGGGTTCAATAACTAAATAAGGTGGAATACATAGATTTTAGGCTATGCTTCTTATTCTTCATAAAGTGTCTCTCACTTTAGTGAAGGAAGATCGAGTTATGTGGAATGCATTTACTAATAGGTCATTTTTCTGTTAATAACTTATACTGAGAGGTTATAAGGATTATTGCAACTCATAATCAAGTGATCATGCCTGACATTTGGTTAAATTTTTCTATAGCTAAGATTAAACTCTTTCTTTGGTTTACAATGTTAGATAAGCTTCTTATAAGGGATCAACTTTTTTTGATTGGATTATATCCTTTAGCTAGAAATGTTTATGTATTTTATGGATGTTTTGGTGAAACAACTGATAATTTATTGTTACACTATTCTTTTAGTTGGTAAGTGTGGTGTTTCTTTTACAATTGGTGGGTATTCAAGTGGTGATTTTGAAGAATATTTTATTATTCTTTCAGTAATTAAGGGAATTTTTCTTCTAGATATATTGAAGCTCAGTATTGGATATGATTGTACTACACTATTATTTGGACAATTTGGCTACACCAAAATGAAGTTCTTTTTGAAGGAAAAGATCTTCAAGTTTAAAGTTCATAAGTTAATTTTCTTCAGAGTCGCTGCTTGGTGTAAAGCTCTCTATCATCTTCTAATGTTCAATAATTGATCTTATCTTGTCCTCAGATTTCATTCTTTCTAGAGCTAAGTCAAAGAGAGCTTGTATAGTGCACAGTTAAATCTGATATGTGTGGCTGGTTTATTTTTCTATTGACTATTAATAGGTCCATCTTTTCTGGTCTCGACTTCTTAACTTTGGTGAAGGCTTAGTTAGTTATGTCTTTAGTAACTGTTTGTCTTTTTCTTTCTTCTTATTGAGTTTGGTCTTGTCATTAGTAGGTTTCTGGTTTTGTTTTGCTTTGGTTTATAGGTTTACAGGTTTGTTTTATTTTGGAATTGATTTGTAATTCTTTTGCTTAGTTCTAGGGAGGACTTTTTCATCACTTGAGACTGGTTTTTCCCCTCATAATGAAATAAAAAGAATTTTTTGCATATAAAAAAAATTGTACCAATAACAAAAGTTAGGGAGGCACTCCTATTGGAAATAAACTCATTGTCTATCACCATTTGCATTAACAATGAAACAACCATGTTTCAATGGTGTCTTAGTGTCTAACTTGGATAAACTTTCCCAATGAATTCGCATCATCTTCTTTAATTTCAGTCATAGCCAATCATAATACCATGGACCATCCCTTAAAGCTTGGATTTTATTCATTTTGAATGAAATTCACATATAAAAAGGTTATTTCCCACCTCCTAAAGCCTAAAACCTGTGGATACTCTTCAAGCACCCTGAAATGTTCCTGAAAGAGCTTTAAGATTGAATGGTTTACCAATAAAGAGATGTTCGACCATATACCTATCATTATGGCTATCATTGTTAGGATCATCACCAACCCTAAAATCAACTTTAGTTTTCTCATCTTTCGTCAGAGTGAAATTTTCAAACAAACGTTGTAGATCTTGAGCCATGAGAAAAAACGAAAAAGAAAATAGAAGAGGAATAAAAAGAAAGAAAGAAATCAATGATCACATGAAGAAAATTTTCACAAGAAAAAAAAAATCCTAACCCTAGTTCAAAAGAGAACTCGGTAGAGAGAAAAACTCCATAACGGAAGCCCAGTTTTCATTTTTTAAATTCAGAATGAAACATTTTATTTATCTGAAAAATTATTACATTTACCTTAAATGTGAAGTCTATTATATTTTTCAAAATTTGTATTAATTTCTTCTGTAAAATTATGTATTGGTCAATTTTATCTAATTTTATTTTAAAAATCTTTTAATTGTATTTTTAAAAATTATTTTTAGATCTTTATAAAATAAATTTGACACTTATTGAAATATTCTTTTTTACAAGAAAAAACTATAAAAATGCTTTTAATTTAAATTTTATTACTCAAAATACACTCAAAAATAAAATTTTTAAATTTTAGCATAAAATTTTCAAAATTTTTTGCAATAATCAATGAAAATAACCAAAAAAAAAAAAACGCTACAGCTTGTAGATCAATTTATTACATTCATTAAGATTAATAAAAAATTTGTTTCAAAAAATAGATTAATAAAAAACTAAAAAATATAAAGTTATTACTTTTAATTACAATTATAAAAATTTGTTTATAAATTTTTATTCCTCCATTATTCAGAAAAATCAAATATTTTTTTATATTTTATTAATATATTTATTATCTCACGTTTTCTCTTTTTCTTCTACATTTCATACTGTTTTTACTCAATTTCTATTAAAATTGTTTTCAATATTAATAAGTTTGAAAGTTGAGAAATAAATTTTAAAATATATTATTAAAAAACAAGGTTTTAAAGTGAAAAAATTTGAAAATTTTATGTAAATATTTGGAAATCAATTTTTGAATTTTCTTTAAGAGTGGTAAGAGCATTTAGTTTTTTATATTTATTTTTTCTTATAAAAAAGGCGATAAATTTTTTAATAAGTGTGAAATTTATTTTATAATAATTTACAAAATAATTTTTTAAAATATAATTAGATAAAATTGGATAAAATTGCAATTTCTGAAGTGGGCTGCATAACTAGAATCTAACATTATTGAAAACAATAATTACAAGAATGCGTTTTTTCTATTTTACATGTATATACCTGTTTATACACTAAATCATATGAGTGGCTTATATTTTTAATATTAAATAATTAAATTATGTGTCTATTATTTAATATTTAAATATAAATATCTAACATATATATCACTCATATATTCATTATGTACGTGCATTTAACATTTAAATTTGAATCATACATATTTCTATTGGTTTTAAATTACATACATTTCTCCGTCATTAAAAAATTATATTTTAATTCAAAATGAAAATATTTATTTTAAAGGTAAATATTTTGGTTGGAATCATATTCGTATCACTTATTTGAAAAAAATATTTGATTAGTTAAAATTAAAATTATAAAGTCTTAATTTTGTATGATATACAAATTATAGAAACTCAAGTAGATATCTTATAATTTATAATTTTGACAAAAGATAACAAATAAAAATTTATGAAAATTCCTTAATAAAATGTTTGAACTTTTTTTTTTAACTTGAAAGTGTTTAAAAATATTAGGTGAATCTTTTCTCTCTTTTTTTAATTAGTGAACTTTTTTTAAAAATTGTAATGGCATTTGTTTGTTATAAATATTTAACGATTAACCTATTGTTGTGGGTAATTTTTTTTTATTTTTTGTTTTTAACAGTAAAAATTCTTTAAGGTCATGTTTGGTTCATGAAATAGAAATACAATTCTAATTCTTAAGGAATAAAACAAATATTTTTAAAATAATTATTCTTAAATAACTACTATTTCTTGCTTTGGTTCATGACCTAAAATTACTATTCTATTCCTATTACATATTTTGATTTACAAGCATTGCTATGAGAGATAAGTAGACTTAACCATAAATAATATTAATACCCTTATTAATGATTTTCATTATTATTATCAAAATTAAGTAGTCATACAATTTTGACATGTTTTATATATAAAAAAAACATATAATATATAAAAAAATTAGCAGGTATATTTTATTTCTTTAAAATAATATAAATGCATAATAAAAAATAATATTTTAAAATTTTTTAATCGTAAAAATACAAACATATAAAATAAATAAATATCATATAATTTATGGTTTTCAAACCTAAATTGAATTAAATTGAAAAAATATTAAAAATTTTGAATTAAATTATTCTAAGAAAAAAAAAGAAAATAAGAACATTGAATATAAAGAGAGGGGTAAAAGTGGAAATTGCTTCTTCCAAATATTACATAACAATTTTTTTTTTTTTTTTTTGAAAAGCAAACCAAGTTTGTATTAATTAGAAGGACATAAGTCCATAAGTACAAAAGATTCGATTGAAGAAGGGACAGCATTCCACAAAATAAAATCCTAACCATCATCTAGAACACCCTTTATTATATGATGAGCAACCTTATTACCAAGTCGTTTTACAAATGAAAAAAGATAGTGTTAAAATCTTTTGACAAATGAAGAATGTCTTGGCCAATTAAGTCATAAGCAGACAGTCCTGGGGATGCTTGGTGAATATTTTGGACAGCTAGCTGAGAATCAGATTCACAGATGATATTTCTATAGCTAGATAACGAAGCCACTTCTAATCCAGAGCGAATTGCCATTGTTTCAGCAACCTGAACATTAAAGCATCCCTGGAATAGTTTTCCCATTGAGAAAACTATCTGACCAGATGAGTTTTATGCAACCACTCCCAAACTGATTCTGTTCTCAACCACATCCACTGTCGCATCACTGTTAATCTTTATGTCATTTCCTTCTGGCGGTTTCCAATAACTACAATGCAAGATCTAACAGGATTAAAGGTGGAATGTTGAACTCTTTCATGGTAACTAGAAAACATTTTCTGGGCAGTATTAAGCACATGAGTGCATTGAGCCGAGTTATTCCCATAAACCCTTTTATTACGGTAAAACCACATGTTCCTACACAAACATACAGTAAATTCAACAGCTGTTTTGGAAAAAATCTGCATCATATTCCCCAACCATCTATCAAAAGAATCCACCGCAATATAATCAGGTCTCAAGCCAATGGGGGAGGCAAACCATATGCTCCGACTCCAATGGCATTCTGTTAGCAAATGCAGCATAGATTCTGGCACAGAATTACAAAAAACACATTCAAAAGTAACAACCATTCCTCTTTTACTTACAGTATCAAAGCATGGTAATGAATTGTGAACTGCCCGCCAAATGAAATGCTTAATTTTGGGTGCAACATTCAACTTCCAAGTCATGGGCCAGTTGAAAAAGACATGGGAATGCATTGAAGATGAGGCAACAACGCTGTTCTTTAGCTTGCAGGCAAGATGATATCTTGACTTCACAGAATATTTTCCATCTTTTATTAGATTCCATAGTCGAGTATCCATTGGAAGTCAATTACTATGTGGCAATTTTAAAATTGCTTCAGATTCAAAAGGAAGAAAGATTTGATTAATTAATACAACATTCCATGATGTTGACTTGGATCCTATTAAAGATGAAACCATAGCATCATCAGGAAGAGCTGTTTTGACTAAAGGCTTTAAACCATTGACACCCAAAATCCATCTATCCCTCTATACATTTGTTGAAAGACCATTACCCATTCTCCATCCGAGCCCTTCTTGTAAGACTCCCCGTGCATTTAAAAGACTTCTCCACATATAGCTAGGCTTAAATCTTAACTGGGCATCCATGAAAGAACAACGAGGAAAATATTTAGCTTGTAGAACTGTGGCACTTAGAGAAGAAGGATTAGTCACAAGTCTCCATCCCTGCTTTGCTAACAGTGCTTGATTAAATTGTTCAAAGGAGCAAAATCCCAAACCACCTTCATTTTTTGGCTTTGTCAAAAGGTTCCAATTGAGCCAGTGAGTCTTCTTATGATCTGAATTGTCGCCCCACCAAAATTGGCAAATCATAGATTGAAGCTCATAGTAGAAAGTAGATGTAATAGTAAAACAACTTATAATATACTGTGGAATTGCCTGCGCAATAGCCTTTATTACAATCTCCTTACATGCTCTACTTAACAACTTTTCTTTCCATCCTTTTAATTTTTTCCATAGCCTTTCTTTTAGAAAGGCAAAGATACATTTTTTTTTATTTGCCAATTATAGTAGGAAGTCCTAGGTACTTTATATACTTATCCACTCCACACATACCCTCTGGTTAGAAATAGCTTTGCTAAAAACACTTCTCATTTATCAAGATTAATTTTCTACCCTAACTCCTCTCATAAATCGCTAGAATCCTGTTGATGGAATTACAATATGAAGCTGAGGCTCGAGCGAACAATAAGCTATCATCTGCAAAGAAGCGATGAGAAATAAGAGGGCCCCTTGCGGCTCAATCTTATTGGATGGATATAGCTGTCTATGACTGCTTTCCTTATTAATGTTAAGAAACCTTCAGTACACAGCAAAAAGAGATACGGAGAGATCGGATCCCCTTGACGGAGCCCTCTACTAGGTTTTACAATACCTTTAGGCTAGCCATTAATTAAGAAATAGAAGACAAACAAGTATAATCAATCGAATAAAATGGGCAGGAAAATTCATTTGAGTCATAACCTGTTCTAGATAAAACCACTCCACCCTGTCATACGCCTTGCTCATATCCAATTTTAAAGCCATGCATCTCTTTGTGATTGATATTCTGTGTTTTATTAAATGGAAGGCCTCGAAAGCAACAATAGCACTATTCATTATTAATCTCCTGGAGTAAAAGCACTCTGAGCTTCATCAATAATGGCAGGAAGAACCAATTTTAGATGATTTGCCAGCACTTTAGAGATTAGTTTATAGGTTACATAAGCTAATTGGTCTCAAATCTTTTATAAATTTTGGCGATTTAATTTTGGGAATTAAAGTAATAAATGTATGATTGATGGTTGGAGGCATCTCACTGGATTAAAGGAATTTTAAGACTATATTGGAAATATCAGAACTAATTACATCCTAAAATTTCTGGAAAAAAAAAAAAGCTAGGAAACCATCAGGACCTGAAGCTTTTGATGGTTGCATTTGCTTCAATGCCGAGACCACCTCTACTTTTATATAAGGGGCAACTAATAATATTATTGATTCATAATCAATCCTTTTTTGAATTGGCGAGACTGATTTATAAGAGCTTGGTGGCCTTAATGTACTAAAAAGTTATGAAAAAAAGACACTACAAGATGACTAACCACATCACCTCTTTCACACCAGTGGCCCAAATCATTTTGTAGGTGATGAATAGTATTATGTTGTCTTCTTTCAGAGGCTATTCTATGGAAAAAGGATGTGTTTCTATCACTGGATTCTAATTATAGAGCTTGGGAATGCTATCTCCAGTAATCTTCTTCAAGACTAAGAAGGTCATTAAGCTTTGCTTTTATACAACTTGTTCATTGTCTAAATAAAGGGGTGGAAGCTATTGTTGCAACCGCTGTAAAGCTAGCATAGCGGAATCAATTTTCTGCTTTAAATTCCCAAAAGTCTGAGCACCCCAAATTATAAGGTTCTTAGCACATTTATTCATCTTTCCTAACAGATTATTCGACATTTTAGAGTCAGGATCAGATGCCCAAGAGTCAGAAATCACCATTTTACAACTTTTAAATTGCACCTACATAGCTTCGAAGCATAACAACTTTCGATGATCTGACTTAGATCCAAAAATAGAACCAGATGAGTTAAAAATAATAGGAGAGTGATAAGATGCACACTGAGGTAGATGCAAAATCACAAAGTCTGGAAAAATTTCAGGCACTGTTTTTGAACCCAGGACATGATCCAATCGCTCCCGAACATTTGAATTCCCCTTTTTTCCGTTATCCCATGTATACAGACATCTATTGTAGCCAAGATGACAAAGCTTTAGATTATTAATAGTATTGCAAAAATCGTCCATAGCTCGGTAATCTCGCTCCCTGCCACCTGATTTTTCAAAACTGAATAGAATTTCATTAAAATCCCCAAAGCAAAGGAGAGGTTGATTGATAGAATAGAATATAGAAGAAAGTAAATCCCAAGTCTTATGCTTTGAATGTCCCTCCGGCCAGCCATACACACCATAGCCCAACCAGTGAATTTGTTTTGCATCATCAAGAAACACTCGCCAATCAAGAAACACTGACCAGCCTCTGTTATTATGAATCCTTCCGATACTCGCCGAGCATTATTTAGTACATTAGAGAGAGCATTCAGATTAAAAGGCTTATCCGTAAGGATTTTGCCCACCAAGCAGCTATCTTTTTTGAAATGTTGATCTGAATTGTTTTCCAAGTTAACCTCCTCTTCTTCATCTTTTGTGAGAGAAAATTTCTGCCAAAGTACCTCTAATTCACTCGTCATTTGTGAGGGACAGAGCAAAAGTAATGGATTAGAAGCAAAGGATACATAGAGAGATTCAGATCTGGTGGGTAATTGGAGAAGAGGCTAAGGGGAAGATCAGAAGAAGAAAAGATAAATCAAAGTAAAAATGTAATAAATCCGAATACTTTTAGATTATTTTATATAATTAAATATCGAGAATTTCAATGTTATTGATCATTTTTATCTTATATTATTATTATTTTATTTTATTGAATTGGTATATCTAGTTTCAAATTTAAATATTTATTTGAGAGCTATTAATATTATTATTTTTACATCATTTTATTTTATACACATATTTTATTATTTTAATTGTCCTAATTTTTTATACATAATATTATTATATTATTATTTATAGTATTATTTTAACTAATGCTAGTATTATTATTATTGTTGTATGTATGTGTATATATATGTGTGTGTGTGTATGTATATATATATTGTAATATCCCGAGTTTTCAAATAATTTTATACTGCATCGGAATATGCAGTGTTAATAATTTTTTTACATATTTATGATATTTTTATGAGTTTGATATTTATTAAAGCTTATTTTAATTATTTTATATTATTTTAAGTATTTTACGTAAAATTTTTCAGGGAATTATATTTTCGGAGAAATTGTCACATAAATAATTTAATATTAATTATTTTGACTAGTTTTACGAATTTGCATGAACTCATACATAATTTTTAAGTGCTAAATAAAATGTATATATCTGTAATTATTTAAATTAAATTAGGGTTTAATTAATTACCTTAATTTTTATTATTTAGTTTTAACATTAATTAATTAATTATAAGTGTATAAATTATTAAAATATATTAAAATATTTGTGTGGTGAGTATTATTTGTGTGTGGGAATATATATATTATTATAATATAAAGTGTGGGTATATATATACATATATACATATGATATAATTACTTAATATAAAGTTTGTGATATTTACAAGTTTGCCATCAACTTCATCTCCCTTCTTCCCGATTGTTCCCTTCCTCCTCCGGTCACTGTCATGCCGTTTCTTCACTGTAGGTGTGCCTCCCAGCATGCCACCTTCGTCCTCAACTAGCTCCATTTGTCACGACCCAAAATAGGGGCCATGACCGGCGCTAGGGAACGGGAATTCTTTCGAATCCGAAACCCGTAGCAAGCCTAAAAAAATAAATAAAGCATGCAATAATAACAATAATAATATTATATGCAGCGGAAATAAATAAAAAAAATCATAATATCATAATATCATTTTCATCACTGGATTTAATCAAAATCCCATCTCATAAATATATAATCTTTAATACAAATCCAGTTTCAACATAATACATCTCTTTAAAATAAAATACATGAAATCCAATACTTTAATTCACAACTACTGCAGTGTCTAGATAAAATAAATAAGACTCAAGTAGACAATTTACATAAAGAAGCCGGGGCGGAAGAAATCCGGCGTATCGACTTGCTACTGAGGTCTTAAGAAGTTGACTCTCCTGAAAAATAGTCAACGGAGGGGAGTCAGACCTCACTGAGTGAATTACTATGATATATATACATACACACTAAGTGATAATGCATACAGTCAACAGTATATATAATATGTATATATACAGGCAATTACACACAGATGCAATAAAAATCATTTTATATATTTTATCTGAAAATCATCTTTTATGAAGGATCATATAGAACCCTAGAATATTGCAACCTCAGAAAATAGTGTTAAACAACACTCTAGCCATATAGGCTCACTTATTCCAAGTATATCCACTTAATCCATTTAGACAGTAGACTGGCCCCGAGACACTAAGTCAACCGAGCTCCAGCAGTCTGACTGCCAGTGTGATTGGCCCCGAGACACTTGATCAACCGAGCTCCAGCAATCACACCCACAAACCACATCTCACATATCGAATAATCATATCAAATCAATATCCACAAATAGTTAGTATTATAGCCTAAATACTATAGGCGTACCGGTACGTACTCGGTCCTAGTGCTGCCCACTAGGTAGCACGTTCTATTGGTATCCTTCATCAATAAATAATATAAAACATTCATTCATAAAAATATATGATGCATGAATGTAAATGAAATAACAATATAATCCATATATATACCGGAAATATACCAAAAGTAAACCAGGTATATTTCGAGTATATATACGTCAAATGAATCCCATCAAATTATAACTTAAGCTGGAAATATATTTAAAAACATTTTAAATATATTTTGTTCACAAAATATGCATATAATTTAGTATATACCAAAAATAAACCAAAAGTATACTTAATGTAAACTTAAGAAGTAATCAAATTATTTATGCATCTTTAATCAACATAAAACATGCATTTCTAAATCATGCATCCTAAGTATATATATATAGTATAGTAACTCACCTAATGCGCTCCACGAGACAGGTCCGACGGGCCTGGTCCACTAGCCCTCGGTCTCGGCGCAACTAAACAAGAAATAAATAACCGATATCAGAATAACCCTAATAGAAATCCTAGAATTCAATCTAGAGTATTTAACACAGAATCAGAAATTAGGGTTCGACTGGATATCACGTTTTACGAGAATTCTATCGAAAATTCGACAGAACCTCCCCTGTAAAACGGACATCTCTCTACTCAAAAGAGTAGAGCCGACCCTGCAAAGAAATACACTTCGAAAAATAGGCTCAACACAATCAAAATCCCACGGTCGGACTCCAAACTACAGTCCACCGACCGGGATCCACAAACACAAAACATATTCCAGATATACCAAAAATATCCTTCAATCACAGAACTACATTTTATAGGTAGAAATTACATAATTAACCTTAAAACACTGTAAAAATCGAATAAAACTCATTTTATTAGAAAAACCGTATATTATATATATAATTGAAAATAATTCACGAAAAATAGTTTTAATTAGTTAAAAATACCAAATATTTTGTAGAAATCATTTTTATACCTTAAATAACTAATAAAACCAATTAAATTACATTTTTAGACAATTTAGGGTAAAATTACCAAAATACCCCTATATATATAAATATACTTAAATTACTTCAAAAATTCACCAAAATTCATACAATTATCCAAAATTAATTTTCTCAACATATTTATCAATAATATTAATAATTAAACTCAATTAACCAATTAAATTCAAATAAAAACACATTTAACCCTAATTTCTCAAAATCACATAAACTTCAATAATTCAAAATAAATACTTAGAAATTCATAAAAATTCCAAATAAATTCCTATAATTCATTTCAACACCTAATTTAACCATAAACTCCAATTTCATAATTTAAATAATTAATTTCCGAAAATTAGAAAATAATATTAAAATATTCAAAAATACCCAAAAATCCAAACAATCTCCAAAAATTCATACACGTATATTAAGCTACTAGGAACAACATTTGTGAAGGAAGTTTCCATGAATCATCCAATTCAAAGCTCAAAAAAATCAAAAACCCTAATAGGCCGAAATTGACAAAATCGAAACCTAAGCAATTCTAGACCATTTTAGCTCAAACCAAAGCTAGAATCACACTCACCGGAGCTCAAGGAGAAGAAAGAGACCGGCGGTGTCAAAAACGGTGGTCGGAATCGGCGTGATCGACGGTGGATCGATTTTCGGCTTCTCCGGCCAAAATTGATTTCCAGACACCGGAAACGGCCTCCTCAGGCGGCGGAATTGGTCGAGGAAGACGGTGGCACACCGGACGACACACCCACGGTGAAGAAACGACGTGACAGGCGTCCGGACGGCGAGGAGAAGGTGATCGGGGAAGAAGGAGACTCGGGGGGGCAAATGTGTAATTTTCCAATTCTTTTATAATTTTGACAAATATATGTATATATATATACTTTATACTATATATTAAAATAATATTAAATTGCACACATCAAATATACACCACACACATAAAATTTGATATTTTAATAATTTATACTAAATAAAATTAATTAAATAACAATAAAACAAATAAATACTTAATAAAATATTAGGGTAATAATAAACCCTAATTAAATAAATATACACACACAGACTTTATTTAATAATTTATAAATATGTATGAGTTCATGCAAGTCCGTAAATACATTTAAAATAATTAATAATACATTGTTTACGTGAAAATTTCCCCGAAAATGCAAGTCCCGGGAAAATTTTACGTAAAACACTGAAAATAATACACAGTAATAAAATAGGTTTTAAATACATATTAACTCGTAAAAATATCATATAAAATACAGAAATTATTAACACTGCATATCCCGGTACAGTGTAAAAATATTTTTAAAAACACGGGATATTACAATCTTCCCCCCTTACAAGAATTCGTCCCCGAATTCTAAAAAGAAAAGATCAAGAAGGAAAGAGATACGGGTAAGAAGCTCGCATCTCAGCTTCAGTCTCCCACGTATGCTCTTCAACTCTGTCGCTACGCCACAGAACCTTGACCATTGGAATCTGCTTCGATCTCAACTGTTGAACTTGAAAATCAACGATCGCCACAGGTTCTTCCACAAACGTCAAATCTTCACTCACTTCCACACTGTCAGGTTGCAACACGTGTGAAGGATCTGAGATATACTTCCTCAACATCGAGATATGAAATACTGGATGCACCTGTGACATACTCGGAGGTAAATCCAAGCGATATGCAACAGTGCCAACTCTCTCCAGAATCTCAAACGGTCCAATATATCTCGGTGCTAACTTAACCTTCCTGCCAAATCTCATCACACCCTTCATCGGAGATACTTTCAGAAAAATGAAATCTCCAACCTGAAACTCCACATCTCTGTGCCTAGGATCCGTATAACTCTTCTGTCTGCTAACTGCGGTCTCTAATCTGCGCTTAATCATGGCGACTTTCTCTGCAGCATCCTGAACCATCTCTGGTCCAGTCAAAGCTCTCTCACCAATCTCATCCCAACTCAATGGGGATCTACACTTCTTTCCATACAACGCCTCGTATGGTGCCATGCCAATACTGCTATGGTAGCTGTTATTATATGCAAACTCAATAAGCGACAAATGATCATCCCAGCTACCTCCCAAATCCAAGACACACATCCTCAACATATCTTCCAGTGTCTGGATCATCCTCTCAGACTGACCATTTGTCTGAGGATGAAAAGCAGTACTAAAATCCAACCTAGTGCCCATCGCTTCTTGCAACTTCTGCCAAAAATGAGAAGTAAACACCGAACCTCTATCTGACACAATGGACACAGGTACTCCATGAAGGCACACAATATGCTTCACATACAACTTCACCAATCTAGCAACTGAATATGTGGCTTTCACAGGCAAGAAATGTGCAGACTTCATCAACCTGTCTACAATCACCCAGATGGAGTCGTATCCATCCTTCGAACGAGGTAAACCGACCACAAAATCCATAGCTATCCTTTCCTACTTCCACTCGAGAATAGGAAGAGGCTGAAGCTTCCCAGAAGGCTTCTGATGTTCGGCTTTCACTTGCTGACACGTCAAGCACTTAGCAACATAATCAGCAACATCCTTCTTCAATCCATCCCACCAGTATAGATCTCTGATACTATGGTACATCTTAGTAACACCTGGATGAACGCTGTAGGCTGTAGAATGTGCTTCCTCTAAAATCTCCTCTCTCAAGTCATCCACATCAGGAACACATAATCTACCACTGATCCACAACACACCATCATCATCAAGTGTGAAATCAGTGAACTTCCCTGCTCTGACATTCTCTGCAAGCTCTTCCAGAATAGGATCTCAGCTCTGAGCTACTTTAATCCTATCCCTCAGTACAGATCGTACTTTAAACTGAGCTAACAGTCCACCTGATCTACTAATCTTCATCATCAGACCTTGATCCACCAACAAATGCAACTCCTGGATCAATGGTCTCCTCTCAACACCGATGTGAGCAAGACTACCTGAGGACTTCCTACTCAAGGCATCTGCTACCACATTAGCTTTACCCGGATGGTAAAAAATCTCGCAATCATAATCCTTCAACAGTTCCAACCATCTCCTCTGCCTCAGATTCAAATCTCGCTGCTGGAAAATGTACTTAAGGCTCTTGTGATCAGTAAATATCTCACAAGTCACCCCGTACAAATAATGTCTCCAAATCTTCAAAGCAAAGATCACTGCAGCCATCTCTAAATCATGTGTAGGATAGTTCTGCTCATGCTTCTTCAACTGCCTCGAAGCATAGGCTATCACCCTTCCATTTTGCATCAACACACAACCAAGACCAATTCTAGAGGCATCATAGTAAACTGTGAACTTATCCACACTATTAGGCAAAGCTAATACTGGCGCTGTGGTCAACTTCTCCTTTAACAACTGAAAACTATTCTCATAAGCTTCTGACCACTCGAATCTAACATTCTTCTGAGTCAAGCGAGTCATAGGGGCTGCAATCCTGGAAAAATCCTGCACAAACCGCCTATAACACCCGGCTAAACCCAGAAAACTCCGAATCTCTGTAATAGAAGTAGGTCTAGGCCATTCAGATACTGCCTCAACCTTCTGTGGATCAACCTGAATACCTTCTTTAGACACTATGTGTCCAAGAAAAGAAACACTCTCCATCCAGAAATCACACTTCGAGAATTTAGCATAAAGCTGATGATCTCTCAGTGTCTGTAGTACAATCCTCAAATGATATACGTGTTCTTCCATACTCCTCGAATATACTAGTATATCATCAATGAAGACTACCACAAACTGATCCACATACGGTCTGAATACTCTGTTCATCAGGTCCATAAAAGCTACTGGTGCATTAGTCAAACCAAAAGACATCACCAGAAACTCATAATGGCCATATCTAGTGCGGAATGATGTGTTAGGAATATCGGATTCACTGATCCGCAGCTGATGATAACCCTACCTCAAGTCAACCTTAGAAAAGAACTGTGCACCCTGTAACTGATCAAACAAGTCATCTATCCTCGGGAGAGGATACTTGTTCTTAACTGTTACCTTATTCAACTCTCTGTAGTCAATGCACAGTCTCAGGGTACCATCCTTCTTCTTCACAAACAGGACTGGTGCACCCCAAGGAGAAACACTAGGTCTGATAAAACCCTTATCCAACAACTCTTGCAACTGCTCCTTCAACTCTCTCAACTCTGCAGGAGCCATACGATAGGGTGGCATAGATATAGGAGTAGTACCTGGAACCATATCTATACAGAACTCAATCTCTCTGTGAGGTGGTAAACCTGGCAACTCCTCGGGAAAAACATCAGGAAACTCACAAGCAACCAGAACATCTGTGAGTGACAACTTCTCCACTGACGTATCCCTAACCAATGCCAAAAACCCCTGACAACCTTTCCTCAACAACTTCCTAGCTGTAATAGTCGAAATAAGATTCTGAGGTGCTGAACTCCTATCACCAACAAACTTAAAATATTCTTCACCAGGAATTCTGAAAGTCACCTCCTTATTCCTGCAATCAACCACGGCATAGTGCTGAGATAACCAATTCATTCCCAAAATAACATCAAACCCATCACATCCAACAAAATCAAATCAGCGGGTAATTCTCTATCTCCCACGAGAACTGGACAACCAGAAAGAACAATATCGGCGTCCAAAGAATCGCTCAGAGGAGTGGCAACAGACAAAGGAAAAGCCATCCTCGAAGCTTGCCAACAAGATTTAGAAGCAAAAACAGGAGAAACAAATGAATGCGTGGCACCCGGATCAAACAAAACCCAAGCATCCAGGTAACAAACAAAAAGAATACCTGCCACGACTGCATTAGATGCCTGAGCATCCTGCTGAGTCAGATGGAAGACTCTGGCCTGACCTCGACCTCCCTGCTAACTGGTAGAAGCCTGGCCAACACCTCTGGCACCTCCTCTAGTACCTCTACCACGACTCTGCTGTGGAACAAACTGAGTGGAACTCTGATGCTGGGCTGGTGGTAACTGAAATGGCACGGGTGCTACACTAGCAATCGACTGCTGTGGGAATAGCGGAATCTGCTGCTGCTGATACCCGGAATAAGGACACGATCTGGAAAAATGTCCTCTCTGCCCGCATCTGAAGCATGTCAGCGATGTCAGATAACACGGTCCCTGATGGACTCTACCACAAGTCTGACAAACACTGGTCGCTGATCCAGAACTACGACCACTGCTGCTGCTCGAAGCACCTGACCCAAATCTAAATGATCTACGCTGACCTCCACGGCCATGTCTACTGCTCCGATGCACTCGCTGCTGCTGTCTCTGACTTTGCTGAGTCAAACCTCGCTGCTGACTACTCGAACCAACATGAAAACTCGAATATGGAGTAGCCTGCGATCCACTCGACTGAACTCCCAACTGGTAATAATCAGGCATCGCTCCCTGCCTAACTAACCTCAGCTCGATCTCCTTAGCTAACTCAATCACAGACTCGAGAGTAAGACCTGTTGTAGGCATACCAGCAAAAGCTGAACCCAAACCAGTAACATACGTAGTAACAATGAAATACTGATCTCGCATCAGATCCTCAGCATATCTACCCAGATGAAGAAACTCTCGGGTATACTCCTCTACAGATCGATCTCTATGAGAAATACTAGTCAAATGGAGACGATAGCTCAAACGAAGAGGCTCTGGACAAAATCTCCTCATGAACCGCTCTCGAAACTAAGCCCATGTCATCATCATCATATAGGGCTGGATCATCTGAATGAACCAATCTAAAGCTGGTCCCTCGACAGACAACTCAACGATCATAATCCGCTGGTACTCGGTATGAGCAGTCCGAGTCCTAGTCTCAATCACATGCAGAAAATCTAAAGGATCAGAAGTGCCATCAAAAGCAATCCTGCCAACTCGGGCATAGAACAAAGCTGCCTCAGGGTCAGACATACCCTGTTGATAGGCAGGCTGAACAGGCTGAACAACTGGAGGAACAGGAACATCAAACTCAGGCTCAACAGGCTCCTCATCCTGTAACTCTCTCTGCCTACGGCGACCTGCCGCTCCTCGAGGTCTACCTCTGCCACGACCTCTACGTCTAACTGGCTGCTCATGAGGTAAAACCTCGTCCTGAAAAGACTCATCATCCTCGGCCTCAACGACTGATGGAGCGACACGCGCTCGCCTCCTCATTCTGAAAAGACAAACGGAAAGATTCAGATAAAACAGATAATGGAGGAATAACGCTGAAAACTATAGCAAGGAATACTCATCAAGACATACTCGAACCTAATACACTGCAGTAGTCCAACAGAAAAACACAACTTTAAAACTAGGGCCACAACTCACATAACTAAGCCCTGACACAGAACTCCGCTCTGATACCAACTTTGTCACGACCCAAAACAGGGGCCATGACCGGCGCTAGGGAACGGGAATTCTTTCGAATCCAGAACCTGTAGCAAGCCTAAAAAAATAAATAAAGCATGCAATAATAACAATAATAATATTATATGCAGCGGAAATAAATAAAAAAAAATCATAATATCATAATATCATTTTCATCACTGGATTTAATCAAAATCCCATCTCATAAATATATAATCTTTAATACAAATCCAGTTTCAACATAATACATCTCTTTAAAATAAAATACATGAAATCCAATACTTTAATTCACAACTACTGCAGTGTCTAGATAAAATAAATAAGACTCAAGTAGACAATTTACATAAAGAAGCCGGGGCGGAAGAAATCCGGCGTATCGACCTGCTACTGAGGTCTGAAGAAGTTGACTCTCCTGAAAAATAGTCAACGGAGGGGAGTCAGACCTCACTGAGTGAATTACTATGATATATATACATACACACTAAGTGATAATGCATACAGTCAACAGTATATATAATATGTATATATACAGGCAATTACACACAGATGCAATAAAAATCATTTTATATATTTTATCTGAAAATCATCTTTTATGAAGGATCATATAGAACCCTAGAATATTGCAACCTCAGAAAATAGTGTTAAACAACACTCTAGCCATATAGGCTCACTTATTCCAAGTATATCCACTTAATCCATTTAGACAGTAGACTGGCCCCGAGACACTAAGTCAACCGAGCTCCAGCAGTCTGACTGCCAGTGTGATTGGCCCCGAGACACTTGGTCAACCGAGCTCCAGCAATCACACCCACAAACCACATCTCACATATCGAATAATCATATCAAATCAATATCCACAAATAGTTAGTATTATAGCCTAAATACTATAGGCGTACCGGTACGTACTCGGTCCTAGTGCTGCCCACTAGGTAGCACGTTCTATTGGTATCCTTCATCAATAAATAATATAAAACATTCATTCATAAAAATATATGATGCATGAATGTAAATGAAATAACAATATAATCCATATATATACCGGAAATATACCAAAAGTAAACCAGGTATATTTCAAGTATATATACGTCAAATGAATCCCATCAAATTATAACTTAAGCTGGAAATATATTTAAAAACATTTTAAATATATTTTGTTCACAAAATATGCATATAATTTAGTATATACCAAAAATAAACCAAAAGTATACTTAATGTAAACTTAAGAAGTAATCAAATTATTTATGCATCTTTAATCAACATAAAACATGCATTTCTAAATCATGCATCCTAAGTATATATATATAGTATAGTAACTCACCTAATGCGCTCCACGAGACAGGTCCGACGGGCCTGGTCCACTAGCCCTCGGTCTCGGCGCAACTAAATAAGAAATAAATAACCGATATCAGAATAACCCTAATAGAAATCCTAGAATTCAATCTAGAGTATTTAACACAGAATCAGAAATTAGGGTTCGACTGGATATCACGTTTTATGAGAATTCTATCAAAAATTCGACAGAACCTCCCCTGTAAAACGGACATCTCTCTACTCAAAAGAGTAGAGTCGACCCTGCAAAGAAATACACTTCGAAAAATAGGCTCAACACAATCAAAATCCCACGGTCGGACTCCAAACTACAGTCCACCGACCGGGATCCACAACCACAAAACATATTCCAGATATACCAAAAATATCCTTCAATCACAGAACTACATTTTATAGATAGAAATTACATAATTAACCTTAAAACACTGTAAAAATCGAATAAAACTCATTTTATTAGAAGAACCGTATATTATATATATAATTGAAAATAATTCACGAAAAATAGTTTTAATTAGTTAAAAATACCAAATATTTTGTAGAAATCATTTTTATACCTTAAATAACTAATAAAACCAATTAAATTACATTTTTAGACAATTTAGGGTAAAATTACCAAAATACCCCTATATATATAAATATACTTAAATTACTTCAAAAATTCACCAAAATTCATACAATTATCCAAAATTAATTTTCTCAACATATTTATCAATAATATTAATAATTAAACTCAATTAACCAATTAAACTCAAATAAAAACACATTTAACCCTAATTTCTCAAAATCACATAAACTTCAATAATTCAAAATAAATAATTAGAAATTCATAAAAATTCCAAATAAATTCCTATAATTCATTTCAACACCTAATTTAACCATAAACTCCAATTTCATAATTTAAATAATTAATTTCCGAAAATTAGAAAATAATATTAAAATATTCAAAAATACCCAAAAATCCAAAAATTCTACAAAAATTCATACACGTATACTAAGCTACTAGGAACAACATTTGTGAAGGAATTTTCCATGAATCATCCAATTCAAAGCTCAAAAAAATCAAAAACCCTAATAGGCCGAAATTGACAAAATCGAAACCTAAGCAATTCTAAACCATTTTAGCTCAAACCAAAGCTAGAATCACACTCACCGGAGCTCAAGGAGAATAAAGAGACCGGCGGTGTCGAAAACGGTGGTCGGAATCGACGTGATCGACGGTGGATCGATTTTCAGCTTCTCCGGCCAAAATCAACTTCCAGACGTCGGAAACGGCCTCCTCAGGCGGCGGAATTGGTCGGGGAAGACAGTGGCACACCGGACGACACACCCACGGTGAAGAAACGGTGTGACAGGCGTCCGGACGGCGAGGAGAAGGTGATCGGGGAAGAAGGAGACTCGGGGGGCAAATGTGTAATTTTCCAATTCTTTTGTAATTTTGACAAATATATGTATATATGTATACTTTATACTATATATTAAAATAATATTAAATTGCACACATCAAATATACACCACACACATAAAATTTGATATTTTAATAATTTATACTAAATAAAATTAATTAAATAACAATAAAACAAATAAATACTTAATAAAATATTAGGGTAATAATAAACCCTAATTAAATAAATATACACACACAGACTTTATTTAATAATTTATAAATATGTATGAGTTCATGCAAGTCCGTAAATACATTTAAAATAATTAATAATACATTGTTTACGTGAAAATTTCCCCGAAAATGCAAGTCCCGGGAAAATTTTACGTAAAACACTGAAAATAATACACAGTAATAAAATAGGTTTTAAATACATATTAACTCGTAAAAATATCATATAAAATACAGAAATTATTAACACTGCATATCCCGATACAGTGTAAAAATATTTTTAAAAACACGGGATATTACAGTCTTCCCCCCTTACAAGAATTCGTCCCCGAATTCTAAAAAGAAAAGATCAAGAAGGAAAGAGATACGGGTAAGAAGCTCGCATCTCAGCTTCAGTCTCCCACGTATGCTCTTCAACTGTGTCGCTACGCCACAGAACCTTGACCATCGGAATCTGCTTCGATCTCAACTGTCGAACTTGAAAATCAACGATCGCCACAGGTTCTTCCACAAACGTCAAATCTTCACTCACTTCCACACTGTCAGGTTGCAACATGTGTGAAGGATCTGAGATATACTTCCTCAACATCGAGATATGAAATACTGGATGCACCTGTGACATACTCGGAGGCAAATCCAAGCGATATGCAACAGTGCCAACTCTCTCCAGAATCTCAAACGGTCCAATATATCTCGGTGCTAACTTACCCTTCCTGCCAAATCTCATCACACCCTTCATCGGAGATACTTTCAAAAAAACGAAATCTCCAACCTGAAACTCCACATCTCTGTGCCTAGGATCCGCATAACTCTTCTGTCTGCTAACTGCAGTCTCTAATCTGCGCTTAATCATGGCGACTTTCTCTGCAGCATCCTGAACCATCTCTGGTCCAGTCAAAGCTCTCTCACCAATCTCATCCCAACTCAACGGGGATCTACACTTCCTTCCATACAACGCCTCGTATGGTGCCATGCCAATACTGCTATGGTAGCTGTTATTAATTTGATTTTTGGGTATTTTTTATTATTTTGTTATTATTTTCTAATTTTTGAAAATTAATTAATTAAATTATGAGATTGTGTTTTATGGTAATTATAGGTGTTGAAATGTATTTTAGAAATTTATTTGTAATTTTTTTGAATTTTATATAATTATTTGGAATTTATTAAGTTTATGTAATTTTTGGAAAATTGGGTTAATTATGTGTTTAATTGAAATTAATTAGTTAATTGAGTATATTTATTGATATTATTGAGTTATATGTTGAGAAAATTAATTTTGAGTAATTATACTATTTTTGGTGAATTTTTGAGTAATTTTAGTAAATTTATATATATAGGGTATTTTGGTAATTTGACACTAAATTAGCTAAAAATATAATTAAATTGGTTTTAATAGTTATTTAAGGTATAAAAAATATTTCTACAAATTATTTAGTATTTTTAACTAATTAAAACTATTTTTCATAAATTATTTTCAAATTATATATATAATATACGATTTTTCTAAATAAATGAGTTTTTATCGATTTTTAATGTGTTTTAGGGTTAATTATGTAATTTAGATTGATAAAATGTATTTTTATTATAAAAGGGCATTTTCGGTACTTTTATAATTATTCTGTGAATTGTGGACCTCGGTCAATAAATTATAGTTTAGAGTCTGACCGAGGGATCGTGGTTGTGAATTTTATGTTATTTCAAAGTGTGTTTTCCTTACAAGACCGGCTCTACTCTCTGAGTAGAGAGATGTCCGTTTTACAGGGGAGGTTCTGTCGAATTTTCGGTAGAATTCTCGTAAAATGTGATGTCCGGTCGAATTTTGATTCTAATTCTATGTCTAGTACTCTAGATCAAGTTTCTAGGAATTTTTGCTAGATTTATTTAGATTTTGTGCTATCATTTGTTTGTTTAGTTGCGCCAAGACAAAGGCCTAGTGGACCAGGCCCATCAGACCTATCTTGTGGAGCGCAATAACAATGAGTTATTATTATATATATATATATATATATATATATATATATATATATATATATATATATATATATATATATATATATATATATATATATGTTTTAGGGTGCATGATTTTAGAAATGTATGGTTTATTTTGATAAAATACGCATAAATGATTTAATTAGTCCTTAGGTTTATTTTTGGTTTATTTTTGGTATATTTTTTATATATTTTGAATTATATGCATGTTTTATTAAACATTTATACTTAAAATGTTTTTAAATATATTTCTAATTTATTTTGCAATTATATTGGATTTATTTGACGTATGTATACTCGAAATATACCTAGTTTACTTTTGGTATATTTCTAGTATATATATGGTTTATATTGCTATTTTATTGAAATTCATGCATCATTTATTTATGAATGTATGTTTTATATAATAATGAAGGATATCAATAGAATGTGCTACCTAGTGGGCAGTATTAGGACCGAGTACATACCGGTACGCCGATAGCGTTTAGGCTATATTACTAACCATTTGTGGATTATGATTGGATTGATTGGATTTGATTTGATGTATGATATGATTTGGGAGTGTGATTGCTGGAACTCGGTTGACCAAGTGTCTTAGGGCCAATCACATTGATAGTCAGACTGCTGGAGCTTAGTTGACTTAGTGTCTCGGGGCCAATCTCCTGTCCAAATGGAATAAGTGAATATATTTGGAATAAGTGAGCCTGTATGGCTAGAGTGTTGTCTAACACTGTTTTGAGGTTGCGATTTGCTAGGGTTCTATTTGATCCTGCATAAACAGTGATTTTCAGTATAAATGTATAAAATGATTTTATCACATCTATGTGTATTTGCTTGTACATATTTATTATATATAATATTGACTGTGTGCATTGTCATTTAGTATGCATGTATATATATTATAACAATTCACTCAAAGAGGTTTGACACCCCTCCATTGACTATTTTTCAGGAGATTCATCGTCTTCAGACCTCAGTAGCAGACCCTTACGCCGGATTTCTTCCGCCCCGGCTTCATTATGTAAACTGCTTATCTGAGTTTTATTTTATAATCTAGACACTGCAGTAGTTGTATATAGTTATGGAGTTTACGTATTATATTTGTGTGAGTTATGTATTTTAAATATTTGAGCTGGATTTTTATTAAAGGAATATTTATATGTATGAGATGAGGACTTAAATCCATTGTTGTATATTTACTTATCTTATTTGTGATTTTAATTTCCACTGCAAAATACTTTATTTATGTTATTATTATTATTGCATGTTTTATTTTATTTTAAGGCTTGCTACAGGTTCCGGATTCGAAAGAATTCCCGTTCCCTAGCGCCAGTCATGGCCCTTATTTTAGGTCGTGACATATATATATATATATATATATATAATTTTCTTAGACCTAAAGTTAGTCAATAGGCCATATACAGGTCAACACATTACTTTTTCTTCCGTCCCCCTACATTTTCTTTCTTTTCTTTCTCTCTCTCCCCTCCATCTTCTTCTTTTTCCCTGTCTTTGTTTCTGCTTCTCTTCACACCACCCGACCACCAACCAGACCAAGCCAAACTGCCACCACTCACCACAACCACCTTCCCTCTCTTTCTTCTTCCTCTCCGACACCTGAAAAGCAGCCAAGCACGCCTAGAAGCCGTTGGACTGAGGAGACCACCATTGAAGCTGATAAAGACTTCAATCGCCATAGCTTCCCATTCTAGTGTCATTTGACTCATCTTAGACCGGTGAGTCCATTTCTAGGCTCGGTTTGAGCTCTAACTTCCTCTATTTTGAGATATCTTGGTTTTTTGTTTAGGTATTATTAGGGTTTTGAATTTTTATAAATTATTTGGCTTTCCATGAATTGTTGCTTAAGAAATGTTGTTGTATGTAGCTCAATCTACTCAAAAATAATTTTTGTTAATTTTTTTGACTTAATTTTATTTATGGGTATTTTTGAATATTTTAATAATATAAATTGTAATTTTGTTAATTATGTTAAATAATTAGTTTGGATGGAAATTTGAGTAAATTAGTGTTAGTATATTATGTTAGTAATTTTAGTAGTGATAAAATAATTTTTGATAATTTTATTTAATTTTTTTGAGGAATTATTATTATTATGTGAATTTTGAAGTAATAGGTAAATGGTATGTTTTTGTTGATATTATAATTAAATACTATGTTTTTGTTAATTTTGAGATAAAATGTGGTATTAAAATAATTTTTATAAATTATTTATTATTTTTAGTTAATTAATACTAACTATTTTTGAAAATTTATTCAAAATTTAATTATTTATTGTTTTGTAGTTTAAATGAGTTTTTAATTAATATTATAGTATATTTAAACTATTTGGGCAATTAAAGTTTGAATTTGTTTATATTATGTTGAATATTTGGAAAGTTGGGTTTTTATTAATATTATATTATTATTTGGGATTTTATTAAATTATGGTGAAAATAAATGTATTTAGTGTTTTGAGAATTGAATAAATTATATTGTGACTTATTATTAATTTTTATAGTTTTTGGTGATTTTACTATATTAATATTTAATATTTGCTTATTTGTATTTTTGTGAACCTCGGTTGGGAATTTTTTAGTTCGAAGTTCTAACCCGAGATGTGCCACTGTGAAATTTTGAATTGTGTTTACTTATAAGATTGACTCTACTTCACTAAAGGGATGTCCGTTTTACAGAGAAAACTCTACTGAATTTTAGGTAAATTTCTCGTAAAATGTGACACCAGGTCAATCCTAAAATTGTTATTCTGAGTTTGAGTCGAGTCTTCCTTAGAAATTCTAGAAGTTAGGGTTCTATTTTCTGATTGTCGTTTTCCTTTTTCTATCTTTTAGCCACCCCTCCAGTCACGTCTAACAGTCGAGGTCGAACACGACGTGCCAGAGGAGCGCCTTTATCTTGTAAGTTAATATTTGATTTGAATGTCGAGTCTTTTAATTTTAACCATATTAAAAATCTTATGAATTTAATTTTATAAGATTCTAGTCAATATTCTTCATATGTTATTGTGTGATTTAATTTATAGTTGATTTATTTTATTTTTATTTATTGTAATTTTTCTTATTTTATTTATTTGTAATTATTTTAAATAAACCACGGTAGAATGGGCTACTTGATGGGTTTCATCAGGGTCGTGTGCACACCTGTAAAATATGTGATTATTAATTATATTACTGGAGCAGATGGTCTGGTGATACTTTGCTCTCGGACACCGCCAGTAGTATAATATTTGTTTATTTAATAAATACTGGGGCCGATGGTCTTGTGTTGTTTTACTCTCGGAAACTGCCAGTATAGTTGGATTATATTTATTAAATCACTGGGGCCGATGGTTTGGTGATACTTTGCTTCAGACACCACTAGTGATATTGGATTAAGTTATATGACTGCGACTGTGTATCCTGGTGATGCTTTGCTCTTGGGATCCAACAGTCTTGGATATAAGTGAGTCATATAACTGTTATATAAATTTATAAATCAGGTTCTACCAAATTTTTATACTGAAATATTTTTAAAAGGTATTTAAATATTTATTTCTTCCCTTTGAAAAATGGATTTATTATATGTGTATCAAATGGTTTGAATAAAATTATAATTATATTATATTTCCATAAAAAATTTATTTTTAATGAGATTTTTGAACCGCATAGTATTCAGTTCTAGGCCTACTAGTGTCACGACCTAAAACAGGGGCCATGACCGGTGCTAGGGAACGGGAATTCTTTAGAATCCGGAAACCCGTAGCAAGCCTAAAAATAAAATAAATCATACAATAATAATATCACAATTAAATAAAATACTGTGCAGCAGAAATAATATCATAAATATAAAAATAATAATCCACCACCAGGGAATTTAAATCAAATTCTCATCTCACATATAAATAAACTCTTTAATACAAGTTTCAGTTCAAATTCTTAAAATACATATCTCATATAAATAAAATACATCAAACTCCGAAACAACCATAACTACTGCAGTGTCTAGATCATAAAATAAAACTCAATACTCAGATAAGCAATTTACACAAAGAAGCCGGGGCGGAAGAAATCCAGCGTACAGGCCTACTACTGAGGTCTGAAGAAGATGACTCTCCTGAAAAATGGTCAACAGAGGGGAGTCAGACCTCACTGAGTGAATTACTATAATATATATACATGCCTACTAAATGAAAATGCATACAGTCAATAGTATATATATAAATATATATACAGGAAAATACACATAGATGCAATAAAAATCATTTTTATATATTTGTTTGAAAACCACTAGTTATGAAGGATCAAATAGAACCCTAGAAAATCGTAACCTCAAACAGTGTTAGACAACACTCTAGCCATACAGGCTCACCTTATTCCAATATATGATCACTTGATCCATTTAGACAGTAGACTGACCCCGAGACACTAAGTCAACCGAGCTCCAACAGTCTGACTGTCAGTGTGATTGGCCCCGAGACACTAGGTCAACCGAGCTCTAACAATCACACCTTCAAACCATATCTCACACATCAAATAATCATAACCAATCAATATCCACAAATAGGTTAGTAATATAGCCTAAATGCTATAAGCGTACCGGTACGTACTCGGTCCTAGTGCTGCCCACTAGGTAGCACGTTCTATTGATATCCTTCATTTTAAATATAAAACATACATTCAAAAAAATAAATGATGCATGATTTAAATAAAACAGCAACATAAACCATATATATACTAGAAATATACCAAAAATAAACCAGGTATATTTCGAGTATATATACGTCAAATAAATCCAACATAATTACAAAATAAGCTAAAAATATATTCAAAAACATTTTAAACCTAATTTATTAGCAAAACATGCGTATAATTTAAGATATACCAAAAATATACTAAAGATAAACCAAAATAAACTTAAGTAATAATTGAATCATTTATGCATAATTAATCAAAATAAAACATATAATTCTAAATCATGAACCCTAAACATATATATATAAAATAGTAACTCACACTTAGTGCGCTCCTCGAGATAGGTCCGACGGGCTTGGTCCATTAGCCTTCGGTCTCGGCGCAACTAAACAAACAAAAATAACATACATCAGGATAAACCTAATAAAAAACCCTAGAAACTCGATCTAGAATATTAGACACAGAAACAGAATTAGGGTTCGACCAGACATCACGTTTTATGAGAATTATATCGAAAATTCGACAGAACCTCCCCTGTAAAATGGACATCTCTCTACTCAAAGAGTAGATCCGACCCTGCAAAGAAATGCACTTTGAAAAATAGACACAGAAACACATCCACAACCCCTCAATCGGACTCCAAACTATAGTCTACCGATCGGGATCCACAAACACAGAATAATATAAAAAATACCAAAAATGCCCTTATATCGCAGAAATATACTTTATAAGTAGAAATTACATAATTAACCTTAAAACACAGTAAAAACCGATGAAAACTTATTTTAATTAGAAAAATCTTATATTATATATATATAATTGAAAATAATTCACGAAAAATAGTTTTATTTAGTTAAAAATACTAATAATTTTTAAAAATAATTTTTATACCTTAAATAACTATTAAAACCAATTTAATTACATTTTTAGTCAATTTAGGGTAAAATTACCAAAATACCCCCTATATGTATAATTATATTAAAATTACTCCAAAAATTCACCAAAAATAGTATAATTATCCAAAATTAATTTTCTTAACATTTTCATCAATAATATAAATAATTAAACTCAATTAACTAATTAATTTCAATTAAAAACATAATTAACCTAATTTTCCAAAATTACATAACCTAAACAAATTCAAAATAAATACATAGAAATTCATAAAAATTCCAAATAAATTTCTATAATTCATTTCAACACCTATATTTATCATAAAACACAATTTCATAATTTAATTAATTAATTTTCAAAAATTAGAAAATAATATTAAAATATTCAAAAATACCCAAAAATCAAAATAATCTCCAAAAATTCCAAAAAAATTCACACATGTAGATAAGCTAAGGGGAACAACATTTGTGAAGGAATTTTTCATGAATCAATCAATTCAAAGTTCAAAAATCAAGACCCTAAAATGGGCCGAATTACCAAAATCGAAACCTAAGCAAATCAAGACCATTTTAAGTGAAACAAAGCTTTGAATCATACTCATACGAGATTAAGGAGAAGAAAAGACACTGGCGGGTGTCGAAAACGGTGATCAAAAACTTCATGAACGACGGTGGCCAAAGTTTCAGCTTCCCGAGCTAATTCTGGTCAAACCTCGATGGAATAGGGCGCTGCTAGCGGTGGGGAAGGCTGGGGAAGGAGGTAGCATGTCAGGAGGCACACCGACGGCAAGAAAACGGCGTGACAGGCGGTGGTTGGTGATCGGGCATGTGTCGGGAAGAAGGAGGAGGGTGGATGGCAGTTTTGTAAATAATTCAAAGTTTATAATTTGTTTTGATATTAAATGTATATATGTATATATATATACTTTACACTATATATTAAAATAATATAAAATCACACACATTAAATATACATCACACACATATAATTTAATATTTTTAAAATTTAATACACCTAAAAATAATTAAATAATATTAAAACTAATTAATAAATAATAAAATATTAGGGTAATTAATTAAACCCTAGTTAAATAAATAAATACACATATATATATTATTTAGTACTTTAAAAATATATATGAGTTCATGAAAGTCCGTAAATCTATTTAAAATAATTAATAGTAAATTATTTACGTGAAAATTTCCCCGAAAATGCAAGTCCCGGGAAAATTTTACGTAAAGCACTTAAAATAATACACAATAATTCAAATAAGTTTTAAATACATATTAACTCATAAAATCTCATAATTATATACAAAATTATTAACACTGCATATCCCGATACAGTATTAAAATATTTAAAAACACGGGATATTGCAACTAGAAAGCACGTTCTATCGATATCCTTCATTAAAATAAATCATACATTCGGAAAATAAATGATGCATGATATCAAATTAAATGGCAATATAACCATACATATACTACAAATATACCAAAAATAAACTAAGTATATTTCGAATATATTTATGTCAGATAAATTCAATTCAATTATAAAACATATAAAAAATAAACCATATTTATACTTAAAAACATTTAAGTATAAATCAAAAGTAAAACATGCATTTGTTTCAAAATATACTAAAAATATACCTAAAATATACTAATCATTTATTAAAACAATTTATGCATAAATCATGCAATTAAAACATATATTTCTAAAACATGCAACCTAAGTGCACGTATATATAAAATAACAACTCACAGTTGTGTGCTCCACGAGTCGGGTCCGACAGGCCTAGTCCACTAGGCCTCGGTCTCGATGCAAGTAAACAATCAAATCACAGCACGAAATCAGAATGAATCTAACTTAACTTTTAGAGACTCGATCTAGGATTCTAGACACAGACAAATATTTAGAATTAGACCCGATGTCACATTTTACGAGAATTCTACTAAAAATTCGGTAGAACCTCCTCATTAAAACAAATATCTCTCTACTTAAAAAGTAGAGCCGGTCCTACATGAAAACACACTTCGAATATATTTCATAACACATTCTCACAACCCTCGGTCGGAATCCCAAACTACAAATTCCACCGACCGAGGTTCACAATTCACAACAAAAATATAAAAAATATAATAAAATTCTATAAATACCAAAAATACCCTTTTAACACCAAAATATAGCAATTTAAATATTTAAACATTAAAAATAATTATTTCATCGATAATTACTTAAAAACCCTAATATTAATATAATATTATTAAAATAGATATTTCACGATAAATACACTAATATTAATAAAAATTCGTTTTATAAATCCAAACTACTTATTTAGTCCAAAAAATACTAAAAATTACTAAAAACCCATTTATTTACAAAAATAGTATATTATATATAATTTGAAAATAATTTTCGAAAAAATAGTTTTAATTAGTTAAAAATAGTAAATAATTTGTAAAAATAATTTTTATACCTCAAATAATTATTAAAACCAATTAAACTTAAAATTTAACTAAAATTACTACCAAATTACCAAAATACCCCTAGTATATAAAAATTCACATAATATACTCAAAAATTCAATAAAAATTATATAATTACTCTAAGATTATTTTCTCAACATATAATTCAATAAAATCAATAATTGTACTCAATTAACCAATTAATTTTAACAAAACACATATACAACCTATATTTCCAAAATTTACATAAACTAAATAAAATTATAATAATTAGAAAAAAATCACAAAAATTATAAATTAAATTATAAAATTAATTTCAACCACCGTCGACACTAAAAATCACAATTTTTTTAATTAATTTACAAAAATTAGAAAATAATAAAAAATTCACAAAAATCAAAATAAATTCCAAAAATTCCACAAAAATTCTAGAGTGTAGATTGAGCTATTAGAATCAAATTTTGTGAAGGAATTAAGCTTGAATATCAAATATCAAAGTTCAAAAAAAATAAAGAAATAAAAGAGGCCAAAAATGAAATTAAGCTCAAATCCTTACCAAATTAAGTTTTCAAGCTACAAGGAGCTTGGAATCGGCTTCTATGGAGTTCTAGGAGCTCAACGGCATCGGAACCACCAAATTTAGTGATCGAAAATGCCTTGAATGGAGGAGAGTTGATTTTCGGCTTCCACAACAACCATCAATGCCGGAGAGGGTGGAGGAGGGTGGCATAGCAGCTGAAGAGGATGGCGTGTCATGACCCAAAACAGGGGCCATGACCGGCGCTAGGGAACGGGAATTCTTTCGAATCCGGAACCCGTAGCAAGCCTAAAAATAAAATAAAGCATGCCATAATAACAGTAACAGTATAATATGCAGCGGAAAATAAAATCATAATATCATAATATCATCCATATCAACTGGATTTAATTCAAAACTCATCTCATCACATATATAATAATCCTTTTAATACAAATCCAGTTTCAATGTAGTACATCTCTTTAAAATAAAGTACATGAAATCCAATACTTTAATTCACAACTACTGCAGTGTCTAGATAAAATAAATAAGACTCAAGTAGACAATTTACATAAAGAAGCCGGGGCGGAAAAAATCCGGCGTATCGACCTGCTACTGAGGTCTGAAGAAGTTGACTCTCCTGAAAAATAGTCAACGGAGGGGAGTCAGACCTCACTGAGTGAATTACTATAATATATATACATACACACTAAGTGATAATGCATACAGTCAACAGTATATATATAATATGTATATATACAGGCAAATTCATACAGATGTAGAAAAATCATTTTTATATATTTTACTGAAAAATCTCAGTTTATGAAGGATCACATAGAACCCTAGAATATCGCAACCTCAGAAAATAGTGTTAAACAACACTCAAGCCATACAGGCTCACTTATTCCAAATATATCCACTTAATCCATATGGACAGTAGACTGGCCCCGAGACACTAAGTCAACCGAGCTCCAACAGTCTGACTGCCAGTGTGATTGGCCCCGAGACACTTGGTCAACCGAGCTCCAGCAATCACACCTCCAAACCATATCTCACACATCAAATAATCATATCAAATCAATATCCACAAATAAGTTAGTAACATAGCCTAAAGCTATAGGCGTACCGGTACGTACTCGGTCCTAGTGCTGCCCACTAGGTAGCACGTTCTATTGATATCCTTCATCATTAAATATAAAACATTCATTCACAATAAATGATGCATGAATTTAAATAAAACAACAATATAAACCATATATATACCGAAAATATACCAAACATAAACCAGGTATATTTCGAGTATATATATATCAAATAAATCCAATCAAAATCATAAATTAAACTAAAAATATATTTAAAAACATTTTAAATATATTTTATTAATAAAACATGTATATAATTTATTATATACCAAAAATAAACCAAAAATATACTTAATGTAACTTAAGAAATAATCAAATTATTTATGCATATTTAATCAACATAAAACATGCATTTCTAAATCATGCATCCTAAGCATATATATATAATATAGTAACTCACCTAATGCGCTCCACGAGACAGGTCCGACAGGCCTGGTCCCCTAGCCCTCGGTCTCGGCGCAACTAAACAAAAAATAAATAACCGATATCAGAATAACCCTAATAGAAATCCTAGAATTCAATCTAGAGTATTAAAATACGGAAACAGAATTAGGGTTCGACTGGACATCACGTTTTACGAGAATTCTACCGAAAAATCCGGCAGAACCTCCCCTGTAAAACGGACATCTCTCTACTCAAAAGAGTAGAGCCGACCCTGCAAAGAAACACACTTCGAAATACAAGGTCAACAAAAATCCACAACCCCTCGGTCGGACTCCAGACTACAATCTGTCGACCGGGGTCCACAAACACAGAATAATTCCAGATATAATAAAAATATCCTCACAACATAGTAATACATCTCATAGGTAAAAATTACATAATTAACCTTGAAACACTATAAAAACCGATTAAAACTCATTTTATTAGAAAAACCGTATATTATATATAATTGAAAATAATTCACGAAAAATAGTTTTAATTAGTAAAAAATACTAAATATTTTATAGAAATCATTTTTATACCTTAAATAACTAATAAAACCAATTAAATTACATTTTTAGACAATTTATGGTAAAATTACCAAAATACCCTTATATATATAAATATACTTAAATTACTTCAAAAATTCACCAAAAATCATACAATTATCCAAAATTAATTTTCTCAACATATTTATCAATAATATTAATAATTAAACTCAATTAACCAATTAAATTCAATTTAAAACACATTTAACCTAATTTTTCCAAAATTCCATAAACTTCAATAATTCAAAATAAATACTTAGAAATTCATAAAAATTTCAAATAAATTCCTATCATTCATTTCAACACCTAATCTAACCATAAACTCAAATTTCATAATTTAAATAATTAATTTCCGAAAATTAGAAAATAATATTAAAATATTCAAAAATACCCAAAAATCCAAAAAATCTCAAAAAATTCTACAAAAATTCATACATGTAGATTAATCTACTAGGAACAACATTTGTGAAGGAAGTTTTCATGAATCATCCAATTCGAAGCTCAAAAAAATCGAAAACCCTAATAGGCCGAAATTAACAAAATCGAAACCTAAGCAATTCTAGACCATTTTAGCTCAAACCAAAGCTAGAATCACACTCACCGGAGCTCAAGGAGAAGAAAGAGACTAGCGGTGTCAAAAACGGTGGCCGAAATCGACGTGATCGATGGTGGATCGATTTTCGGCTTCTCCGGCCAAAATCAATCTCCAAACGCCGGAAACGGCCTCCTCAGGCGGTGAAATTGGTCGGGGAAGACGGTGGCACACCGGAAGGCACACCCACGGTGAAGGAACGGCACGGCAGCGACCGAAAATGGAGAAGGGAAGAATCGGGGAAGAAAGGGATGATCGGGTGCAAAATGGTAATTTTCCAAACTTTTTGATTTTTGACAAATATATGTATATATATATATACTTTATACTATATATTAAAATAATATTAAATTACACACATCAAATATACACCACACACATAAAATATTAATATTTTAATAATTTATACTAAATAAAATTAATTAAATAACAATAAAACAATTAAATACTTAATAAAATATTAGGGAAATAATAAACCCTAATTAAATAATTATACACACACAGGCTTTATTTAATGATTTAAAAATATGCATGAGTTCATGCAAGTCCGTAAATACATTTAAAATAATTAATAATACATTGTTTACGTGAAAATTTCCCCGGAAATGCAAGTCTCGGGAAAATTTTACGTAAAACACTGAAAATAATATACAGTAATTAAAATAGGTTTTAAATACATATTAACTCGTAAAAATATCATATAATGTACAGAAATTATTAACACTGCATATCCCGGTACAGTGTAAAAATATTTTTAAAAACACGGGATATTACAGTCTCCCCCCCTTACAAGAATTCGTCCCCGAATTCCAGAAAACAAGATCAAGAAGGAAAGAGATACGGGTAAGAAGCTCGCATCTCAGCTTCAGTCTCCCACGTATGCTCTTCAACTCTGTCGCTATGCCATAGAACCTTGACCATCGGAATCTGCTTCGATCGCAACTGTCGAACTTGATAATCTACGATCGCCACAGGTTCTTCCACAAACGTCAAATCTTCACTCACTTCCACACTGTCAGGCTGTAACACGTGTGAAGGATCTGAGATATACTTCCTCAACATCGAGATATGAAATACTGGATGCACCTGTGACATACTCGGAGGCAAATCCAACCGATATGCAACAGTGCCAACTCTCTCCAGAATCTCAAACGGTCCAATATATCTCGGTGCTAACTTACCCTTCCTGCCAAATCTCATCACACCCTTCATCGGAGATACTTTCAGAAAAATGAAATCTCCAACCTGAAACTCCACATCTCTGCACCTAGGATTTGCATAACTCTTCTGTCTGCTAACTGCGGTCTCTAATCTGCGCTTGATCACGGCGACTTTCTCTGCAGCATCCTGAACCATCTCTGGTCCAGTCAAAGCTCTCTCACCAATCTCATCCCAACACAACGGGGATCTACACTTCCTTCCATATAACGCCTCATACGGTGCCATACCAATACTGCTATGGTAGCTGTTATTATATGCAAACTCAACAAGCGACAAATGATTATCCCAGCTACCTCCTAAATCCAGGACACACATCCTCAACATATCTTCCAGTGTCTGGATCGTCCTCTCAGACTGACCATCTGTCTGAGGATGAAAAGCAGTACTGAAATCCAACCTAGTGCCCATCGCTTCTTGCAACTTCTGCCAAAAACGAGAAGTAAACACCGAACCTCTATCTGACACAATGGACACAGGTACTCCATGAAGGCACACAATATGCTTCACATACAACTTCGCCAATCTAGCAACTGAATATGTGGCTTTCACAGGCAAGAAATGTGCAGACTTCGTCAATCTGTCTACAATCACCCAGATGGAATCGTATCCATCCTTCGAACGAGGTAAACCGACCACAAAATCCATAGCTATCCTTTCCCACTTCCACTTGGGAATAGGAAGAGGCTGAAGCTTCCCAGAAGGCTTCTGATGTTCGGATTTCACTTGCTGACACGTCAAGCACTTAGCAACATAATCAGCAACATCCTTCTTCAATCCATCCCACCAGTATAGATCTCTGATACTGTGGTACATCTTAGTAACACCTGGATGAACGCTGTAGGCTATAGAATGTGCTTCCTCTAAAATCTCCTCTCTCAAGTCATCCACATCAGGAACACATAATCTACCACTAATCCACAACACACCATCATCATCGAGTGTGAAATCAGTGAACTTCCCTGCTCTAACACTCTCTGCAAGCTCTTCCAGAATAGGATCTCGACTCTGAGCTGCTTTAATCCTATCCCTCAATACAGATCGTACTTTAAACTGAGCTAACAGTCCACCTGATCTACTAATCTTCATCATCAGACCTTGATCCACCAACAAATGCAACTCGTGGATCAATGGTCTCCTCTCAACACCGATGTGAGCAAGACTACCTGAGGACTTCTTACTCAAGGCATCTGCTACCACATTAGCTTTACCCGGATGGTAAAGAATCTCGCAATCATAATCCTTCAACAATTCCAACCATCTTCTCTGCCTCAAATTCAAATCTCTCAGCTGGAAAATGTACTTAAGGCTCTTGTGATCAGTAAATCTCTCACAAGTCACCCCGTACAAATAATGTCTCCAAATCTTCAAAGCAAAGATCACTGCAGCCATCTCAAGATCATGTGTAGGATAGTTCTGCTCATGCTTCTTCAACTGCCTCGAAGCATAGGCTATCACCCTTCCATTCTGCATCAACACACAACCAAGACCAATTCTAGAAGCATCACAGTAAACTGTGAACTTATCCACACTATTAGGCAAAGCTAATACTGGCGCTGTGGTCAACTTCTCCTTCAATAACTGAAAACTATTCTCACAAGCTTCTGACCACTCGAATCTAACATTCTTCTGAGTCAAGCGAGTCATAGGGGCTGCAATTCGGGAAAAATCCTACACAAACCGCCTATAATACCCGGCTAAACCCAGAAAACTCCGAATCTCCGTGACAGAAGTAGGTCTAGGCCACTCAGATACTGCCTCAATCTTCTGTGGATCAACCTGAATACCTTCTTTAGACACTACGTGTCCAAGAAAAGAAACACTCTCCATCCAAAAATCACACTTCGAGAATTTAGCATAAAGCTGATGATCTCTCAGTGTCTGTAGTACAATCCTCAAGTGATATACGTGCTCTTCCATACTCCTCGAATATACTAGTATATCATCAATGAAGACTACCACAAACTGATCCACATACGGTCTGAATACTCTGTTCATCAGGTCCATAAAAGCTACTGGTGCATTAGTCAAACCAAAAGACATCACCAGAAACTCATAATGGCCATATCTAGTGCGGAACGCTGACTTAGGAACATCGACCTCATTAATCAGCAACTGATGATAACCCGACCTCAAGTCAACCTTAGAAAAGAACTGTGCACCCTGTAGCTGATCAAACAAGTCATCTATCCTTAGGAGAGGATACTTGTTCTTCACCGTCACCTTATTTAGCTCTCTGTAGTCAATGCACAGTCTCAGGATACCATCCTTCTTCTTCACAAACAGGAATGGTGCACCCCAAGGAGAAACACTAGGTCTGATAAAACCTTTGTCCAATAACTCTTGCAACTCTCCTTTAACTCTCTCAATTCTGCAGGAGCCATACGATAGGGTGGCATAGATATAGGAGTAGTACCTGGAACCACATCTATATAGAACTCAATCTCTCTGTGAGGTGGTAAACCTGGCAACTCCTGGAAAAATATCAGGAAACTCACAAGCAACAGGAACATCTGTGAGTAACAACTTCTCCACTAATGTATCCCTGACCAATGCCAAAAACCCCTGACAACCTTTCTTCAACAACTTCCTAGCCGTAATAGCTGAAATAAGATTCTGAGGTGCTGAACTCCTATCACCAACAAACTTAAACTCTACTTCACCAGGAATTCTAAAAGTCACCTCCTTATTCCTGCAATCGACCACGGTAAAGTGCTGAGATAACCAATCCATTCCCAAAATAACATCAAACTCCAACACATCCAACAAAATCAAATTAGCGGGTAATTCTCTATCTCCCACGAGAACTGGAAAACCAGAAAGAACAATATCGGCGTCCAAGGAATCGCTCAGAGGAGTGGCAACAGACAAAGGAAAAGCCATCCTCGAAGCTTGCCAACAAGATTTAGAAGCAAAAATAGGAGAAACAAACGAATGCGTGGCACCCGGATCAAACAAAACCCAAGCATCCAGGTAACAAACAGAAACAATACCTGCCACGACTGCATTAGATGCCTGAGCATCCTACTGAGTCAGATGGAAAACTCTGGCCTGACCTCGACCTCCCTGTTGATTGGTAGAAGCCTGGCCAACGCCTCTGGCACCTCCTCTAGTACCTCTACCACGACTCTGCTGTGGAACAAACTGAGTGGAACTCTGATGCTGGGCTGGTGGTAACTGAAATGGCACGGGTGCTGCACTAGCAATCAACTGCTGTGGGAATCATGAAATCTGCTGCTGTTGATACTCGGAATAAGGACACGATCTAGCAAAATGTCCTGTCTGCCCGCATCTGAAGCATGTCAGCGGTGTTAGATAACACGGTCCTTGATGGACTCTACCACAAGTCTGACAAACACTGGCCGCTGATCCAGAACTACGACCACTGCTACTGCTCGAAGCACCTGACCCAAATCTGAATGATCTACGCTGACCTCCACAGCCATGTCTACTGCTCCGATGCACTTGCTGCTGTTGTCTCTGACTCTGCTGAGTCGAACCTCGCTGCTGACTACTCGAACCAACATGAAAACTCGAATATGGAGTAGCCTGCAAGCCACTCGACTGAACTCCCAACTGGTAATAATCAGGCATCGCTCCCTGCCTAACTAATCTCAGCTCGATCTCCTTAGCTAACTCAATCACAGACTCCAGAGTAAGACCTGCTGTAGGCATACCAGCAAAAGCTGAACCCAAACCAATAACATATGTAGTAACAGCGAAATACTGATCTCGCATCAGATCCTCAGCATATTTACCCAGACGAAGAAACTCTCGGGTATACTCTTCTATAGATCGATCTCCACGAGAAATACTGGTCAATCGAAGACGATAACTCAAACGAAGAGGCTCTGGACAAAATCTCCTCATGAACCGCTCTCGAAACTGAGCCCAGGTCATCGTCATCATAAAGGGCTGGATCATCTGAATGAACTAATCTCGAGCTGGTCCCTCAACAGACAACTCAACAATCATGATCCGCTGGTACTCAGTATGAGCAGTCCGAGTCCTAGTCTCAATCGCATGCAGAAAATCTAAAGGATCAGAAGTACCATCAAAAGCAATCCTGCCAACTCGGGCATAGAACAAAGCTGCCTCAGGGTCAGCCATACCCTGCTGATAGGCAGGCTGAACAGGCTGAACAATTGGAGGAACAGGAACATCAAACTCAGGCTCAATAGGCTCCTCGTCCTGTAACTCTCTCTGCCTACGGCGACCTGTCGCTCCTCGAGGTCTACCTCTGCCACGACCTCTACGTCTAACTGGCTGCTCAGGAGGTAAAACCTCGTCCTGAAAAGACTCATCATCCTCGGCCTCAACGACCGGTGGAGCGACACGCGCTCGCCTCCTCATTCTAAAAAGACAAACGGAAAGATTCAGACAAAACAGAGGAATAACGCTGAAAACTATAGCAAAGAATACTTATCAAGACATACTCGAACCTAATACACTGCAGTAGTCCAACAGAAAAACACAACTTTAAAACTAGGGCCACAAATCACATAACTAAGCCCTGACACAGAACTCCGCTCTGATACCAACTTTATCACGACCCAAAATAGGGGCCATGGCCGGCGCTAGGGAACGAGAATTCTTTCGAATCCGGAACCCATAGCAAGCCTAAAAATAAAATAAAGCATGCCATAATAACAGTAACAGTATAATATGCAGCGGAAAATAAAATCATAAAATCATAATATCATCCATATCAACTGGATTTAATTCAAAACTCATCTCATCACATATATAATAATCCTTTTAATACAAATCCAGTTTCAATGTAGTACATCTCTTTAAAATAAAGTACATGAAATCCAATACTTTAATTCACAACTACTGCAGTGTCTAGATAAAATAAATAAGACTCAAGTAAACAATTTACATAAAGAAGCCGGGGCGGAAGAAATCCAGCGTATCGACCTACTACTGAGGTCTGAAGAAGTTGACTCTCCTGAAAAATAGTCAACGGAGGGGAGTCAGACCTCACTGAGTGAATTACTATAATATATATACATACACACTAAGAGATAATGCATACAGTTAACAGTATATATATAATATGTATATATACAGGCAAATTCATACAGATGCAGAAAAATCATTTTTATATATTTTACTGAAAAATCCCAGTTTATGAAGGATCACATAGAACCCTAGAATATCGCAACCTCAGAAAATAGTGTTAAACAACACTCAAGCCATACAGGCTCACTTATTCCAAATATATCCACTTAATCCATATGGACAGTAGACTGGCCCCGAGACACTAAGTCAACCGAGCTCCATCAGTCTGACTGCCAGTGTGATTGGCCCCGAGACACTTGGTCAACCGAGCTCCAGCAATCACACCTCCAAACCATATCTCACATATCAAATAATCATATCAAATCAATATCCACAAATAAGTTAGTAACATAGCCTAAAGCTATAGGCATACCGGTACGTACTCGGTCCTAGTGCTGCCCACTAGGTAGCACGTTCTATTGATATCCTTCATCATTAAATATAAAACATTCATTCACAATAAATGATGCATGAATTTAAATAAAACAACAATATAAACCATATATATACCGAAAATATACCAAACATAGACCAGGTATATTTCGAGTATATATATATCAAATAAATCCAATCAAAATCATAAATTAAACTAAAAATATATTTAAAAACATTTTAAATATATTTTATTAATAAAACATGTATATAATTTATTATATACCAAAAATAAACCAAAAATATACTTAATGTAACTTAAGAAATAATCAAATTATTTATGCATATTTAATCAACATAAAACATGCATTTCTAAATCATGCATCCTAAGCATATATATATAATATAGTAACTCACCTAATGCGCTCCACGAGACAGGTCCGACGGGCCTGGTCCACTAGCCCTCGATCTCGGCGCAACTAAACAAAAAATAAATAACCGATATCAGAATAACCCTATTAGAAATCCTAGAATTCAATCTAGAGTATTAAAATATGGAAACAGAATTAGGGTTCGACTGGACATCACGTTTTACGAGAATTCTACCGAAAAATCCGGCAGAACCTCCCCTGTAAAACGGACATCTCTCTACTCAAAAGAGTAGAGCCGACCCTGCAAAGAAACACACTTCGAAATACAAGCTCAACAAAAATCCACAACCCCTCGGTCGGACTCCAGACTACAATCTGTCCACCGGGGGTCCACAAACACAGAATAATTCCAGATATAATAAAAATATCCTCACAACATAGTAATACATCTCATAGGTAAAAATTACATAATTAACCTTGAAACACTATAAAAACCGATTAAAACTCATTTTATTAGAAAAACCGTATATTATATATAATTGAAAATAATTCACGAAAAATAGTTTTAATTAGTTAAAAATACTAAATATTTTGTAGAAATCATTTTTATACCTTAAATAACTAATAAAACCAATTAAATTACATTTTTAGACAATTTATGTCAAAATTACCAAAATACCCTTATATATATAAATATACTTAAATTACTTCAAAAATTCACCAAAAATCATACAATTATCCAAAATTAATTTTCTCAACATATTTATCAATAATATTAATAATTAAACTCAATTAACCAATTAAATTCAATTTAAAACACATTTAACGTAATTTTTCCAAAATTCCATAAACTTCAATAATTCAAAATAAATACTTAGAAATTCATAAAAATTTCAAATAAATTCCTATCATTCATTTAAACACCTAATTTAACCATAAACTCAAATTTCATAATTTAAATAATTAATTTCCGAGAATTAGAAAATAATATTAAAATATTCAAAAATACCCAAAAATCCAAACAATCTCAAAAAATTCTACAAAAATTCATACATGTAGATTAAGCTACTAGGAACAACATTTGTGAAGGAAGTTTTCATGAATCATCCAATTCGAAGCTCAAAAAAATCAAAAACCCTAATAGGCCGAAATTGACAAAATCGAAACCTAAGCAATTCTAGACCATTTTAGCTCAAACCAAAGCTACAATCACACTCACCGGAGCTCAAGGAGAAGAAAGAGACCGGCGGTGTTGAAAACGGTGGCCGGAATCGACGTGATCGACGGTGGATCGATTTTCGGCTTCTCCGGCCAAAATCAATCTCCAAACGCCGGAAACGGCCTCCTCAGGCGGTGAAATTGGTCGGGGAAGACGGTGGCACACCGGAAGGCACACCCACGGTGAAGGAACGGCACGGCAGCGACCGGAAATGGAGAAGGGAAGAATCGGGGAAGAAAGGGATGATCGGGGGCAAAATGGTAATTTTCCAAACTTTTTGATTTTTGACAAATATATGTATATATATATATATACTTTATACTATATATTAAAATAATATTAAATTACACACATCAAATATACACCACACACATAAAATATTAATATTTTAATAATTTATACTAAATAAAATTAATTAAATAACAATAAAACAATTAAATACTTAATAAAATATTAGGGAAATAATAAACCCTAATTAAATAATTATACATACACAGACTTTATTTAATAATTTAAAAATACGCATGAGTTCATGCAAGTCCGTAAATACATTTAAAATAATTAATAATACATTGTTTACGTGAAAATTTCCCCGGAAATGCAAGTCTCGGGAAAATTTTACGTAAAACACTGAAAATAATATACAGTAATTAAAATAGGTTTTAAATACATATTAACTCGTAAAAATATCATATAATGTACAGAAATTATTAACACTGCATATCCCGGTACAGTGTAAAAATATTTTTAAAAACACGGGATATTACAGTCTCCCCCCCTTACAAGAATTCGTCCCCGAATTCCAGAAAACAAGATCAAGAAGGAAAGAGATACGGGTAAGAAGCTCGCATCTCAGCTTCAGTCTCCCACGTATGCTCTTCAACTCTGTCGCTATGCCATAGAACCTTGACCATCGAAATCTGCTTCGATCGCAACTGTCGAACTTGATAATCTACGATCGCCACAGGTTCTTCCACAAACGTCAAATCTTCACTCACTTCCACACTGTCAGGCTGTAACACGTGTGAAGGATCTGAGATATACTTCCTCAACATCGAGATATGAAATACTGGATGCACCTGTGACATACTCGGAGGCAAATCCAACCGATATGCAACAGTGCCAACTCTCTCCAGAATCTCAAACGGTCCAATATATCTCGGTGCTAACTTACCCTTCCTGCCAAATCTCATCACACCCTTCATCGGAGATACTTTCAGAAAAATGAAATCTCCAACCTGAAACTCCACATCTCTGCACCTAGGATTTGCATAACTCTTCTGTCTGCTAACTGCGGTCTCTAATCTGCGCTTGATCACGGCGACTTTCTCTGCAGCATCCTGAACCATCTCTGGTCCAGTCAAAGCTCTCTCACCAATCTCATCCCAACACAACGGGGATCTACACTTCCTTCCATATAACGCCTCATACGGTGCCATACCAATACTGCTATGGTAGCTGTTATTATATGCAAACTCAACAAGCGACAAATGATCATCCCAGCTACCTCCTAAATCCAGGACACACATCCTCAACATATCTTCCAGTGTCTGGATCATCCTCTCAGACTGACCATCTGTCTGAGGATGAAAAGCAGTACTGAAATCCAACCTAGTGCCCATCGCTTCTTGCAACTTCTGCCAAAAACGAGAAGTAAACACCGAACCTCTATCTGACACAATGGACACAGGTACTCCATGAAGGCACACAATATGCTTCACATACAACTTCGCCAATCTAGCAATTGAATATGTGGCTTTCACAGGCAAGAAATGTGCAGACTTCGTCAATCTATCTACAATCACCCAGATGGAATCGTATCCATCCTTCGAACGAGGTAAACCGACCACAAAATCCATAGCTATCCTTTCCCACTTCCACTTGGGAATAGGAAGAGGCTGAAGCTTCCCAGAAGGCTTCTGATGTTCGGCTTTCACTTGCTGACACGTCAAGCACTTAGCAACATAATCAGCAACAGCCTTCTTCAATCCATCCCACCAGTATAGATCTCTGATACTGTGGTACATCTTAGTAACACCTGGATGAACGCTGTAGGCTGTAGAATGTGCTTCCTCTAAAATCTCCTCTCTCAAGTCATCCACATCAGGAACACACAATCTACCACTGATCCACAACACACCATCATCATCGAGTGTGAAATCAGTGAACTTCCCTGCTTTAACACTCTCTGCAAGCTCTTCCAGAATAGGATCTCGACTCTGAGCTGCTTTAATCCTATCCCTCAATACAGATCGTACTTTAAACTGAGCTAACAGTCCACCTGATCTACTAATCTTCATCATCAGACCTTAATCCACCAACAAATGCAACTCGTGGATCAATGGTCTCCTCTCAACACCGATGTGAGCAAGACTACCTGAGGACTTCCTACTCAAGGCATCTGCTACCACATTAGCTTTACCCGGATGGTAAAGAATCTCGCAATCATAATCCTTCAACAATTCCAACCATCTTCTCTGCCTCAAATTCAAATCTCTCTGCTGGAAAATGTACTTAAGGCTCTTGTGATCAGTAAATATCTCACAAGTCACCCCGTACAAATAATGTCTCCAAATCTTCAAAGCAAAGATCACTGCAGCCATCTCAAGATCATGTGTAGGATAGTTCTGCTCATGCTTCTTCAACTGCCTCGAAGCATAGGCTATCACCCTTCCATTCTGCATCAACACACAACCAAGACCAATTCTAGAAGCATCACAGTAAACTGTGAACTTATCCACACTATTAGGCAAAGCTAATACTGGCGCTGTGGTCAACTTCTCCTTCAATAACTGAAAACTATTCTCACAAGCTTCTGACCACTCGAATCTAACATTCTTCTGAGTCAAGCGAGTCATAGGGGCTGCAATTCGGGAAAAATCCTGCACAAACCGCCTATAATACCCGGCTAAACCCAGAAAACTCCGAATCTCCGTGACAGAAGTAGGTCTAGGCCACTCAGATACTGCCTCAATCTTCTGTGGATCAACCTGAATACCTTCTTTAGACACTACGTGTCCAAGAAAAGAAACACTCTCCATCCAAAAATCACACTTCGAGAATTTAGCATAAAGCTGATGATCTCTCAGTGTCTGTAGTACAATCCTCAAGTGATATACGTGCTCTTCCATACTCCTTGAATATACTAGTATATCATCAATGAAGACTACCATAAACTGATCCACATACGGTCTGAATACTCTGTTCATCAGGTCCATAAAAGCTGCTGGTGCATTAGTCAAACCAAAAGACATCACCAGAAACTCATAATGGCCATATCTAGTGCGGAACGCTGACTTAGGAACATCGACCTCATTAATCCGCAACTGATGATAACCCGACCTCAAGTCAACCTTAGAAAAGAACTGTGCACCCTGTAGCTGATCAAACAAGTCATCTATCCTCGGGAGAGGATACTTGTTCTTCACCGTCACCTTATTTAGCTCTCTGTAGTCAATGCACAGTCTCAGGGTACCATCCTTCTTCTTCACAAACAGGACTGGTGCACCCCAAGGAGAAACACTAGGTCTGATAAAACCTTTGTCCAACAACTCTTGCAACTACTCCTTTAACTCTCTCAATTATGCAGGAGCCATACGATAGGGTGGCATAGATATAGGAGTAGTACCTGGAACCACATCTATACAGAACTCAATCTCTCTGTGAGGTGGTAAACCTGGCAACTCCTCGGGAAAAATATCAGGAAACTCACAAGCAATAGGAACATCTGTGAGTAACAACTTCTCCACTGACGTATCCCTGACCAATGCCAAAAACCCCTGACAACCTTTCTTCAACAACTTCCTAGCTGTAATAGCCGAAATAAGATTCTGAGGTGCTGAACTCCTATCACCAACAAACTTAAACTCTACTTCACCAGGAATTCTAAAAGTCACCTCCTTATTCCTGCAATCGACCACGGCAAAGTGCTGAGATAACCAATCCATTCCCAAAATAACATCAAACTCCATCACATCCAACAAAATCAAATTAGCGGGTAATTCTCTATCTCCCACGAGAACTGGACAACCAGAAAGAACAATATCGGCGTCCAAGGAATCACTCAGAGGAGTGGCAACAGACAAAGGAAAAGCCATCCTCGAAGCTTGCCAACAAGATTTAGAAGCAAAAATAGGAGAAACAAACGAATGCGTGGCACCCGGATCAAACAAAACCCAAGCATCCAGGTAACAAACAGAAACAATACCTACCACGACTGCATTAGATGCCTGAGCATCCTGCTGAGTCAGATGGAAAACTCTGGCCTAACCTCGACCTCCCTGTTGATTGGTAGAAGCCTGGCCAACGCCTCTGGCACCTCCTCTAGTACCTTTACCACGACTCTGCTGTGGAACAAACTGAGTGGAACTCTGATGCTGGGCTGGTGGTAACTGAAATGGCACGGGTGCTGCACTAGCAATCAACTGTTGTGGGAATCGTGAAATCTGCTGCTGTTGATACCCGGAATAAGGACACAATCTAGCAAAATGTCCTGTCTGCCCGCATCTGAAGCATGTCAGCGGTGTCAGATAACACGGTCCCTGATGGACTCTACCACAAGTCTGATAAACACTGGCCGCTGATCCAGAACTACGACCACTGCTACTGCTCGAAGCACCTGACCCAAATCTGAATGATCTACGTTGACCTCCACGGCCATGTCTACTGCTCCGATGCACTCGCTGCTGTTGTCTCTGACTCTGCTGAGTCGAACCTCGCTGCTGACTACTCGAACCAACATGAAAACTCGAATATGGAGTAGCCTGCAATCCACTCGACTGAACTCCCAACTGGTAATAATCAGGCATCGCTCCCTGCCTAACTAATCTCAGCTCGATCTCCTTCGCTAATTCAATCACAGACTCAAGAGTAAGACCTGCTGTAGGCATACCAGCAAAAGCTGAACCCAAACCAGTAACATATGTAGTAACAGCAAAATATTGATCTCGCATCAGATCCTCAACATATTTACCCAGACGAAGAAACTCTTGGGTATACTCTTCTACAGATCGATCTCCACGAGAAATACTGGTCAATCGAAGACGATAACTCAAACGAAGAGGCTCTGGACAAAATCTCCTCATGAACCGCTCTCGAAACTGAGCCCAGGTCATCGTCATCATAAAGGGCTGGATCATCTGAATGAACCAATCTAGAGCTGGTCCCTCAACAGACAACTCAACAATCATGATCCGCTGGTACTCAGTATGAGCAGTCCGAGTCCTAGTCTCAATCGCATGCAGAAAATCTAAAGGATCAGAAGTACCATCAAAAGCAATCCTGCCAACTCGGGCATAGAACAAAGTTGCCTCAGGGTCAGACATACCTTGCTGATAGGCAGGCTGAACAGGCTGAACAATTGGAGGAACAGGAACATCAAACTCAGGCTCAATAGGCTCCTCGTCCTGTAACTCTCTCTGCCTACGGCGACCTGTCGCTCCTCGAGGTCTACCTCTGCCACGACCTCTACGTCTAACTGGCTGCTCAGGAGGTAAAACCTCATCCTGAAAAGACTCATCATTCTCGGCCTCAACGACCGATGGAGCGACACACGCTCACCTCCTCATTCTAAAAAGACAAACGGAAAGATTCAGACAAAACAGACAACGGAGGAATAACGCTGAAAACTACAGCAAAGAATACTTATCAAGACATACTCGAACCTAATACACTGCAGTAGTCCAACAGAAAAACACAACTTTAAAACTAGGGCCACAACTCACATAACTAAGCCCTGACACAGAACTCCACTCTGATACCAACTTTGTCACGACCCAAAACAGGGGCCATGACCGGCGCTAGGGAACGAGAATTCTTTCGAATCCGGAACCCGTAGCAAGCCTAAACATAAAATAAAGCATGCCATAATAACAGTAATAGTATAATATGCAGCGAAAAATAAAATCATAATATCATCCATATCAACTGGATTTAATTCAAAACTCATCTCATCACATATATAATAATCCTTTTAATACAAATCCAGTTTCAATGTAGTACATCTCTTTAAAATAAAGTACATGAAATCCAATACTTTAATTCACAACTACTGCAGTGTCTAGATAAAATAAATAAGACTCAAGTAGACAATTTACATAAAGAATCTGGGGCGGAAGAAATCCGGCATATCGACCTGCTACTGAGGTCTGAAGGAGTTGACTCTCCTGAAAAATAGTCAATGGAGGGGAGTCAGACCTCACTGAGTGAATTACTATAATATATATACATACACACTAAGTGATAATGCATACAGTCAACAGTATATATATAATATGTATATATACAGGCAAATTCATACAGATGCAGAAAAATCATTTTTATATATTTTACTGAAAAATCCCAGTTTATGAAGGATCACATAGAACCCTAGAATATCGCAACCTCAGAAAATAGTGTTAAACAACACTCAAGCCATACAGGCTCACTTATTCCAAATATATCCACTTAATCCATATGGACAGTAGACTGGCCCCGAGACACTAAGTCAACCGAGCTCCAGCAGTCTGACTGCTAGTGTGATTGGCCCCGAGACACTTGGTCAACCGAGCTCCAGCAATCACACCTCCAAACCATATCTCACACATCAAATAATCATATCAAATCAATATCCACAAATAAGTTAGTAACATAGCCTAAAGCTATAGGCGTACCGGTACGTACTCGGTCCTAGTGTTGCCCACTAGGTAGCACGTTCTATTGATATCCTTCATCATTAAATATAAAACATTCATTCACAATAAATGATGCATGAATTTAAATAAAACAACAATATAAACCATATATATACCGGAAATATACCAAACATAGACCAGGTATATTTCGAGTATATATATATCAAATAAATCCAATCAAAATCATAAATTAAACTAAAAATATATTTAAAAACATTTTAAATATATTTTATTAATAAAACATGTATATAATTTATTATATACCAAAAATAAACCAAAAATATACTTAATGTAACTTAAGAAATAATCAAATTATTTATGCATATTTAATCAACATAAAACATGCATTTCTAAATCATGCATCCTAAGCATATATATATAATATAGTAACTCACCTAATGCGCTCCACGAGACAGGTCTGACGGGCCTGGTCCACTAGCCCTCGTTCTCGATGCAACTAAACAAAAAATAAATAACCGATATCAGAATAACCCTAATAGAAATCCTAGAATTCAATCTAGAGTATTAAAATACGGAAACAGAATTAGGGTTCGACTGGACATCACGTTTTACGAGAATTCTATCAAAAATCCGGCAGAACCTCCCCTGTAAAACGGACATCTCTCTACTCAAAAAAGTAGAGCCGACCCTGCAAAGAAACACACTTCGAAATACAAGCTCAACAAAAATCCACAACCCCTCGGTCGGACTCCAGACTACAATCTGTCGACCGGGGTCCACAAACACAGAATAATTCCAGATATAATAAAAATATCCTCACAACATAGTAATACATCTCATAGGTAAAAATTACATAATTAACCTTGAAACACTATAAAAACCGATTAAAACTCATTTTATTAGAAAAACCGTATATTATATATAATTGAAAATAATTCACGAAAAATAGTTTTAATTAGTTAAAAATACTAAATATTTTGTAGAAATCATTTTTATACCTTAAATAACTAATAAAACCAATTAAATTACATTTTTAGACAATTTATGGTAAAATTACCAAAATACCCTTATATATATAAATATACTTAAATTACTTCAAAAATTCACCAAAAATCATATAATTATCCAAAATTAATTTTCTCAACATATTTATCAATAATATTAATAATTAAACTCAATTAACCAATTAAATTCAATTTAAAACACATTTAACCTAATTTTTCCAAAATTCCATAAACTTCAATACTTCAAAATAAATACTTAGAAATTCATAAAAATTTCAAATAAATTCCTATCATTCATTTCAACACATAATTTAACCATAAACACAAATTTCATAATTTAAATAATTAATTTCCGAAAATTAGAAAATAATATTAAAATATTCAAAAATACCCAAAAATCCAAAAAATCTCCAAAAATTCTACAAAAATTCATACATGTATATTAAGCTACTAGGAACAACATTTGTGAAGGAAGTTTTCATGAATCATGTAATTCGAAGCTCAAAAAAATCAAAAACCCTAATAGGCCGAAATTGACAAAATCGAAACCTAAGCAATTCTAGACCATTTTAGCTCAAACCAAAGCTACAATCACACTCACCGGAGCTCAAGGAGAAGAAAGAAACTGGCGGTGTCGAAAATGGTGGCCGAAATCGGCGTGATCGACGGTGGATCGATTTTCGGCTTCTCCGGTCAAAATCGATCTCCAGACGCCGGAAACGGCCTCCTCAGGCGGCGAAATTGGTCGGGGAAGACGGTGGCACACCGGAAGGCACACCCACGGTGAAGGAACGGCACGGCAGCAACCGGAAATGGAGAAGGGAAGAATCGGGGAAGAAAGGGATGATCGGGGGCAAAATGGTAATTTTCCAAACTTTTTGATTTTTGACAAATATATGTATATATATATACTTTATACTATATATTAAAATAATATTAAATTACACACATCAAATATACACCACACACATAAAATATTAATATTTTAATAATTTATACTAAATAAAATTAATTAACTAAGAATAAAACAATTAAATACTTAATAAAATATTAGGGAAATAATAAACCCTAATTAAATAATTATACACACACAAGCTTTATTTAATAATTTAAAAATACGCATGAGTTCATGCAAGTCCGTAAATACATTTAAAATAATTAATAATACATTGTTTACGTGAAAATTTCCCCGGAAATGCAAGTCTCGGGAAAATTTTACGTAAAACACTGAAAATAATATACAGTAATTAAAATAGGTTTTAAATACATATTAACTCGTAAAAATATCATATAATGTACAAAAATTATTAACACTGCATATCCCGGTACAGTGTAAAAATATTTTTAAAAACACGGGATATTACATGGCGACACTATGGGAGGCACACCGACGATAGGTGGCCGGACTTGTAGCAATGAGGGGGTGTGGGGGTAAGGCGTCGGGGTGAGGGAGGGTGATGAAGATGGGTTTTTGTTTATATATATATATATATATATATATAATACAAAAAATAATAATGCATGAAACAATAAAATTTGTTAAAATAAAATAATATTAAACAATAAAATTTTATTTAAATGCTATTTTCCAAAATAATAGGTTTCGAAATAATTTTTACGCAAAAATTTTTAAATAAACATAATATAACATTAACTATTAACTATTAACAAAATAATTATATATATATTAAAAATTATTAATACTGCATATCCTGATACAATATAAAAATATTTAAAACTTGGGTTATTACATTTATTTAATTTATGCACTATGATATTATGGTTTAAATTATATTAAGAAAAATCAGTTTGATAATGTGCATTGTGAATTAATTATTTATTGTAAGGTTTCAAAGTTTAAATATTTCGGGTTTTTCTTTTAAGGCTTACTACAAGATTCGATAGCTTTATGTTTTCCGATTCCCTAGTGCCGGTCACGAGCCCCTATGTTCGAGTGGTGACAAAAAAAGAAAAGAATAGGAAAATCCACTATGGGATGAGACTCTAATCCTAATTAGAAACCCTAGTTAGGTGGAGAGAAGAGGTCTATGAAGGGATCAGATTAGTTTACACTTGAAAATTTTACAGTTGTGTCTAACTAGTTTATTACATAACAAAATTTGAATCAATGTAAGGAATAGTTAATTCTTACTGAATAGCATTCTATTTTTTATTCTATTCCACGAACGGGTTATTTGTACCGATGATACCCAATTTTTTAACTAAATACCACAAAAGTATCCAACCGTTATCTAACCTTTCATTTTATTATCAATAAAGTGCCTAAAGTTGATTTCTGACCAAAGATTACCACGTGGCATGCCACATGACATCTGACATGTCATATTGCGCTGATGAGGTGCCACATGGTGATGACGTGGCATTTGCAAGCATGACACGTCAATGTAATGAGACCATCATTAAATGTGAGATACCATAGTGGGACCAACACTAAAAGTTGAGTACTATGAATGAAAATTTCTGATTTTTTAGTTGATTTTTGCTTGCTTTATTGGTTTTTATTTTTTGATGATAAAATTTTGAACTTTATATTTTTGAGTGAAAATTTGTATTTTTAATGTATATCTCAATTTTCAAATAAAATTAAATGTTCATAATTTATATTAATATTCAGAGAGTTCAATAAAAATCATTTAAAATTTATTATATAGTGTTAACTCGTAAAATTGGCTTGAATAATAGTTTAATGCACTACTATTTTGATATGAAATATATAGTATATATTTTTTAACTTATAATAAATATATATTTTATTTTTATTATAAAATATATTAAATATAAATGCATGTATTTCATATCAAAATAGTATTTGAGCTGGTTTACGAGTTAGCAATATAAAATAAATTTTTAATAATTTTCATTTAACTAAATATTAATTTAAATTGTGAACATTTCATTTTATTTAAAAATTAAATTTTAATTCTAATTGAATATTCAATAATAAAAATAAATATTTATATTTATATTTATTATAAGCTAAAAAATATATACTAAATATTTCATATCAAAATAGTAGTGCATTATACTACTATTCGAGCTGGTTTACTAGTTAACAATATATAATAAGTTAAATGATTTTTATTGAACTAAATATTAATTTAAATTATGAACATTTTATTTTTAAAAAAAATTGAGATACACATTAAAAACACATATTTTAATTTTAATTGAATATTTTTGGGTTTTTATGATGTGGTAATCTTTGGCTGGAAATTGGTTTTAGGTACTTTATTGGTAATAAAATGAAAGGTTAGGAAGTTTTATGTTATATTTTAATGATTGGATACTTTAGTGGTACTTAGTTAAAAAGTTGGGTACCATTGGTACAAATAACCCTCCACTAACTAAACATGGCCTAAAGGTATTGCATATATATATAAACCAATTATGAGAAGGATAAACTCATTTTGAAACCCCCTGACTTTGACACTTTATTCTATTGAGCCCCTCAACTTTTATTGTATTTTATTAAGCTATCAATCTTTTATTTTCGTATAGATTAATTTCAAATTAAACTAAAGTAATAAAATTGTGAAATAAATTGTATTTACTCTACCACAATTGTGATATCAATGGTAAATTTTAACAATGAATGTGTCATTAGAATTATCAATTGAAGCAACTAACCTTCATAAAATATTTTTCCTTACACCTTACCCTCACTCTTTTTCCTTCAATTTTCATAAAATGTATCTCTAAACCTTTTATAACAACATATTTAATAACAATGAAACCTGAATTGTTGCACAATTTAGTTATTTTAGTCTAATTGATACTTAATTTATACAAAAATAAAATATTAAAGGCTTAATAAAACATAATAAAAATTGGATGGCTCAATAAAATAAAGTGTCAAATTTCATGAGATTTATTATGGGTTATTACTTACTAGAAAGACTTTCGATGATGGTACATATATATACAACAATAGGGACCATTTTAAAAGCAATTTTTTATTTTGAATCCGTCACATAGAATGTTCTGCTCTATTTACTTACCATTTCTTCTTTTATATCGGCTATTACAAGCATTAGTTTAAATACGAATAAAACAGAAGGAAAAAAAAAAAAAAAAACCAAAGTCTTGTCAAATGATCAAACACCTGTTTTATCATTACAAATCAATCATTATCAGGAAGGGAAAATAAACAATCTCATCCTAAATTTTAATATAATTTTCAATTACATTATATTTTAAAAATTATATGAATTTAGATACTTGATTTTGCAAATTGAATCTATTATATTCAATTTTAGTTTAAGGATTTAAGTGCATTTTAAAAGGATTACTTTTAGGTACTTACAGAATAACACTATTTATTTAAATCATTTTTCTCTCTTTGCTTAACAAATGTAAAAGAATATTTCTCAAATGTCATCTTATTAGTTTCAAAATAATTTCATAAATTAATGTTAAAATATTTTAATAACATTTGCGATTCTTCAATTTTTCTAAAATATACTTCTTAATTTTCAACTGTATTGTTCAAATTATTTTTAATAGAAATGAAACAAAAAAAACAGTGTGAAAAGAAGGGTAAAACTGTATTCGAGATGACAAAAGTATTAATAAATAATTGGTATATTGCATTTATTGTAATAATCCGAATATTTTAAATTGTTTTTTATATAAATTATTTATGTTGTCAACGATATTAATTATCTTATTTTATATTGTTATTATTGATATATTAAATTATTATATTTAAGTACTAAATTTAAAATTATAATTGAGAATTAATAATATTTTTATTTATATGTCATTTTATTTACATGTACATATATTATTATTTTAATTGTCTTAATATTTTATTCATAGCTTTACTATCGTTGACTATTATTTATTTTAGACCAAAAAGTTGGTTAAAAAGCCATTTACACTAGTCAAAAAAAAAAAATTCTTCTTCTTGGCCCCCCCAGCCACTTCTTCCTCCCGTGTGCAACAGACCACCTTCTCCCATCACTGTACCTCCACATGCACCGCCAGCAACCTCCACCATCCTCCTCCCTCAGTCGACGCCAATGCAGAGACAGCAGCAGCAGCAATAGGAACAGTAGCAGGAACGGCAACAGCAGCAGCCTCCAATCCTCCTGCCGCGACGCCCAACACCACCACCTACTGTCACCAAAGGCGGCAGCAACTTCGGCACTTGCAGCAGCAGCAACCCTTCCCCTGTCTTGAGTTCAGCTTTAGGTGAGTTAGTGTGTTAGGGGTAGTTACATCTTGGTTGATCTTGTTTGTTTGTTAGTTGATTTTAGTTAGTTTTTTAGTTGATTTCATTTTTGTTTGAGTTTTATTATGTTTGTTAATTATTCAGAATTTATTTTAATTATTTGATTAATTTTTTGGGTTGATCTAAATTATTTTGGTTGATTTTGGTTATGGGTATATATGAAAACGATTTATGTTGGTTAATTTGATTTTTATGGAATTTTGTATATTTATTTGGATATTTTAAGTTTTATGTACATTTTGTTAATGTTATTAATTAATTATATTTAGTGGAGTATTTGAGTTAATTGGGTTAATAAGTTAAGTTAGTAATTTTAGTATGAATAAAATAATTTTTGATAATTTTATTTAATTTTTGAGGAATTATTATTATTATGTGAATTTTGAAATAATAGGTAAATAGTATGTCTTTGTTGATATTATAATTAAATATTATGTTTTAGTTAATTTTGAGATAAAATGTGGTATTAAAATAATTTTTATAAATTATTTACTATTTTTAGTTAATTAATACTAATTTTTGAAAATTATATTCAAATAATAAATAAATTATTATTTTGTGATTTTAATGGGTTTTAATTATTTTATAGTATATTTAAACTACTTGAACAATTAAATTTTGAATTTGACTATATTATGTTGAATATTTGGAAAGTTGGTATAAGAACTTTGGCTAGTTTTTCATGTTTTTGACTGTCGATGTCTGTCTTTTCTCATAATACTATGGTACTTAGGTTGTTAATGTCACTTGTTGATTTCTTGTCTTTTGGATTCAGCACCTGAGTCTATATTCCTGTCTTTTGAATCTTGGTTTTCTTATTTTTTCAGAATGAGGCATGCTCGGAATGCCCCTGCCGTAGATGCAGAACCTGATGACGGTGAGCAGTCATTTCAGGATGAGATTCTCCCTCCTACCCCTCGACCTAGAGGTAGGGGCAGAGCTAGAGTAGCGATAGCTCAGAGGCAAGATCAACCTCAAGTAGAGCCTCAAATTCTAGCAAAGGATCCTATAGCTGGTATAGCAGGTATTAACCATGGCTTGGCAGCTCTTAATCAGGCAATCCCCATAGTGCAATAGATGCTTCAGTGATAGACTCAGAAGATGTCAGATGCTAATGCAATATTGTTATACTCCAGAGTAGGGCGAGTTCATTTCGATGGTACTGGAGACGCATTGAATTTCATTAATTCCATTGAGTCCAGGACTAGATCTATGTATTTTGACTACCAAAGGATCATGATTGTGGAGTTATCAGTCTTAGTAGCAGCTCAGGACTAGTTTATGCAGTCCATTTAGCCTTTCATGATGACGATGACATGGTTGGGATTTAAATAATAGTTTATGAGATTCTTCTGTCCTTTGTCTATAAGAGAGAACTACAGATGGCGGCTGCTTAATATCGATAGGAGAGATAAATTAGTTGAGGACTACACTCAGGAGTTCTACAGACTGATGAGACATGATGAGGATGTAAGGCGGGATGTTACCAGAGCAATTAAGCTGTATATGATTGGGTTAGGCCTAGCCTATATCGATATTCGACTAGAGGGTCATAGTTTAGAGAGTGTTGTAGAGGAGGCGAGACTATTAAAATGGAGGCATATCTGACACGACACCATACCTGACCCATATGATAGTGGCATTGTCAGACCTGCCTAGTGGGTGTAGCAACCAGTGTTTTAGATAAGCAGTATGAGTTCTCAGTCAACAAGCCCTTTTCAACAAAGCAGACATGTCACGACCCAAAATCGGGGGCTTTGACCGATGCTAGGGAACGAGAATTCTTTAAAATCCAGAACCCGTAGCAAACCTTAAAATAATAAAACATACAATAAATAAAATTAAAATAAATATACCATAATTAAAAATTTCAATTTAATATAATAAAATAACCTCCTTCATATCATGAAATGATTTAATACAATATTTAGATTAAACATCTGAATTAAAATCTCAAACATCAAATAAATAAAACTTACTACTGTTACAAATACAACTACTGCAGTTTTCTAAAGTATCATAATAAATAATTAAGTAATTTACATAATAAAGCCAAGGCGAAAGAAATTCGGTGGATAGGCCTACTACTGAGGTCTAAAGAAGAGGACTCTCCTGTAAAAACATCAACTGAGGGGAGTCGGACCTCATTGAGTGAATTATTATAATATATATACACGTATTACTAAATGACAAATGCAAACACTCATAAATATTTAATAAATATATATACAGGCATGTACACACAGATGTTGAAAATCACTTTATAATTAATACTGAAAAACATCAATTTATGAAGGATCAAATAGAACCCTAAGTTATCGCAACCTCAAATATCAATAGGAATCGCTCTAGCCATATAGGCTCACTTAGTTCTAAGTAAATTCATTTAGTCCAATTGAACAGTAGACTGGCCCCGAGACACTAAGTCAACTGAGCTCCAACAATCTGACTATCAGTGTGATTGGCCCCAAGACACTTGGTCAACCGAGCTCCAGTAATCACACCATCAATCACATCACACATCAATCAAATCAATCAAGTAATGATCCATAAATAAGTTAGTAATTTAACCTACAATCTATCGCACCGGTACATACTCAGTCCTAGTGCTGCCCACTATGAAGCACGTTCTATCGATATCCTTCATTTTAATATAAAACATACATTTGAGAATCAATAATATATACAATGGCATTCAAAATGATTAAATAAACCATATATATACCATAAATATACCTAAAATAAACTAAGTATATTTCAGGTATATATACGTAAAACAAATTCAATTAAATCATGAAATATACTCAAAATCAACCAATAATATACTTAAACATAATTTGAATATAAATTAAAAATAAAACATGCATTTATTTTAAAATATACCAATAATATACTTAAATTATACTTAAGCATTTAATAAAGCAATCATGCAAAACTTTATATTTAACACATATAATTCTAAAACATGCAACCTAGAGCAATGTATATATATCATAATAACTCATAGGGATGCGCTCCTCGAGACTGATCCGACGGGCCTGGTCCGCTAGGCCTTGATCTCAGCACAACTAAACAATAAAAATGATCACGACATTAGAATAAATCTAACTTAGACTTCTAGAGACTCGATCTAGAATTCTAAACATAAACGGACACAAAATTAGAATTAGACCCGATATGACGTTTTACGATAATGCTATCGAAAATTTGACAGAACCTCCTCTATAAAACGGACATCTCTCTACTTAAAAAGTAGAGTCGGTCCTATAAGAAAAATACACTTTGAATATAAAAATTCTCACAACCCTCGGTTAGGATCCCAAACTACTAAAATTTCCTAACCGAGGTCCACAATTCACCATAATACAAATAATACCATAAAATATATTAAAAATCAATAAATATCATAAATACCCTCAAAATCTCAAAATATAGCATATTTAACATTAAAACACCAAAATAATTATTTTCCTAATAATTACTTAAAACCCTAATTAATAATATAATATTATTAAAAATCCATTTTCTCGATAATTCCATAAATATTTATAAAAATTCATTTTATAAATTCAAATTACTTAATTAGTCCAAACATATATTAAAATTTACTAAAAATCAATTTATTTACAAAAATAGTATATTATATATTATTTGAAAATAATATTCAAAAATTAGTATTAATTAGTTAAAATTAGTAAAAAAATTTTAAAAATCATTTTTATACCTCAAATAATATTAAAACCAATTAAAATTAATACTTAACTAAAATTACCACCAAATTATCAAATTACCCCTAATATTTAAAAATACACATAAAATACTAATAATACTCAAAAAATTCAATAAAAATTATATAAATACACAAAAATTATTTTCTCAACATATTTCTCAATAATATCAACAAAAACATATAATTAACCAATAATTTCTAACAAAACATATATATAACCTATATTTTCAAAATTGACATAAACTAAAAATAATTATAAAAATTACACAAAATTCACAAAAATTATAAAATTAATATTAACCACCAATAACACCAAAAATCACAATTTCATAATTTATATAATTAATTTACGAAAATAATAAAATATTCAAAAATTCACAAAAATCAAAATAATTCCCAAAAATCACACAAAAATTCAAGGGAGTAGCTTGAGCTAGGGGGATCAACTTTAGTAAAGGGATTTTTCATGAATCATGCAAGAATTCTCAAAAAAAAAAAAAATTAAAAACCCTAAAGTGACCGAAATTGAAAATGGGCAAAATACCTCACCAAAACGCATTTTCAAGCTGAATGGAGCTTGGAATCAACTTGCTTGAAGTTCCAAAAGTCCAATGGCATCGGAAATGTTCGATTTGGTGGCCGAACAAAGGAGAACGACGAGAAATCGATTCTCTATCGCTGCTACTGCCAGAGCTGGAAACAGTGACCGGACAGGAAGAAGAAGGTGGTGGAGCTGGCAAAGGTAGGGGTGGTCGACGGTGGAAGGGTAGGAGGCACTCTAACGGTTGAAAAACGAGATGGCAGGCGATGATGGCGGTGAGGATTGGGGAGAGAGATGAAGAAATAAGGAGGTTTTGTATTTTTGGTATATATTTTACATAAAACTATACATTATAACAATAATAAACTTTATATTATAATATATTATTATATTATACTAAATTCACACACCACACACTTATATATTTACGTGTATATATATATATATACACACACACAATAAATATTAAGGTTAGTATTATTTTATTGTGTGTGTGTGTGTGTGTATATATATATATATATATATATATATATATATATATATATATATATATATTAACACATAAAATACAATAAAATAATATAGTTATTAAATTTAAAATATTAAAATATTAATGCACTAAATTAAGCATTATTAAAATAATATTGTCCGAAATAATACGCGTCAATATATATACACATTTATGTAGAAAGAACATATATATATATATATATATATTAACACATAAAATACAATAAAACAATATAGTTATTAAATTTAAAATATTAAAATATTAATGCACTAAATTAAGCATTATTAAAATAATATTGTCCGAAATAATATGTGTCAATATATATACACATTTACGTAGAAAATTATAAATAAACGAAAATTAATAATCATTATTCATAAAATAATAAAATAATCAAATATAGTTTTAAATTTATTAACACTGCATATCCTAATAATTATTAAAATAATTTAAAAACTAGGGTCATCACAAGATAGTTCAAGGCACATCGGACTAGTAGGCACCACTTTACTCAGGATCGCAAGAGTAGTAAGGCTACTAGATTTGGTGGTAGTGCTAGCAGTAGCTATAGACAGAGCTCTGGGCATGGCAGTTCTGGGTCTGGAGCTAGTGCATGTGCCATATGTGGATGAGTGCATTAGGGTCCTTGTCACTTAATGCGAGGAGCGTGTTTTAGGTGTGTTCAGTTTGGACATTTCGCTAGAGCTTTTTTGAACTATGGATTTCAGTTGTCCTTTGCTCAAGGATCTTCATCTTCTGTTATCCAGCAATTGCAGTAGGTGCCTCAATAGTATCATGCACCCATGTACCCTCAACAGCGACCGATATAGTTTTTGAGTTAGCAGAGCCGAGGCAAAGGACAGACTCAACCATTCACCTTGCAGCAACCAGGATGTGGTCAGGCTAAGGTCTTCACTTTGACTCCTCAGGATGCGTAGGCATCCAATGCTATGGTAGCAGGTATTATTCTAGTCTGTTGCTCTGAGCCTAGAGTCTTATTTGATCCGAGTGCTACGTGTTCATTTGTATCTCCTTTGTTTGCTTCAAAAGTGGCTTGTCTTCCTTCCAAGATAAGTTTTTCTTTGTATGTTTCGACTCCACTTAGTGAAGAGTTAGAGACAGACATTTTCTTTCCATCTTGTCCCATGTTGGTAGAGGGTAAAGAATTGTTGGCAGACTTAGTCCTTTTGGATGTGATTAAGTTTGATGTGATTCTGAAAATGGACTAGTTATCCTAGTATTATGCTTCTGTGGATTGTCGAGCAAAGGAAGTAATTTTCAGGATTCCAGGTGATGAAGAATTCAGATTCAGAGGTATTGAGAGTTCCATGTCTCGTATCCTTATTTCTATCGTTACAGCTAGGAAGATGTTTAGTAGAGAACTGTATAACTATATATTTTAAGTTGAATATTATGTACTGAGATATTATTTATATAACTGATGTTTATTTATTTTATACACTATGATATTATGGTTTAATTATATTAAGAAAAATTAGTTTGATAATGTACATTATAATTTAAGTATTTTATTGTAAGATTTTAAAGTTTACATATTCCGCGTTTTTCTTTTAAGGCTTACTATGGATTTTAATAGTTTTATCCTTTCTCATTCCCTAGTGTCAATCACGTGCCTCTAGGTTCAAGTCGTGACATCTACAACCATTTATACTTGTATGATCACTGTACTTTCACTTTTATTTAATTAACTCTTCAATTTATCTATGGACTATTATAAAAATATATGTAATTTTTATGAATTTATTACTTTATTACCTGCACTTGCATTAACTTATCACTTTCGCACTATATGTATACTGATGTGTCTTGCCAACAATACAAACATGTATTTATATGTTAAGATTTAAACAACATGAGGTGTTGAATTATGTATTTTTATCAACAGATCACTTTTATCCCCTATACTTGTATGAATTTATTACTTTGACATTATGTGTATGTTAATGTGTCTTTACAACAGTGAAAACAAGATGTTATCTTTTCTTTAAAAAAATTATAATATTTTATTAGTTTTAATAGTGATAGTTAAAAAAATATTATACATATATTTTACCTTTTATTGATATCAGATAGGGTGAAAAAGAGAAAAATAAGAGCATTGAAGATACCGTAAATACTAATCAAGAGATGAAGAAGATTGATCTTTTTTTTTAAAAATTCATTATTCTTGATAGTGTGATAATATAAAACTCTTTTTTATAATTTTATTTTTATTAATATCATAATATAATTAATAAGACTCTTTTATCAGAATATATAATTAATCCATTTATAAGATATTTAGTGTGTTGTGATATTTTAAGAAATTTACCATTTTTCAAGATATATATATATATATATATATATATATATATATATATCACCAACCATTTAGTGGGCATCATATATATATATTCAGCACCAACCAATTAGTGGGCATCTAATAAATTTTGCTGACATATAATTTTAGTTTTCTTTCTATAGAATGATAGTAGTAAAAAGGATGATTTTAATTGAATGGTCTAGTTAACTAAATATTATTAATGTTGTGGTACCACACTAATCAATTTGGAGAAAGACTTTGGATGACTAGGAAATGACAAATTAAAATATAGAGAGTGCTACAAAGACTTTGTTTTTTGTTTTTTGGTTTTAGAAATTATCTGTCACACATGAAATACAAATTTAGCCGCCCCTCACTCATACAAAGCTTCGCACCTCCAAAGAAAAAAGAATACAAAATGCTGTTAAACAACTGGTACGCTTTCTAAGCTTAGAAAAAGCCAAATTGGAAATCTTAGAAGAGATATGTTTGCGTATATAAATTTGGTATAAATGAATTTTATAAAATTTATTTATAATTTTAAATTATATGTGTCTAATTTAAATAAATATGTTGTAAAATTCTTTTACAATTCTAAATTTTTAAATTTGCTAAATTGATTATAATTAGATCAAATTCTAATAAAATGGTTGAAATTTTCGAATAAATTTTACTTTTTTTAAGTCTATATTTCTAAAATAACAAAAGTACCTCTGTGGTATGTGAGTGGTGATCGTGGCCCACAAGAGATAGGCGACATGGTTATTTTGGTTTCCAAATGTTAATATGTGGAAGGACAACCTTATGGAGTCAACCCTATGAGTTTGGAGTCGTCACTCAAACACAATTGGGAAAAAAGGAATGAGTCAATAAAAGCCCACTTCCCCTATTAGATGCTTTAGGTTTTAGGGAGCAGCGTTTACTAGACTGTATTATTGATACATTTATCTTAAATTTCCTATCACTTTACCCTAGTTTTAGTTTTAACGATACATTTACCACACTTTAATTTTAATCAATTTTAAGATGGCATTAAATTAATGGTTACGCAGAATAATTGGATTTGAAGCGCAAATTGCAAATATATCAATAAAAAATGAATAAATGAACAAATATGATAAACATAATAAATCAAATAAATAATATGTGTTTCAAATAAGCAAGCAAGTAGCACAGAAGTATGCAAGGGGTAATTAGTCAAAACAACAAAACAAAGCAAACAAAATAAAATGGAAAAAAGGATTAAGGATTAAGGATTACAAACTTTGAAATAGTCTGTTCTAATAAATATTTCAAAATAAAAAATAAATAAAGGAAAATTGGGATTGAGGATTAGATCACTTTAAGAATTTTCTATTATATTAAATACATCAAAACATAAAAGAAAAGAAAATCCTATTCTAAGAATCCCTGCAAAACAAATGTTTGTACACAAACACGTACAAGCACACAATGCATTTGTAACAATCAATATATATCCATCCATAACAATTAACTAATTAATAAATAATAAAAAATTAAAATTAAAATTTAATTAATAATACAAACATCGAAATAAATATCAAGCAAAGATCATATGAATGCAAATGCATGAATTGTATATGATGAACTAAGGAAATACCTTAACTAATTTCAAAGGAATCCCCTAATTTGGCAGCCTAATTACAAGGTCATTGGTACTCCCTAAAATAGTGTGCAAATGGATGAGCATGTAAAAGGGTCGAAAACAATATTTGATTTTAATAAGAAAAACTACTTAAATATTAAAGTCCTAGGATATTTATGATGAATATTATTATCTTTATGGTAAATATTAAACCTTTATCACATTATAGCAATAAAAATTATACTTTTATATTAAAATCTCATTTTGTAGGAAAATCACATCATAAAATAATTAAAAAATACTAAAAATATAATATTCAATGGAAAATAATAATATTTTAAATAAATATATAAACTTGAATTGGGAAGGTGAAGAAAAATACCATTTTTGTACTTAAAATAGAAAAATTAAATATAGAATAAACAAAATAAAGAAGATATTGCCTAATAACATAAAAGCTATTAAAAAAAAACCATAGTCCAAATAAAAAATTTATTATAAAAAATGAAAACTTTAAGGAAATGGGTAAGTAAAAATAAAATAAATAAACAAAAATATGTTGATGGTGATAAAAATGATGCCACACGACACATAAAAATGTAAGACTTATTCAAAGCTAATCAAATAGGCCAAACACTCCCAGATTTCAATTTCTCCACTTCACCATCATCAAATTACTTCTTCACACAATTACAAAACCACAAATTCACCATAAATAGTAATTTTTGGTGAGAATTTTAGATAGACTGAGTCAAGCGTGCTAAAGAAATTTTTTTCTCAACAATTTATGACTTCTTCTAAATGATTTTATAAGTTCCCAAACTCCTTTACCACAATTCATTTAGATTCTAACAAGATTTTATGAATTTGAGTAAAGTGTATTGTAGAAACAATGAAAAAGGAAACTTTGTATTAACAGAATGCTATTACAAGTTGATAAGGAAAAAAAATTAAGGAAGCAACAAAGTTGTTTGTAGTTTGAAAACTAGAAATAAACAATGATTGCTAACAGATTTATGATTAGTTGATATTTTTGTATTGATGATTGTTGGATTGATTGATTGATTGACGTCTCAATGATTCTTCTATGTCTCTAGTTATAATCACATAATTTATTTCTCCAATTAATTTTTATTTCAAAGGTTATCATCAAATTTGGAGAAATAAATTTACGTAACCTTATAGTACATGATCACTTCATCAAGTCATTCAACATTTAGCTTCTACTTCTCCAGAATCTTCTACCTTTGCCACTGAGTCACCTTAAGGGCATCCACATTGGTGGTTTCATGGGTAGTGTAATTGGTGTGTTACACCCTTGGCATTAAGTGTAAATAATTGTGAGCATATCATGCCTATGATATGTGTCATGGGCATGATGCGCAGAATGGCTACGCTTTTGCAGCCTTTCGTTTTTTTTTTTTTCAACAAATTAAAGCGAGAAAAAAGTATTTCATGAGATGAACAACAGTAATATCCCAAAAAATTGAAGGCAACGGTTATTTTGATCCAAATGGTCATTTTTTGATTATTTATATTATTTAAATTTTATTTCATAATAATTTTGATTATAAATATCCCCCACTTCAATATCACTCCTTTTTTTTTATCTCTTATCACTCTTCATTTCTTCAATATATTTCTATAATTTCACACAATTTACAATTTTTTTTATATTTCCTCATCATGGATGAGAATTTCAATAATTTTAATCACTGTTTTAATGCTCCAAATATGAAAAATTTTTCCTCTTCACAAAACCAAAAACCTCAAAATTTTCAATTTTATCCAAATTTTCCAAATTCTAATAATCCTCCAAATATGCGAAATTATCCATATCCCCCACCCAATTCTAATAATCCTCCAAATATGCAAAATTATTGTAATATCCCGTGTTTTTAAAATATTTTTACACTGTACCGGGATATACAGTGTTAATAATTTTTGAATATATATTACGACATTTTCATGAGTTGATATGTATTTAAAACCTATTTTTAATATTGTGTATTATTTACAGTGTTTTACGTAAAATTTTCCCGGGACTTGCATTTTCGGGGAAATTTTCACGTAAACAATGTATTATTAATTATTTTAAATGTATTTTCGGACTTGCATGAACTCATACGTATTTTTAAAATACAAAATAAAGCCTATGTGTGTGTGTATTTATTTAATTAGGGTTTAATGTATTACCCTAATATTTTATTATTTATTTATTAATTTATTGTTATTTAATTATTTTAATTATTATTAAATTATTAAAATTATTTTATTATTATTTTTTATTATTTAATTATTTTTTTATTTTTCTTTTTTCTTTTATTTTTCTTTTTTCTTTTTCTTTTCTTTCTTTTTCTTTTTTTTTTCTTCTTCTTCTTCTTCTTCTTCTTTCCCTCCCGCGCCCGACTTCCTTCCCTCCCGCTTCAACTCTGGTCACCTACCGTCGGTGTGCCTCCCGGCTTGCCACCGTCATTCCCAGCCGTCCCCCGCCGCCAGCAGCTCCCTTCCCCGGCGCCGGCAGCCCCTGTTTTCCTTTTTGGCCGAAAATCTTCCCTTTGCCGTTTCTCCCATTTTCGGCCACCGTTTTTGACACCGCCGGTCTCTTTCTTCTCCTTGAGCTCCGGTGAGTGTGATTATAGCTTTTGTTTGAGCTAAAATGGTTTAGATTTGCTTAGGTTTCGATTTTTCCAATTCGGTCACATTAGGGTTTTTGATTTTTTTGAGCTTCGAATTGATTGATTCATGAAAAATCCATTCACAAATGTTGTTCCTAGTAGCTTAATATACATGTATGAATTTTTTTAGAATTTTTGGAGATTTTTTGGATTTTTGGGTATTTTTGAATATTTTAATATTATTTTCTAATTTTCGGAAATTAATTATTTAAATTATGAAATTGGAGTTTATGATTAAATTAGGTGTTGAAATGAATTATAGGAATTTATTTGGAATTTTTATGAATTTCTAAGTATTTATTTTGAATTATTGAAGTTTATGGAATTTTGGAAAATTAGGGTTAAATGTGCTTTTATTTGAATTTAATTGGTTAATTGAGTTTAATTATTGATATTATTGATAAATATGTTGAGAAAATTAATTTTGGATAATTGTATATTTTTTGGTGAATTTTTGAAGTAATTTAAGTATATATATATATATATATATATATATATATATATATATATATATATATATATATATATATATATATATATATATATATAGGGGTATTTTGGTAATTTTACCCTAAATTGGCTAAAAATGTAATTTAATTGGTTTTAATAGTTATTTAAGGTATAAAAATGATTTCTATAAATTATTTGGTATTTTTAACTAATCAAAACTATTTTTCGTGAATTATTTTCAATTATATATATAATATACGGTTTTACTAATAAAATGAGTTTTCTATCGGTTTTTACAGTGTTTTAAGGTTAATTATGTAATTTTTACATATAAAATAAATTTCTATGTTATAAGGATATTTTTGGTATTTCCTAAATTATTCTATGATTATAGACCCCGGTCGGTGGACTGTAGTTTGGAGTCCGACCGTGGGATTTTGATTGTGCTCTGTGTAGTTTTTTGAAGTGTATTTCTTTGCAGGGTCGGCTCTACTCTTTGAGTAGAGAGATGTCCGTTTTACAGGGGAGGTTCTGCCGAATTTTTGATAGAATTCTCGTAAAATGTGATGTCCGGTCGAACCCTAATTTCGATTCTGTGTTTAATATTTTAGATCGAATTCTAGGATTTCTGTTAGGATTATTCTGATGTCGGTTATTTATCGCTTGTTTAGTTGCGCCGAGACCGAGGGCTAGTGGACCAGGCCCGTCGGATTCATCTCGTGGAGCGCACTAGGTGAGTTACTATACTATAAATATATACTTAGGATGCATGATTTAGAAATATATGTTTTATTTTGATTAAAATGCATAAATAATGTGATTTGTATTTAAGTATATTTTTGGTTTATTTTTGGTATGTAATAAATTATATACATGTTTTGTTAATAAAATATATTTAAAATGTTTTTAAATATATTTCTAGTTTAATTTATAATTTGATTGGATTTATTTGACGTATATATACTCGAAATATACATGGTTTACTTTTGGTATATTTCTAATATATATATGGTTTATGTTGATATTTTATTGAACTTCATGCATCATTTATTTTTGTGAATGAATGTTTTACATTATTAATGATGAAGGATATCGATAGAACGTGCTACCTAGTGGGCAGCACTAGGACCGAGTACGTATCGGTACGCCTATAGTATTTAGGCTATATTACTAACCATTTGTGGATATTGATTGAATATGATTATTGATATGTGTGAGATATGGTTTGGGTGTGATTGCTGGAGCTCGGTTGACCAAGTGTCTCGGGGCCAATCACACTGGCAGTCAGACTGCTGGAGCTCGGTTGACTTAGTGTCTCGGGGCCAGTCTACTGTCTAAATGGATTAAGTGGATATATTTGGACTAAATGCGCCTGTATGGCTAGAGTGTTGTCTAACACTGTTTTCGGGGTTGCGATATTCTAGGGTTCTATGTGATCCTTCATAAAAGATGATTTTCAATAAATTATATATAAAAATGATTTTATTGCATCTGTGTGTATTTGCCTGTATATATACTAGATATATATATATACTGTTGATTGTATGCATTATCATTTAGTGTGTATGTATATATATTATAGTAATTCACTCAGTGAGGTCTAACTCCCCTCCGTTGACAATTTTTCAGGAGAGTCAACATCTTCAGACCTCAGTAGCAGGTCGATACGCCGGATTTCTTCCGCCTCGGCTTCTTTGTGTAAATTATCTACTTGAGTCTTATTTTTATAATCTAGACACTGCAGTAGTTGTGAATTAAAGTGTGGGATTTCATGTATTTTATTTAAAGAAATGTATTATATTGAAACTGAATTTGTACTGAAAGATTTTATATATATGCGATGAGATGAGACTTGATTTAAATCCAGTGGTGAAAATGTTATCATTATATTTATGATTTTTATTTCCGCTGCATATAATATGGTTATTGTTATTATTGCATGATTTATTTTATTTTTAGGCTTGCTACGGGTTCCGGATTCGAAAGAATTCTCGTTCCCTAGCGCCGGTCATGGCCTCTGTTTTGGGTCGTGACAATTATCAATATCCCCCAATCCGTTAAATTTTTCATATCCATTTCCCATGTATCCAGGGCCGGGTTATTTCCCATTATCCCAAATTTACAAAACCCACCAAGTGCACGTGAGTCAAGAAAAAATATTGATTCTGGCACCGATGGAGAGAATGCAACATAAACCAATTCAATTTCAAACTGTCACGACCCAAAACAGGGGCCATGACCGGTGCTAAGGAACGAGAATTCTTTCGAATCCGGAACCCGTAGCAAGCCTAAAAATAAAATAAAACATACAATAATAATAATAACAACACAATTAAATTAAATACTATGCAGCGGAATAAAATCATAAATATAAAAATAATAATCCACCACGGGATTTAAATCAAATCCATATCTCATATATAGATAAATCCTTTGATACAAGTTCAGTTCAAATTCTTAAAATACATAATTCACACAAATATAATACATAAAACCCATAATTAATTTACAACTACTGCAGTGTCTAGATTATAAAAATAAAACTCAAGACTCAGATAAGCAATTTACATAAAGAAGCCGGGGCGAAAGAAATCCGGCCTATAGGCCTGCTACTGAGGTCTGAGGAAGAAGACTCTCCTGAAAAATGGTCAACAGAGGGGAGTCAGACCTCACTGAGTGAATTACTATAATATATATACATGCATACTAAATGTCAATGCACACAGTCAACAATATATATATATATATATATATATATATATATATATATATATATATAATATGTATGTTTACAAGCAACTACACACAAATGCAATAAAAATCATTTAATATATTTTTATTGAAAATCACAGTTTATGAAGGATCGAATAAAACCCTAGAATATCGCAACCTCGAAAACAGTGTTAGACAACACTCTAGCCATACAGACTCACTTATTCCAATATATGATCACTTGATCCATTTAGACAGTAGACTGGCCTCGAGACACTAAGTCAACCGAGCTCCAGCAGTCTGACTGTCAGTGTGATTGGCCCCGAGACACTAGGTCAACCGAGCTCCAGCAATCACACCTCCAAACCATATCTCACACATCAAATAATCATAACCAATCAATATCCACAAATGGTTAGTAATATAGCCTAAATGCTATAAGCGTACCGGTACGTACTCAGTCCTAGTGCTTCCCACTAGGTAGCACGTTCTATCGATATCCTTCATTAAAATATAAACATACATTCATAAAAGTAAATGATGCATGAATTGAATAAAATAACCACATAAACTATATATATATATATATATATACTAGAAATATACCAAAAGTAAACCATGTATATTTCAAGTATATATACGTCAAATAAATCCAATTAAATTACAAAATAAACTAGAAATATACTTAAAAATATTTTAAACATAATTCATTAATAAAACATGCATATAGTTTAAATTATATAGAAAATAAATCAAAAATAAACTAAAAATAAACTTAAGTAATAATTAAACCATTTATGCATATTTAATTAAAATAGAGCGTATATTTCTAGAATCATGCATCCTAGAGCACATATATATAAAATAGTAACTCACACTTAGTGCGCTCCTCGAGATAGGTCCGATGGGCCTGGTCCACTAGGCCTCAGTCTCGGCGCAACTAAACATACAAAAATAACAAACATCAGAATAAACCTAACAGAAAACCCTAGAAACTCGATCTAGAATTGTAATATCCCGTGTTTTTAAATATTTTAATACTGCATCGAGATATGCAGTGTTAATAATTTTTGTATATATATATGAAATTTTTATGAGTTTGTTATTTAATTAAAGATAATTTTAATTGTTTATTATTATTTTAAGTGCTTTATGTAAAATTTTCCCGAGACTTGTATTTTCGGGGAAATTTTCACTTAAATAATTCCCTATTAATTATTTTAAATAGATTTATGGACTTGCATGAATTCATATATATTTTTAAAATACTAAATAAAGCCTATGTGTGTATATATTTATTTAATTAGGGTTTAATTTATTACCCTAATATTTTATTACTTATTTATTTGGTTTATTGTTATTTAATTATTTTCAAGTAGTATATAAATTATTATAATATAATGTGTGGTGTGTGATTTTCCCAAGTATTTTATTAATATACTATATTAAAATATATATATTTAATTATTATTATTTTTCTTTTTTCTTTTTTTCTTTTTCTTTTTCTTTTCTTCTTCTTCCTCCTTTCTTCCCGAAACCCGTCCCTTCTCCCCTCACCACTGCTAACTCCGTTCTCAGGCCATCGGTGTTCCGCTAGCAGCTCCACCCGTCCCAGCCACCAGCTCCACCGCCCTTAGCCTCCTTCTCCGGCGCCGTTTGGCTTGCTTTTGGCCGGAATGGCCGAAATTTCCCTCCTCATCGTTCACCGGCTTCCCGACCACCAAATCTAGTGATTCCGGTGTCGTTAGACTCCCTAGCATCCATAGAAGATGATTCCAAGCTTTGTTTAAGCTTAAAACTTGATTTGGTAAGATTTTTCTCAATTATTCAATTCGGCCATCTTAGGGTTTTCAAATTTTTTTTGAGCTTCAAATGGTTGATTCATGAAAAGTCCCTTAACAAATGTTGTTCACCTTAGCTTAATATTCATGTATGAATTTTTTTAGAATTTTTAGGAATTATTTTGATTTTTGGGTATTTTTGAATATTTTAATATTATTTTCTAATTTTCGAAAATTTATTAATTAAATTATTAAATTGTGTTTTATGATAAATATAGGTGTTTAAATGAATTATAGTAATTTAATTGGAATTTTTATGAATTTCTATCTATTTATTTTGAATTTTATTAGTTTAGGTAATTTTGGGAAAATTAGGTTAATTATGTTTTTAATTGAAATTAATTGGTTAATTGAGTTTAATTATTGATATTATTGATAAATATGTTGATAAAATTAATTTTTGGATAATTATACTATTTTTGGTGAATTTTTTAAGTAATTTTAGTATATTTATATATATATAGGGGCATTTTGGTAATTTTACACAAAATTGGCTAAAAATGTAATTTAATTGGTTTTAATAGTTATTTAAGGTATAAAAATGATTTTTAAAAATTATTTAGTATTTTTAACTAATTAAAACTAATTTTCGTGAATTATTTTTAATTATATATATAATATATGATTTTTCTAATAAAATGAGTTTTTATCGGTTTTTAATGTGTTTTAAGGCTAATTATGTAATTTCTTATATTTATCATAAAACACAATTTCACAATTTAATTAATTAATTTTCGAAAATTAGAAAATAATATTAAAATATTCAAAAATACCCAAAAATCAAAATAATTACTAAAAATTCTATAAAAATTCACACATGTAGATAAAGCTAAGGAGAACAACATTTGTGAAGGAATTTTTCATGAATCAATCAATTCAAAGTTCAAAAAAATCAAGAACCCTAAAATGGCCAAATTACCAAAATCGAAACCTAAGCAAATCAAGACCATTTTAAGTGAAACAAAGCTTGGAATCACACTCACCAGAGCTCAAGGAGAAGAAAGAGACTGGCGATGTCGAAAATGGTGGCCAAAAATGTCGTGAACGACGGTGGCCAAAGTTTTGGCTTCCCGTGCTAATTCCAACCAAACCTCGACGGAATAGGGCGTTGCTGGTGACGGGGAAGGCTGGGGAAGAAGGTAGCACGCCGGGAGGCACACTGACGGTAAGAAAATGGCATGACAGGCGGTAGTTGGTGATCGGGCGTGCGTCGGGAAGGAGGAGGGTGGATGGCAGTTTTGTAAATAATTCAAACTTTATAATTTGTTTTAATATTAAATGTATATATGTATATATATATATACTTTACACTATATATTAAAATAATATAAAATCACACACATTAAATATACACCACACACATATAATTTAATATTTTTAAAATTTAATACACCAAAAAAAAATTAAATAATATTAAAACTAATTAATTAATAATAAAATATTAGGGTAATTAATTAAACCCTAGTTAAATAAATAAATACACATATATACATTATTTAGTACTTTAAAAATATATATGAGTCCATGCAAGTTCGTAAATCTATTTAAAATAATTAATAGTAAATTATTTACGTAAAAATTTCCTCGAAAATAGAATTCTCGGGAAAATTTTACGTAAAACACTTAAAATAATATACAACAATTAAAATAAGTTTTAAATACATATTAACTCGTAAAAATATCATAATTATACAGAAATATTAACACTGCATATCTCGATGAAATATTAAAATATTTAAAAACACGGGATATTACTCAAACTCCCAAATACTACCATATTCAATTCAATAAGAGTTTGAAAATATTTCCCTAATCAATGAACTAGTGAAAGAAACTAATGGCAAACGTGCTCTATGAAATATTGATGATGACAAGTTGCTTGCAAGTTCTTGGCTCACAATTTCTAACTGTAGCATTACTGGTAACTCCTCAAGTGAAAAAACCTTATAGAAACGAGTCAACAACTACTTAATGAAAATTGCAAATCTAGTCTAGCAAGAAAGGATAAATTCGTGAAGTCACATTGGCATTGGTTGAGTCAGATGGTTAATAAATTCAAACAATACTATAACATATTGGTTGGAGAACATCATAGTGGGTGGGATGATGACTAGTTGAAACAATACACCCATGAGCTTTTCAAGCAAGACAATAAGAAGCATTTTATACATGAGCATGTGTAGGTGATGCTAAAGATGATCCAAAGTAGAAAATAAATAATCTATTATAGTGTTTTTCTAAAAACATTAAGGACTAATGAAAATGGGGTGTATACTGCTTCATACAATGTAGATACAAGTCTTAACATCAATGATAATGAAATAAAAGTTAGTCCTATTGGTAAAAAACAAGCAAAAAAAAAGGGAAAGAGAAAGGGAAAGTTAAAGGTGAATAAAGAAAACAAGAATGATGAACTTCATAATTTTCGAAGCATAGTAGAAGCTAAATGTCACGACCCAAACTAGGAGTCATGACCGGCGCTAGGGAACGGGAATTCTTTTGAATCCGGAACCCGTAGCAAGCCTTAGAAAATAAAATCATACAATAATTATATAAAAGTACGACCAAATTAAAATTTTTCTGAATCAATATATAAAATAAATACTCCAAATCCTTTTATAATTGAATACATATTCGTACAATGTTCAAATACAAATTCTCAGAGTATTTAATATCCAAATAAAATAATACACTTCCAATATAGTGACACTACTACTGCAGTTTCTAGAATACAATTCAAAGTTTAGAATATACATTTGTATAAAACAGCCGGGACTGAAGAACACCGGCGAGGAACTCTACAACTAAGGTCTGACGTTATGGAATCTCCTGAAAAAAAATAATTGAGGGGGGTCAGACCTCACTGAGTGAATTATTATACTATATATACATGCAAACTAAACCATAACAATCAGACATTCTTATATATATATATGTATATACACACATTTCACACGAATGCCAAACTTTGCTTTTATAAATATACTAAATGTAGAAAACGTTTGTTTTAATTCATGAAGGATCCATAGAACCCTAAATAATAACAACCTCAAACAATCCCATCATCACTCTAGCCATACAGGCTCACTTGATTCCAAATAGAACACTTATTCCAATTTGGACAGCAGACTGGCCCCGAGACACTAAGTCGACCGAGCTCCAGCAGTCTGGCTGTCAGTGTGATTGGCCCCGAGACACTTGGTCAACCGAGCTCCAGCAATCACACTATCCATCACCTCACATCTCAATCAACCCAATAGATCATTCAATTCACTTATGGACAGTAGACTGGCCCCGAGACACTAAGTCAACCGAGCTCCAGCAGTCTGACTGTCAGTGTGATTGGCCCCGCAATCACACTATCTAACATACCATTAATCTTAGTCAAATCAATTAAATCAATTATAATCACCCAATTTTAACTCTCACTCAATCCTTATCTACCGTACCGGTAGATATACGGTCCTAGTGCTGCCCACTAGGAAGCACGTTCTATTGATATCCTTCACTTTGAATAAATCATTCATTCAAAAAAAAAATAATTAATGTAGAACCATATTCATAATAGTAAAACCAACCATATATATATATACCAAAAATATACCTAAAATATACCCAGTATATTTCAGGTATATATATATATATATATAGTCAAATAAAATATGAAATAAACTAAAGATAAATCATTAATATAGTTAAAAACAATTTAAATGAGTAACAATAATATAACATGCATTATCTTAAAAATATACTTAAATATGCAAAAGATATACCCTAAGTACTCAAATCATTTAAATAACCATTTATGTATAAATATTCATTTAAATATGTGTTTGTGTTTAACATATATTCACAAATATACTAAAAATAAACCTAATTATCTAGCATGCATATATCAAAAATAAACCCTAAATATACCACTAATGTGTTAGGTTTAATTTAATAATAAAACATTTATTTATTCGGAAATAAATAAAAAATATACCAAAAATAAACTTAAAAATACTTTAAGTGTAGGTTTATAATTTAACATGCAATTATTTAAGAATAAACCTAAAATCTACTGAAACTATACCTAAAGTATACTAATCATTTAATAAAATAATTATGTCTAAGTGTACATTTTAAAACATGCGTATCTTACTCAAATGTATTAAACCTAAACCTAATTGTTTAATGTGCATATATCAAACTAACATGCATAATTATTTAATATGCATATATATAAGAATGCAACCCTAGATATACCAAAAATATTATAATTTAAATCATTTTTTAAAACATACAATGAAAATGAAAAATTCTAAATAATGCACCCTATATGCAGTGCATATATATACAGTATAATAACTCACATGTTAGCGCTCCACGAGACAAACTCGGCGGGCCTGATCCGTTAGGCCTCGGTCTCGGTGCAGCTAGACAAACAAATGACAACATGAAATCAGAATAAATTTAACAAAAATTCTAAAGACTCGATCTAGAATTTTAGACACAGCTTTAGAATAGGAATTTGACCGGACATCACGTTTTACGAGAATTCTACCGAAAATCCGACAGAACCTCCCCTGTAAAACGGACATCTCTCTACTCAAAGAGTAGAGCCGGTCCTGCAAAGAAATACACTTCGGAATAAACACAGGATTACAATCAAAATCCCTCGGTCGGACTCCAAACTACAATTCACCGACCGAGGTTCACAATTCACAGAATATTTATAAAATACCGAAAATGCCCTTATATAATAAAAATACATTTTATAAATCCAAATTACGTAATTAACCCTAAAACATACTAAAAATCAATAAAAACCCATTTATTTAGAAAAATAGTATATATTATATATAATTTGAAAATAATTTACGAAAAATAGTTTTAATTAGTTAAAAATACTAAAAATTTGTAGAAATCATTTTTATACCCTAAATAACTATTAAAACCAATTTAATTACATTTTTAACCAATTTAGTATAAAATTACCAAAATATCCCTATATATATATATTCACTATAAATGTTCAAAAATTCACCAAAAATTATATAATTACTCAAAAATTAATTTCTCAGCATATAATTCAATAATATCAATAAATATACTCAATTTACCAATTTATTTCAATTAAACACATAATTAACCCTATTTTTCAAAATTACCTAAACTTAATAAATTCGAAATAAATACATAAAAATTCACAAAAATTACAAATAAATTTCTATAATTCATTTCAACTCCTATAATCACCATAAAACGCAATTTCATAACTTAATTAATTAATTTTCGAAAATTAGAAAATAATAATAAAATAATCAAAAATTCACAAAAATTAAAATAAATTCCAAAAATTCTAAAAAAATTACAGCATGTAGATTAAGCTTCCAGGAACAAAGTTTGTGAAGGAAGTTTTCATTAATCAATCAAATTGAAGCTAAAAAAAATTCGAAACCCAAAATGGCTGATTTGAAGAAATTGAAACCTAAGCAATTCTAGACCAAATCAAGTGAAACAAAGCTTGGAATCACACTCACCAGAGCTCAAGGAGAAGATAGAGACCGAAAGAATCAAATTTGGTGGCCGGAAAGTGCTTGGTCGGAGTTAAGTTGATTTTTGGCTCTTTGAAGAAAATCCGGCCAAAACTCACCGGAAAAGAGTGTTTTAGGTGGTGGAAATGGTTGGAGGTGGAAGAGTAAGGCTGAGAGACATAGTAACAGGAAGAAAACCAGCTTGAAAGTGGCTGGAAATGGAAGAAAACGTTTTGGGAGGAAGAAGATGAAGGAGGGGCAAAACTGTAAATAAATGGAAGTTTTGGTTTTTTGATAAAAATTTATGTATATATGTATATATATATATATTTACACTATATATTATAATAATATAAAATTTCACACACATTAAATATACACCACACACATATTTTAATATGTTTAATAATTTATAAACTTAAAATTAATTAATATAAAAATTAAATAATAAAATTAAGGAAATTAATTAAGCTCTAATTAATTTAAATAAATACACATATATACATTTTATTTTAGCACTTTAAAATTATATATGAGTTCATGCAAATTCATAAAACTAGTCAAAATAAATAGTATTAAATTATTTACGTGTCAATTTCCCCGAAAATATAATTTTCGGGAAAATTTTACGTAAAGTACTTAAAATAATATAAAATAATTAAAATTAGCTTTAAACAAACAACAAACTCATAAAATATCATAAATATATATACAAAAATTATTAACACTGCATATCCCGATGCAATATAAAAATATTTAAAAATTCGGGATATTACACTAAATATCATGAAAAAAATTCAAGCTATGGATAATTTAGCAAATAATTTAGAGAATTATAATTTTCCAAATGACTATGAAATCTTGCTTAGAGATACAATTGGAATGACCGAGCAGCAACTTCAAATTCATGAGCATATGTGTTCTATCCTCAAAGCTAAATATACTACCACTTAGTTTAATTTTAATATTAAATATTTATATTAGTTATAATTTAGTGTAGTTTTATTTGAAGTCAAACTTTAGTTATAATTTAATCTAGTTTTATTTGTAATTTTAACTTTATGTGTAATTCAATGTTGTTTTATTTTAAACGAGTCAGTAAAATATAATTGTTGGAAAAGTAATCATTGTAAAACTAGCCATTGTAAAAGTAGCCATTATAAAACTAGTCGTTGTAAAAGTAGCCATTGTAAAACTAGTTATTGGAAAAATCTAACACTCTACAGATATATATTTTGTAGTCAGCCTCCACATTGTATAACAACATATAATCAAACTCTAAAATGTCTCAATATCCTAATCCCTTACTTATAGAAGAAATTAAAAAAAATTAGCCAAGAAATGAAGGACGATAATGATCAACAAATTATAATATTCTTGGAATAGTTGTAGTGGAGAACAAAAGGTGAATGTTCAAATGTCCATAAATAAAAGCAGAGGTATTTTGATTAAGAGCGTGAAGTCAGCCATGTTCGACTTTTCAATAGCTATTTCTCCAACAAACCTGTTTATCCTTCAAATATTTTTCCTTGAAGGTTTCGAATGAGAAAAGAGTTGTTTCTTTATGTTGTGCAATCTCTTGAAAATCATTCAGAATATTTTTAATTGAAAGTTAATGCAGTAAAAAAAATGGACTTTCTGCTTTTCAAAAATGCATTGCAACTATTTAGTAGTTAGCATATGGAGCACCAGTTGACCATTACAATAAGTATTTAGGAATTAGTGAATCTACTATGATTAAGTGGTTATCCTATTTTTGTCAATGTATTATTGAGATTTATGGAACATAACACTTGAGAAGGCCCAATAATAAAGATATTGAACGTATACTTTAATTGCATGAAGAACAACATGGCTTTCTTGACATTATGGGTAGCATTGACTGCATGTACTGGCAGTAACAAAAATGCCCAGTTGCATGGAAAGGTCAATTTACTCGAGGTGATCAAGTCGTTCCCATAATAATGCTAGAAGCAGTTACGTCAGCAGACCTATGGATATGACATGCATTTTTTGGCATTATAGGGTTTAACAATGACATCAATTTTCTCAATTAATCTCCATTATTTAACGACATCCTACACGGATACGCTCTTGATGTTTAATTTACAATTAATGGAACACTATATCGAAAAGGGTATTATCTAGCAGATGGAATATATCTTGAGTGGGAAACATTTATCAAAAGTTTCACATGTCAAAAAGATCCAAAGAGAATGATGTTTAAGCAAATGCAGGAGGCTATAAGGAAAGACATTGAGCGAGCATTTGTAGTTGTAATATCCCGAGTTTTTAAATAATTTTAAACTGCATCGGGATATGCAGTGTTAATAATTTTTATATATATTTATGATTATTTTCATGAGTTTGATAATTATTAATTTATTTTAATTATTCTTAATTATTTTAAGTTCTTTACGTAAACTTTTCTCGGGAATATTATTTTCGGGGAAATCAAAATGTAAATAATTTAATATTAATTATTTTAAATAGTTTTACGAATTTGCATGAACCCATACATAATTTTAAAGTGCTAAATAAAATGTATATATATACATTTATTTAAAGTAAAATTAGGGTTTAATTAATTAAATTAATTTTTATTATTTAGTTTTAATATTAATTAATTAATTAATTATATATGTGTATATATTATTAAATATGTGTGTGGTGAGTATTATTTGTGTGTGTGATATTATATAATATTATAATATATACTATAGTTATATATATACATAATTATACATAATTATTTAACAAAAAACTAAAGTTCACATTAATTACTGAATTGCCCCTTTCTTCCTCCTCTTCTTCCCGATCATCCCTCACCCTCACCGTCCGTTTCTTCTCTGATCAGAGTGCCTCCAGCCCTTCCAACATTGACCACCTCCTCACCAGCCAGCTTCGCCACTTTCCCTTCCTTCTCCGGCACCGTTTGAAGCTCGAAAAAGTCGGATGACCGAAAGTTGAGCCATCTCCGTTTCTCACAATTCTGACCACCATTTTCACACCGCCGATCTCTATCTTCTCCTTGAGCTCCAGTGAGTGTGATTCTAAGCTTTGTTTCACTTAAAATGGTCTAGATTTTCCTAGATTTTGATTTTACATTTTCGGCCACTTTGAGTTTTTGAATTTTTGAGCTTCAATTTGATTGATTCAAGAAAAATCCCTTCACAAAATTTGATCCTAGTAGATTAATATATACTCTGGAATTTTTTTGGAATTTTTGGGAATTATTTTGATTTTTGTGAATTTTTTATTATTTTATTAATATTTTCTAATTTTTGAAAATTAATTAATTAAATTATGAAATTGTGTTTTATGGTAATTATAGGTGTTGAAATGCATTTTAGAAATTTATTGGTAATTGTTTTGAATTTTATATATTTATTTGGAATTTATTAGGTTTATGTAATTTTGGGAAATTAGGTTAATTATGTATTTTAGTGAAATTAATTAGTTAATTGAGTATATTTATTGATATTATTGAATTATATGTGGAGAAAATTAATTTTGAGTAATTATATTATTTTTGGTGAATTTTTGGATTAATTTTAGTGAATTTACGTAACTAGGGGTATTTTGGTAATTTGATACTAAATTAGTTAAAAATGTAATTAAAATAGTTTTACTAGTTATTTAAGGTATAAAAATGATTTCTACAAATTATTTAGTATTTTTAACTAATTAAAACTATTTTTCGTAAATTATTTTCAAATTATATATATAATATACGATTTTTCTATATAAATGAGTTTTTATCGGTTTTTAACATGTTTTGAAGTTAATTATGTAATTTGGAGTGATAAAATGTATTTTTATTATAAAAGGGTATTTTTGATATTTTTGTAATTATTCTGTGAATTGTGAACCTCGATCGGTGAATTGTAGTTTGGAGTCCGAACAAGGGATTATGGTTGTGAATTGAATTATTTTGAAGTGTGTTTCTATGCAGGACTGGCTCTACTCTTTGCGTAGAGAGATGTCCATTTTACAGGGGAGGTTATGCTGGAGTTTCGGTAGAATTCTCGTAAAACATGATGTTCGGTCGAACTCTGATTCTAATTCTGTGTCTAGTATTCTAGATCAAGTTTCTAGAAATTTCCACTAGATTTATCCTAATTTTTCTGCTATCGTTTGTTTGTTTAGTTGCGCCGAGACCGAGGCCTAGTGGACTAGGCCCGTCGGACCCATCTCATGGAGCGCAATAATAGTGAGTTGTTATTATATATATATATATGTTTAGGGTGCATGTTTTAGAAATGTATGATTTATTTTAGTAAAGTATGCATAAATGATTTAAGTATTACTTAGGTTTATTTTTGGTATATTTTGATATATTTTAAACTATATGCATGTTTTATTAATAATTTATACTTGTTTTTAAGTATATTTCTAGTTCATTTTGTAATTAAATTGAATTTATTTGACATATATATACTCGGAATATACCCGGTTTATTTTTGGTATCTTTCTAGTAAATATATGGTTTATGTTGCTATTTTATTTAATATCATGCATCATTGATTTTATGAATGTATGTTTTATATTTAAATGAAGGATATCAATAGAACATGCTACCTAGTGGGCAGCACTAGTACCGAGTACGTACCAGTACGCTGATAGCATTTAGGCTTCATTACTAACCTATTTGTGGATATTGATCGGATTGATTTGATTTGATGTGTGATATGATTTGGGAGTGTAATTGCTAGAGCTCGATTGACCAAGTGTCTCAGGGCCAATCACACTTGATAGTCAGACTGTTGGAGCTCGGTTGACTTAGTGTCTTGGGGCCAATCTACTGTCCATAATATAACAAGTGAATATATTTGGAATAAGTGAGCCTGTATGGCTAGAGTGTTGTCTAACACTGTTTGAGGTTACGATTTTCTAGGGTTCTATTTGATTCTTCATAAACAGTGATTTTCAGTAAAAATATATAAAATGATTTTGTTGCATATGTGTGTATTTGCCTGTATATATATTTATTATATATATTATTGACTGTGTACATTGCCATTTAGTATGCATGTATATATATTATAACAATTCACTTAGTGAGGTCTGACTCCCCTTCGTTGACTATTTTTCAGGAGAGTCATCATCCTCAAACCTCAGTAGCAGACCCATACGCTAGATTTCTTCCGCCCCGGCTTTACTATGTAAACTGCTTACTTGAGTTTTATTTTATAATGTAGACACTACAGTAGTAGAAAAAAATTGTGGGATTTATGTATTATATTGGTGTGAGTTATGTATTTTAAAGATTTGGACTGGAATGTGTATTAAAATTTTATTTATATATGAGATGAGTTATTCGATTTAATTTCATTTGGTGGATATTTATTTTATTTTATTTATAATTTTATTTTCGCTGGAGAATACTTTATTTATGTTATTATTATTATTATTGCATGTCTTTATTTTTATTTTAAGGCTTGCTACGAGTTCTGAATTTGAAAGAATTCTCGTTCCCTAGCGTCGGTCATGACCCCTGTTTTAGTTCGTGATAGTAGTGCTCTAAAAGCATTGAGCAATTATATGTGGTCCGACTTTCTTTTGGCACATAAACAAATTGAAAAATATAATGTACACATGCATAATATTACATAATATGATTGTAGAGGACGAAGGAGATAAAATAACGAACTAGAATGATGATGATGAAGAGCCTACAATCCCTATGAGCACATGTTCCATCGAGGAATTTTAAAATTACCTTTGAAGGAATGCATAACTATGTGATCGTGAAGTCCATCATCAACTTTGATCAGACTTGGTTGAGTATATTTGAGAATGATTCGGGAGCAATAACAATTAAAATTAGTGTTTTTAATTTTATTATTTATATTTGTATTTTCAAAAAATTATGTCATGTATTATTGAGATTGAGTGAGCATGTTTGTTTTAATTAAGGTTGATTATGTAATTTTCAAAAATTAATTAAAATATTTTAAAATTATTAAAATATTTTAATTATTTTATATTAAAAATTATATTTTTTTTTGCAAAAATATTAGGAATTATATGTTTTAATCTGCCTTATCTTTAATTTAGTGTGTAAATATAACTATTATTTCTAAATATGTAAAGGAATTATTAAAATAAATATGTGATTTGATAATGGGTTCAGGTGGGTCTAGACTATTAAAATTCTTTAGTGTAATCCATAGTGAACAAAAGTGTAATGAATGAGGGGATAATAAAGTGATGATATAACATGTTCATTCACTCTATAGAGTGTAAACCAATGTAGATGTTTTAACATGGAATGGACATTAATTGTTTTTTGGGTTTCAAAATTTAATTAATCAAAATTGGGTCATAATTAATGGGCCTTAACATAATTCAACCCAAATAGTAATAATAAGAATAAAAATGACAACATAAATGCATCAATGATAATGAGATAAAATGAGTAAAAATTTAAATTAAAAAAAGATAAAATAAAATAAAGACATAAAAATAAAAAAATTGAAAATAATTATATAAAATGATGAAATAATAAGGATGAAAAATAGAAATAAAGAATGGTGAAGAAAATATGTAGAAATTGAGAAAGAGTAAAAAATAAAAAATAAATAAGAATTTTAAATAGAAAAATAAATAAGAATTTTAAATAGCAAATTAAATAAAGAAAATTAAATAATAAAAATTCAAAAATTTAAGAGAATGGAAGAATAAGCTAAATATATTAAAAATGCAAATTTAATGAAAATGATTATTCGAGCCCTTATAGGATTACCCTTGTTGAGTGCTTCGACTAGGAAGAGTTTTAGTTTAGATTTTTTGATATTAAATCCTAAAAAAAACAATTATGGCTTGAGTGTTTCGGGAGATGGTTTCCATAAGTCATTCACCCTTAATTGAAGGGGTTTGAAGCTTGAAAATTATGATTTTTGATTAACTTTTGGCTTAATCAAGGCTAAATCGGTCCTAAAATTCATCTAGAAAATATTAAAAAATATAAAACTTTGCCAAAATTCCCCTAACAATTAGGAAATATTAAATTTATAAAAAAACTCGAACCCACATGAAAACCCATGCACATGGATAAGAATCCACACGCATGGTTTTCAACACCCATGAGCGTGGATTAAAAATCCACACGCGTGGATTGATGAAATACGTGGTTCCTAAAGGACCCATGCATATTCATTACTTCCATTGTGTTTTCAAGTCGATTTGGGGATGTTTTTCAAATCTCTAAAGTCCTAGGGGTCTTTAGGGCCCTTTAGGTCCGATTTGGTAAAGTTTTCCAAGTGTTTAAGCTCGATTTGGCTGTAAAATGGTGAACCAAACTTTGAAAGCTTTGATTTAACTTTTTAAAGCTATGATTCAAGGTTTACAAGTCTCAGTTTCACACTTAAAAAATTGGTTTTCAAAGTAGAACCTTTATTTGGACATTTTAGCAAATGATTTGGCCTTTTGATATTCTAAATCAAGGAATCAGACTTCCAATTTGATGGTTTGAGTGTTCGGTTCAATGATTCGGATGCTCAGTTTAGGGGTTTATGGATTATAACTTTAGAAGCATGTTGTGGATAACCTTTTCTAAAATTATCCTTTGTCTAATCAATGGAAGACTTTCATCACTGGACCACTTTAGAGGATTGCTAAAAAATTAGGTGTCAACAGTTGCCCCTTGCTTTACATTGTTGTGTAGATGATATGTGATGTTTCAATGAAAGAGTGCTATGTAGCCAATTTTTGGCATCTCAACTAAAAGATATTGTGTAGCCAATTTGTGATGTCTCAACTAAAAGATGTTGTGTGGCCAATTTACAATGTCTCAGCTAAAAGATGTTGTGTAGTTGAGTTGCAGCATCTCAACTAAATAATATTATTATAATTATTATTTTTATTGCATATTAATATGTAGACATATATTATAGATAACTAAAACAATGTAGTTTTACCCAAACTATATTGTTCAAATCAAAGTATTGATGTTAAAAATAAAAACAAGGGAAGTGTAATTTTTATTAATTAAAATATATTTTTATTATTATATTTAATAACTTATTAAATATTATTGTTATAAGTAATCTAATCTTATTGATATTATTTAAGATTACTGAGGTAAATAATACTGCAATAACCCTATATTTTAAATTAAATAATATTATTTTGAAATATGCAATGTTAATAATTTTAAATTTTATTTGTATATTATTATTGTTAATTTCTAATAATATATACATATTTTATTCTGAGAAATTATTTACGTAAAAATAATTTATTTTACGTGGGATTATCTGATATTATTATTATTGTTGTTGTTGTTGTTGTTGTTGATGGAGGGCAATATGGTAATTTCATAATTAATTAAAAAATAGAAAATTCAAATTTTTTCGAGTCAACACCTCCCTCTCTCTCTCTTTCTTTCTTTCTTCTTCTTCTTTTTGTTTTTTTTTTCTTCTTCTTCTTCCATCGACACCTTCCAGCCACCATCGAAGCCGTCCCAGCTGCAACCACCGACCACTGCCACTTCCCTCTTCCTCCAACTATCGTCTGTCGCCTTCAGCACACTAGGAAGACACCTGGAACCACTGGAATTGAAGGAGGCCAAAAGTTGAGCTTTGTGATGCCGGTGAGGATTCCGGCCACCCCAGCTCATCAGACCAGTCTCTTTTGAATGTCTTTGATCCGATGACTCCATTTTCAAGCTCTATTTGAACTTAAAACCTCTAGATTTTTAGATATCTTCAATTTTTAGTTTATGTGGTTTAGGGTTTTTTATTTTTTTGAACTTGATTTAGGCTGATTTATGAAAACTTACTTCACAAATGTTGTTTGTTGTAGCTCAAGCTTCTCAAATATATTTTTTGTGAATTTTTTAAATTAATTTGAATTTTGGTTAATTTTTTATTATTTTAATATTAAATATTTAATTTTTGATAATAATGTTAATTAATTATTTTTAATGAGAATTTAGTTAAATTGGTGTTTGTAATGTGAGTTAGTAATTTTAGAATATTTAAAATGATTTTTGGTGAATTTATATAATTTTTGGGAATATTAATTATATTATGCAAATTTTGAATAATTGAGTTAATTGTGTAATTTTGTGAAAATTATAGCTAAATAATATGTTTTAAATGGTTTTAGAATTATTTAGGGTATCAAAATTATTTTTATAAATTATTTACTATTTTTAACTAATTAATACTAATTTTTGCATAAATATAATTAAATTTCAAATAATATATTATTTACTATTTTGGTGATTAAATGGATTTTTAATTACTTTTAATATATATTTAGGCTATTTAAGCTATTTGAATATATAAAAGTGAATTTTTACTATTTTATAGTGAATTATTGAAAAATTGGATTTTTATTAATATTATATTATTATTTGATATTTTTATTTAATTATTGTGAAAATAATTGTATTTGGTGTTTTAATTGTTTTAATATATTATATTTTGATATTTTGAGGATATTTATGGAATTTATTGATTTTTAGTATATTTATTATTTTTATTTATATTTTTGGTGAATTGTGAACCTCGATTGGAAAATTGTGTAATTCAAGGTTCCAACCTGAGGTGTTGAGTTATCTGTGTTAGAAGTACATTTTCTTACAAGATTGGCTCTACTTTTTACTAGAGAGATGTCCATTTTATAAAGGAGGTTTTGTCAAATTTTTAATAGAATTCTCGTAAAATGTGACGTTGGGTTGATTCTAAATTTTTGTATTTATCTGAGTTTTTGTATTCCTAAATCAAATCTCTTTAGAAGTATAAGTTAGATTTATTCTGATTATCATTATTATTTTATTTTCTAGTTACGTCAAGACCAAGACCTATTGGACCGGGCCCGTCGAACTAGTCTCGAGGAAAGCATAATTGTGAGTTATTATTTTATATATAAATTACATATCGGATGCATGATATTAAGTATTCATGTTTTTAATATGTGTTTATAAATGAATTGTTTTATTAAATGTTTTAGTATATGTTAGGTATATTTTCAATATATTTTTGGTATATTTCAACATATATGCATGTTATATTTTCAATATATATTTAGAATATTTTTGGTATATTCATGGTTTATATTCGGTATGTTTATGGTTGATTTTGGATTTATGTAGCATATATATACTTGAAATATACTTAGCCTATTCTCGGTATATATATGGTTTACTTCGTTGTTATTATGTTTAAATATGCATTATTTATTTCCCATATGTATATTGAATTTTTATTTGAAGGATATTAATAGAACATGCTATCTAGTGGGCAGCACTAGGACCGTGTATGTACCGGTGCGATAGATTTTAGGGTTGAGATATTCAATCACTTGAGGTGACCTTTATTTGATTGATTGATTTTGAGATTTATGTGATTGAATAGTGTGGTTGCTGGAGCTCAGTTGACGTAGTATCTCGGGGCCAATTACACTGATAGTGAGACTGCGGGAGCTCAATTGACTTAGTGTCTCGGGGCTAGTTTACTGTCTAAATGGAATAAGAGAATTAATTTGGAATTAAGTGAGCCTGTATGGCTAGGGACATATTTTTGAGTTGAGGTTGCGTATAAATAAAGTTCTATTTGATCCTTCATTCAAATAAATGTTTTTCAGCATTTATTATATATAAAGTGATCTCAGCATCTGTGAGAAATGCTTATATATATGTATATATCTACTGATGCTTGATTGCATATGACATTAGGAGGTGCATGTATATATAATATAATAATTCACTTAGTGAGGTCTGATTCCCTTCAGTTGTTTATTTTTAGAAAATTCTTCTTCCTCAGACTTCAATAGTAGACCCATATGTCGAACTTCTTTAGCGCTAGCTAGTTTATGTAAATTGCTCATCTAACTTTTATTATACTTTAGAAAACTACAGTAGTAGTAGTAGTAGTGTTTGCATCTGTAGAATGTTGTTCTCATATCAAAGACCTTTCTCTCAATGTTGTATGAAATATTTTTATTATATGATATGACATTAAGTATTTATTTTATATTGATTTAAGTTTTAATTTCTGGTGTATTTTATTTATTTATTGCATGCTTTTATTCTTTTAAGGCTTGTTACGGGTTCCGATTTGAAAGAATTTATGTTTCCTAGCGCTGGTCATGACTCTTGGTTTGGGTCATGATCAATACTATTATTATAATTATTAGTTTTATTGTGTACTAATATATATAGACATATATCATAAATAATCAAAATGTAGTTTTGCACAACACTACGTCATTTTGATTAAAGTAGTGATCTTACAAATAAAAAAAAAAAAGAAGTTAGGTAATTTTTATTAATTAAAATATAATATAATCTTTTTATATTCAATAACTTATTTTATATATATATATATATATACACGCGCGCGCGCGTCATTTTGATTAAAGTAGTGATCTTACACGCACACAGTTGTCCAAAATATATATAATATAGCATTAAGCATACACAATAATTTTACCAAAAATATGTATTAAATATATGTTTATACAAAAATGTATAAACATACACAAACTTTTAGTATTTATTTGTTGATAATAAATATAAATTTGATCAATTATATAAATTTTTGCATAACATAAATTACCGAATTTCCTTTTTGAACCTGCAATATCGATTCGTTATGAAAGAATTGAATGTACGAAACGAACCATCCCAAAAAATAGGATAATACCAGTATGAAAATTTTTAAATTTGAGATTGACAAGTTTTTATTTTTAAAATTTACAAAATTTAGTATGATTCCAAAGATTTTAAATTTACCTTTCAATGGGTGCTTAATATTCTACATGGAGTTTCCTATGTTCTTAGTATTTCACTATGATCCCCAGTGGGATGGGATTCCTGTATTGTACTGAAGCATTTTTATTTGTTGTTGTCATACTAAAAATTAGTTCTACAAGCCAAACTGGTGCATTGAAGACTAGGAAATAATGTGCATGACATGCATTATGGAGAGTCCACAAATTGCATAGTAGCATGATTACTAAAAACATATTGTCACCTGTATAAAAATCATTAATGTTTAGAATAAGATCAGAATATGTTTCTTTTGTTCAACGGTTTTGTATTGCTTTATTTCAGAAGTTATTATCTTGCACGGATCCATCAGGAAACGTCTTCTAAATTAGACTTGCACATTAAGTTAGATGACCCTCCTGAAATTGATAGACTGATGATGCGTTTTCAATAATGGAAACTTTCTTAGCTCGTGGGTCTGAATTTCAAGATCTGGCTGTTGTCATTTCAAATCCAAAAATCCCCAATATCAAATCAGCCTGGTAGTGTCATTTGAACTGTAGCAGCTTGATTTGGTTGTGCGTCTGATTTTTGGAGAACTTACCAAAGATCATTTTAGCTTTAGAAATCCCAACAACCAAATCAAACTGAAGTGGTGGTATTATTTTCCATTTCGTGAAGTTTGCATATGCAAGATGTCATTTTCCCAGGCCCTGGTTCTAATAACTGCCAACTTGGATCAGGACAGCTTCAGCATTGGTGAGTTTACAATATCTAGATCTCCGTTTGTTATAGCAGCTGTAAGATAAAGATATTTTGAGTAACTGGCCCTTCATCTCCGTTTGTTATAGTAACTGGCCCTTCATCTCCGTTTGTTATAGTAGCTGTAAGAGATATTTTGAGTAACTGGCCCTTCATCTCACATCATATTTTTCATGCTTTCCACCCTTTAACTCTTCTTTCAAGATTTACGTGCGTTTAAATTTATTATATTGTTTCCTATTAAATGTAAGCTTGGAGATTGTGTTTGTATCTAATTTTGAGCAAACTTCTGAATACTAATAGCAAGTGATGTCAATCACCAGGCTACGCTGGGTTAAAGCGAAGGCTCTAGACATGTTAATGTTTCAGAGTTTCTAGTTAGCACTTAAGAGAGGATGAAAGGCATGTAGAAATTGTTAAACCAGGGTGGTTTTCTTCCTTATAGGAATTTGAACTTGGAGTTGCGTTGTTAAATTTCTGTTGTGACATTTATGTTTACAGTCGTATGATTCTTAATTTTTTAGCAAGATGACATTATTGCATGGATATGCTCTTCATCAAGTTTACATTCTCAATCTGTACCCATCAGAATGCAGACCCTGGTCCTGCAGGGACTCGTGTAACTATTTTATGTTGTATGCAATCGCTTAACTATTCCTTATATACCAAATTCGCACAGATAAAATCTGCTGAACACTAATCATATACCATTCCCGTTGTACTTCTCAGCTGAAATGTCCAGAGATAAAAAAGAAAATTTGGACATTATTACTATGCAGAACATTTGTACTCGCTAATTACCCTCCCGGTTGTTCAATATGTCATCGGAGTCTCCTTAGAACAGCAAGCAATAAATCATTCCACAAATCGATGGGACCTGGCAAGCATCAATGAACACAGTCATTATAACCCTTCATCCATTTGTTTCCCCACTAAGCTCCAGGATGCCCATCAGGTCCCATCAGCATAGCCCTAGTGACATCCAAAGCTTTAAACCGCTTTCCCTGTCTCCTTTTTGTGTTCGCTCTTTCAATCTCCTCTACCTGAGTGCTCCTAAGTTCCCACTCACGAGCTCTGAAGTTGATCTCCTGTTCGCTGAAAGGAGTTATCTTGTTACAGCTTCCTCCAGTGTTCCAAAACCCGTTCTCAAAATGAGATGGTGAGAATGTCCTTAACAATGTAACAATGCCCTTGCATTTCTTGCAGTGATAAATGTGACCCAAAGCAGCTCGAAATGCCATACCTACAGCGAAATTATTTCCTCGGTCTGTGATATTTGGCTCATTGCAGTAGACACATGCTACAACGTTCGAACTTTTATGCAAATGTATCGGTCTAAAGAACCAATGTCCGTTGGAGATGATAATGTAATAGAGAGTATGGAGAACTCTAGCCCAGTTATGGTCGACTTGGTCTAGATACAAGTCGAAAATTCCGGATGAAGAACCGTTGACCATTCTCTCCTGGCCGGCTACAAAAAATTTCGTCCAGAGGATTTTCAGGGTAAAGTCATGGGCAGGAAAGTGCCATATTCTGTTTCTGTCTTCAATGTCCTTAAATGCATCTACTGGAACTTCCTCCTGAAAAATTATTTTGTAGGACCCATAAAGACTACAATAAGCTCAGTCAAAATTGTCAGCTTGTTGAATGAAATATGTTCATTTGATCTGGCCTTTTAAGTTTTAAAAGAAAGCAAACATAAAACAGAACTGGGCACTGAAATTTCAGGGTAATACCATACTAACACAAAAATAAGACTTGTTTAAAGAATATTTTCACTCATGGTTTGAGATTTTGAGTTTAGGTCTATAGTACTTTACACTAAGGGCATAAAACTATATTCTCTTCTAAAACACAATGGCCCATGCTTTTTTTTTTTTTTTTTGGTTCGAGATTTTGAGTTAGGTTAGGTCAATAATCTACAATTTGACATTTTTGGCCACACATTTCTGATAACCATTACGTATATTGTCAAAATCTCATTTGATTATTGATACTCACCAACAATTAGTCCAAAATCAGCCCCATGCCTATGGCTATGGTGGTGAGGGCTCTCATGCCTTAGTGAATGTGGGAGGTTCAAATCCCCACTCCACTTTCTCCTCCCCTCTAATCTAACACTAAATACTAATAACTTTGTCAAAAAAAATTAGTCCAAAATCAAATTCAGGAAAATCAGTGTCTGTCCACTTTCAAAATAATGACCAACAACCTTAATGAATTTTCATGACAGCCATTTCCTCTTTTTTTTTTTTTTGAACTCCAATGAATATCATTTGATACCCTTATATTATTTGTCATTAATAATTATCCTAAAATAGCATATTGAATGTCAGCTCTAACATTGATGTTTGTTATACCTTTTTTAGACCACAACAGCAAGTCACATTATTCTTGCTAACAAGTGAAAAAGGAGTATTTGACAATACATATTTAATTCTTGTTCTAAAAGAAATTTTAGAAAAATATTAAGAAAAAGGAACAAAATTTTCAAGTGTCCAAAATAAAGATATATATAAATAGAGCTATACTCTTTTAGTGAATAGAGCCATTAACACATTAAAAAAATAGAACAATTCTATGCAAAAATTATTTAAAAAATATGTATTCTTTATTGAATTTAGGAAGTGTTTGTTTGGTAAAAAATGAAAATGGGAATTACAATAAACAATTCTGATTTCTAGTGTTTAGTTGACTAATTTGAATTGATACCCCACATACATATATTCTTATTTAATTAAGGCTTTTATTTCCCATATAGGTTACTCGAAAATAAAAGGCAGCCAAATTCATTTCACGAAAAGTTTCATGTCTCAAGAAAACTCCTAAATGAAGAAGGAATACTTTCCTAATTGGCCTAGGTCTCCTATCCCAAAAGGAATCATACTCTTTCAAGTTTAAATATCACTACCACTATAAATAGGACCTCATATCTCTTATTCTCATCCATTCTATTCTCTCATATTCTCATTGCCAGTGAGTATATGTCTTGTTTTCTTCCTCTCTTTCCAATGAGTGTGAATCCAAGCTCCTTTTAGCCTGAAAACTCAATTTGGTGAGGTGTTTTTCATGTTTTTAAATTCGGTCATTTAGGGTTTTCAATTTTTTTTGGGTGTTAATGGTTGATTCAAGATAAGTTCCTTTACAAATGTTGATCCTACTAGCTTAAGCTACTCCCATGAATTTCTGTGTGATTTTTGGAAATTATTTTGATTTTTGTGAATTTTTAAATATTTTATTATTATTTTATTAATTTTCGTAAATTAATTATATAAATTATGAAATTGTGATTTTTGTGTTATTTGTAGTTATTATTAATTTTAGAGTTGAGTTTATAGTTTTTGTGATTTTTGTGTAATTTTTATAATTTTTTTAGGATTATGTCAATTTTGAAAAATTAGGTTAAATATATATTTTGTTAGAAATTATTGGTTAATTATATTTTTTTGTTGATATTATTGAAAATAATTTTTTTGTGTAGTTATATAATTTTTATTGAATTTTTTAGTATTATTAGTATATTATGTGAATTTTTGAATATTAGGGTTAATTGTGTAATTTGGTGATAATTTTAGTTAAATAATATGTTTAATTGGTTTTAATAATATTTGAGGTATAAAAATGATTTTCATAAATTATTTACTAATTTTAACTAATTAATACTAATTATCAAAAATTATTTTTAAATAATAAATACTATATTATTTTTGTAATAAAATAGATTTTTAGTAATTTTTAATATGTATTTGGACTAATTAAGTTATTTGGATTTATAAAATGAATTTTTATTAATATTTGTGTAATTATTGGAAAAAGGGATTTTTAATAATATTATATTATTATTTAGGGTTTTTAAGTAATTATTAGAAAAATAATTATTTTGATGTTTTTATGATAAATATACTATATTTTAATGTTTCGAGGGTATTTCTAGTAATTGTTAATTTTTAATATGTTTTATTATATTATGTGAATTTTGATGAATTGTGGACCTCGGTTGGGGAAATTTTGTAATTCGGGATTCCAACCGAGGGTTGTGAGAATTTTTATATTAGAAGTGTATTTTTCTTGCAGGACCAGCTCTACTTTTTAGTAGAGATATGTCCGTTTTACAAAGGAGGTTCTGCCGAATTTTTGGAAGAATTCTCGTAAAATGTGACATCGGATCTAATTCTAATTTTGTGTCTATCTGTATTTTGTAATTCTAGATCAAGTCTCTAAAAGTCTAAGTTAGATTTATTATGATTTCATGATCATTTTTATTGTTTAGTTGCGTTGAGACCGAGGCCTAGCGAACCAGGTCCGTCAGACCATATTTTTTTAGCATCTATGGGTACATACCTGTATATATATTTATTATATATATATATGATTGTTTGCACTTGTCATTTAGTAATACGTGTATATATATTATAACAATTCACTCAGTGAGGTCTGACTCTCCTCTATTGATATTTTTACAGAAGAGTCTTCTTCTTCGAACCTCAGCAGTAGGCATATATGTCGGATTTCTTCTGCCCAGACTCTATTATGTAAATCTTTTACCTAGTTTTATATTGTACTCTAGAAACTGCAGCAGTTGTATTTATATTAGTCGGAAGTTGTACTCTGTATTTATGTATATGGATTTTAATTCAGAGAGGCATGTCTCTGAATGTTGTACTAAAATATTTTATTTTATAATATGTGGAGATTATTTTTATCATATGGATTTGAGATTTAAATTATGATGTATTTTTATTTATTTATTGTTTGCTTTTATTATTTTGAGGCTTTCTACGGGTTCCAGATTCGAAAGAATTCCAGTTCCCTAGCCAAAAATATCAATGACCCCCCGGTTTGGGTCGTGACACTACACCTAACCTAAACACTGTAACCTAAACATTCAACCTCACCCTAATAACAGAGAAGCAATGATACAAAACATCGAAGCTCAAATAGCCCTAATGCAACAACAATTGAACACCTTAATTCAGAGCGGCAACCCTGGGTCGGCTCATAGAGGCAATAACACAACACCTTCGGAGATACCTGAGGTGAACAAAGGGAAGAGTAAAGTTCCATAAAGGGAATCTAGCTCAACAATTTTGGCTCTCGATGACTCGAAGTTAACCTAGAGGGTTGAAGAAGTTATACACAAAGCCCACATGAGACTAAGGAAGGAAGATAAATGTATTATGGAACGTAAAACGCCATTCATAAAAAGGATAATCCAGATAGAGATCCCAACCAAGTTTAGAGTCCCATAACTATATCAATATGATGAAACCGGAGATCCCATCAACCACTTGTCCTCATTTAGAATAAGAATGTTGCTCCAAAACATGAATGATGGAATCATATGTAGGGTTTTCCCAAGCAGACTCATAAAGAATGCCCAAAAATGGTTCACCAACTCCCAGAAAACTCTGTCACTTTTTTTAAGGACCTAGCAGAGAAGTTTCGCACTAGGTTGGTCACCAATACTCCCCTTGCCAAAAATATCATTGACCTTCATATGTGCCGATAAAAAGCCAATGAATCCTTATGAAGCTACCTCAATCGGTTCAATAAGGTAGCCATGCAAATCAAAAACCTTATAGATGAAGTTGCTATTAAAGCCCTAAAAAATGGCACTAGAGTTAAAAACCTCAAAGATAAGATAATGATTAAGGAACCTGGCACTTTTATGGAAATAATGGCTATGACAATCAAAATGATAACGATGGATGAAGATAGAAGGATGCGAAGGGAAGAACAAAAACCACCAACTAAAGAGGAAAGATCAAGATTTAAAAGAGCAAGCTTCCCACGAACAAATTTTAAAAACTCAATAGAAAGATTTAAGAAGGAAGCAGACAGATACACACCTCTAAATACCTTTAGATCTAGAATCCTTATGTGGGTCAGAAAGAATAGCATAAGAATTACCCCAGCCTGGAGAATAAGCCCAAGCCGAGGAGCCACGCAAGATGGGGGACATTATTGCTAGTATCATAGGGAATATGGACATGGTACTGAGGCTTATAGAGAACTGAAGAATGCCATAGAAAGGCTGGTGCAGAATGGCAAACTCAACAATTTCATCAACGTATCTAAAGGAACTAGGAATCCAGATGCCCATGGGCGAAACATGCCAGAACCAAAGAGGGATTGAAATGAGCCAACCGGCATTATTAACATAATTATTAGAGGAGAAAACGCTAAGAAGAAACCTAAAAGGAGCCATGGAGAAGGACTAGCCTTCAAGAAAAAAAAAGATCATATTTGATTCAGAAGACGAGGATCATGTTTGCCACCCCCACAGTGACACCATGGTGGTAAGCGCATACATTAATAATTATTTGGTGAAGAGGTTATTAGTTGATAATGGAAGTGCCATCAACGCACTGTCTTAGAATGCTTACAAAGCAATAGGAGGCTCCATCATAAACCTGAAAGTCATCCAAAACCCCATTACAAGCTTCTGTGGAGGAACCATCTAACCAATGGGAATTATATAGCTAAATCTGGAATTTGGCAATCGAGATGTCGTAGAAACAAAAGTTTTTAAAGCTTTGTTCAATGTGGTGGATCTCCTACTGGCATTTAATGATAGCATAGGATGACCAACGTTTTACGAAATAGATGCAATCACAAGCATCTGAAACCTAACTATAAAGATTCTAATAAAAGGTAAAACTCTCACGGTCTACAGAGATCAACACATGGCCAGATAATGCTACCAGATAGTAATCAAGCCTTAGACAGAAGCCTTCCCCTTAGAAACTTAAGAAATAGAGAAACAAGGTGCTGGACCTCAACCAGTCGATAACATTGAGACATTACAAATTGCTGATAGGAAGATGGTAAAGATTGGCAATGAGCTCGACTATGACACCAAGCAAAGAATACGTGAAGTCCTCACTTGGCACTCAGAAGATTTTGCTTCTCGGGCATTTGAAATAACTGGGGTAGATCCCCATATTACCTTACACAGCTTGAACATCATACTTAGGGTAAAGCCAGTGATCAAGAAGAAAAGAACCTTTGTGTATAAGAGGTAGAAGATAATTGCTAAGGAAACGAAGAAGTTGTTAGAAGCCAGATTTATTAAAAAAGTTACCCACCTAGAATGGGTAGCCAACATGGTGCTAGTCAAGAAACCAATAGGTAAGTATAGGATGTGTGTAGACTATACTAACCTCAACCAGGCATGCCCTAATGACAGCTACCCATTGCCAACAATTGACCAGCTAGTAGACTCTACTGTCGGCCATGGTCTATATAGTTTTATTGACGTAGCATAAGGATATCACCAGATATCGATGAAGAGAGAAGACCAAGAGAAGACATCTTTCATCACCCGAAGGTCTTTACTGCTACAAGGTAATGCCCTTTAGACTAAAGAATGCCAGAGCAACATATCAGAGGATGATGAACCATGTACTTTGGGACTAGATTAGGAAAAATATGGAAGTATATGTGGATGACATTATTATTAAGAACAAGCATGCAAAGCAACACTTGGCGGACCTGGATCAAGTCCCCTAATTACTGTGCTAGTCCAGGATTAAGTTGAATCCAAAAAAATGCATCTTTAGAGTCAAAGAAAGTAAATTCTTGGGATTTATGATATCCCAAAGAGGTATGGAGGCTAACCCAGAGAAGATAGAGACCATTCATAACATGAAAGCTCTAAAATCTATCCATGAGTTACAAAAGCTAAATAATAGGATCATGGCTTTGGGACGTTTCATCTCATCTCATATATAGAAATTTTAATCTAATATAAGAGCAAGTATCCTAAGACATAAGCTTCTTTTTAAAGTAATTGATAGTAGTATCATTCGAACAGATTTCAAGCCTCAATCAAGTAAACAGTTTTTAAGGGCCTTAGCTATATATTGTCCTATATAGGAAGTCACAGGCACAAAAGAGTTTTTTTTTTTTTTTTTGCAACTTCCATTTAGTGTCAATGAAATGGGCAATAACATACATATAATTTAGCCTTTGAATGGAAATCCATAAATCAATTATGATATTGATTCTATGAGACTAACTGTGTATTAAAGATTTGAGCTTCATCTCTCATCAAAAGAAATGGAGTAACAGTCTCTAGACAATATCCATCTAAATGGAATTTTAAACCTAGGGCAACATAATACCATAAAAGTTCTAAAGCTGTGACCTTTAATAAATTTTAAAGGTAATTCATCAACAAATAACATATGTGTAAATACTTTACGGATTGCTTTTTGGTCAAAATTCAATGTGCCTATTACTCCTAAATATTAGCTATAATTAATTGGTTTAATTACCGATGGTTAGTTATAATCAGTTAATTATAAATAGTTAAATCTTTAAAAATAACCATCGATTGTGAATGGTTTAAATTCATTTACTAACTTTAGTTATCTAATCTAAGAAAAAGATGGCGTATATAAATTGCATTGCTTGAATAAATTAATCAAGTAACTGAAAGCATTTTCTTAGCTTTAAACTTCTCTCTAGTCTTTTCTTTTATTCCTCCTCTCTTATTAAGCAATCCACTTCTAAAGGGAAGTATCGACACTTATTTCTGCTAAAAGTTCTTTCTCTTAGAAGATTTGGATCAAGTGGTATGAGAGCACCAAGCTTGAAAAATAGGTGCAATTATCATTAACATCTATTTCTGAACTAGTGAAAATTTAAAAACCTTGAAATATTTGTATGCGTCCTTTTCAAAGAGAAAGGTTCTATATAACAGTGAAGATGAGGAAGACACCATCCAAGAAGATAACATCGAGGAAGAAGGAAATCAAAGAATTGTAAGTCCCTTAAAATTGATTTTAAGATTGAAATTCCTACTTACAGTGGCATTACAGATGCTGAAAAATTAGATAATTGGATAGACACATTATAAACTTATTTCAATATACGTAAGTATTCTAATGCTAAAAAGATCCAATTTTGTCACGACCCAAACCAGGGGCCATGACCGGCGCTAGGGAACGGGAATTCTTTCGAATCCGGAACCCATAGCAAGCCTAAAAATAAAATAAACATGCAATAATAACAATAACAATATAATATGCAGCAGAAATAAAAATCATAATATCATAATATTATCCACATCAACTGGATTTAAATCAAATTCTCATCACATATATAAAATCCCTTTAATACAAATCCAGTTTCAACATAATACATCTCTTTAAAATAAAATACATGAAATCCAACACTTTAATTCACAACTACTGCAGTGTCTAGATAAAATAAATAAGACTCAAGTAGATAATTTACACAAAGAAGCCGGGGCGGAAGAAATCCGGCGTATCGACCTACTACTGAGGTCTGAGGATGTTGACTCTCCTGAAAAATAGTCAACGGAGGGGAGTCAGACCTCACTGAGTGAATTACTATGATATATATACATACACACTAAGTGATAATGCATACAATCAACAGTATATATATATAATATGTATATATACAGGCAATTGCACACAGATGCAATAAAAATCATTTTATATATTTTATCTGAAAAACCTCTTTTATGAAGGATCACATAGAACCCTAGAATATCGCCACCTCAGAAATAGTGTTAAACAACACTCTGGCCATACAGGCTCACTTATTCCAAATATATCCACTTAATCCATTTAGACAGTAGACTGGCCCCGAGACACTAAGTCAACCGAGCTCCAGCAGTCTGACTGCCAGTGTGATTGGCCCCGAGACACTTGGTCAACCGAGCTCCAGCAATCACACCCACAAACCACATCTCACATATCGATAATCATAATCAAATCAATATCCACAAATAAGTTAGTATTATAGCCTAATTACTATAGGCGTACCGGTACGTACTCGGTCCTAGTGCTGCCCACTAGGTAGCACGTTCTATTGATATCCTTCATTAATAAATAATATAAAACATTCATTCACAAAAATAAATGATGCATGAATGTAAATGAAATAACAATATGATCCATATATATACCAGAAATATACAAAAAGTAAACCAGGTATATTTCGAGTATATATACGTCAAATAAATCCAGTCAAATCATAAATTAAAGTAAAAATATATTTAAAAACATTTTAAATATATTTTATTTACAAAACATGTATATAATTTAATATATACCAAAAATATACTTAATGTAAACTTAAGAAATAATCAAATTATTTATGCATATTTAATCAACATAAAACATGCATTTCTAAATCATGCATCCTAAGCATATATATATAAAATAGTAACTCACCTAATGCGCTCCACGAGACAGGTCCGACGGGCCTGGTCCACTAGCCCTCGGTCTCGGCGTAACTAAACAAGCAATAAATAATCGACATCAGAATAAACCTAACAGAAATCCTAGAATTCAATCTAGAGTATTAAACACATAATCGAAAATTAGGGTTCGACTGGATATCACGTTTTACGAGAATTCTATCAAAAATCCAGCAGAACCTCCCCTGTAAAACGGACATCTCTCTACTCAAAAGAGTAGAGCCGACCCTGCAAAGAAATACACTTCGAAAAACTACACAAGGCACAATCAAAATCCCACGGTCGGACTCCAAACTACAGTCCATCGACCGGGGTCCACAAACACAGAACATATTCTAGATATACCAAAAATATCCTTAAAACCTAGAAATACATCTCATAGGTAGAAATTACATAATTAACCTTTAAACACTGTAAAAACCGATTAAAACTCATTTTATTAGAAAAACCGTATATTATATATATAATTGAAAATAACACACGAAAAATAGTTTTAATTAGTTAAAAATACTAAATAATTTGTAGAAATCATTTTTATACTTTAAATAACTATTAAAACCAATTAAATTACATTTTTAGACAATTTAGGGTAAAATTACCAAAATACCCCTATATATATAAATATACTTAAATTACTTCAAAAATTCACCAAAAATCATACAATTATCCAAAATTAATTTTCTCAACATATTTATCAATAATATCAATAATTAAACTCAATTAACCAATTAAATTCAAATAAAAACACATTTAACCCTAATTTCTCAAAATCACATAAACTTCAATAATTCAAAATAAATACTTAGAAATTCATAAAAATTCCAAATAAATTCCTAGAATTCATTTCAACACCTAATTTAACCATAAACTCCAATTTCAAAATTTAAATAATTAATTTCCGAAAATTAGAAAATAATATTAAAATATTCAAAAATACCCAAAAATCCAAAAAATCTCCAAAAATTCTACAAAAATTCATACATGTAGATTGAGCTACTAGGAACAACATTTGTGAAGGAATTTTTCATAAATCAATCAATTCGAAGCTCAAAAAAATCAAAAACCCTAATAGGCCGAAATTGACAAAATCGAAACCTAAGCAATTCTAAACCATTTTAGCTCAAACCAAAGCTAGAATCACACTCACCGGAGCTCAAGGAGAAGAAAGAGACTGGCGGTGTCAAAAACGGTGGCGGGAATCGACGTGATCGATGGTGGATCGATTTTCGGCTTCTCCGGCCAAAATCGACTTCCAGGCATCGGAAACGGCTACCTCAGGCAATGGAAAAGGTTGGGGAAGGCGGTGGCACACCGGACAGCACACCCACGGTAAAGAAACGGCAGTAGCAGTGACCGGACGGCGAGAAGAAGGATCGGGAGGAAGAAGAAGACTCGGGGGGCAAAATGGTAATTTTCCAATTCTTTTGATTTTTTGATGTATATATGTATATATATATACTTTATACTATATATTAAAATAATATTAAATTACACACTTCAAATATACACCACACACATAAAATCTAATATTTTAATAATTTATACTAAATAAAATTAATTAAATAACAATTAAACAAATAAATAATTAATAAAATATTAGGGTAATAATAAACCCTAATTAATTAAATATACACACATAGGCTTTATTTAATAATTTAAAAATACGCATGAGTTCATGCAAGTCCGTAAATACATTTAAAATAATTAATAATACATTGTTTACGTGAAAATTTCCTCGAAAATGCAAGTCCCGAGAAAATTTTACGTAAAACACTGAAAATAATACACAGTAATTAAAATAGGTTTTAAATACATATTAACTCGTAAAAATATCATATAAAATACAGAAATTATTAACACTGCATATCCCGGTACAGTGTAAAAATATTTTAAAAACACGGGATATTACAGTCTTCCCCCCTTACAAGAATTCGTCCCCGAATTCCAGAAAACAAGATCAAGAAGGAAAGAGATACGGGTAAGAAGCTAGCATCTCAGCTTCAGTCTCCCACGTATGCTCTTCAACTCTGTCGCTACGCCACAGAACTTTGACCATCGGAATCTGCTTCGATCGCAACTATCGAACTTGAAAATCAACGATCGCCACAGGTTCTTCCACAAACGTCAAATCTTCACTCACTTCCACACTGTCAGGCTGCAACACGTGTGAAGGATCTGAGATATACTTCCTCAACATCGAGATATGAAATACTGGATGTCCTTGTGACATACTCGGAGGCAAATCCAATCGATATGCAACAGTGCCAACTCTCTCCAGAATCTCAAATGGTCCAATGTATCTCGGTGCTAACTTACCCTTCCTGCCAAATCTCATCACACCCTTCATCGGAGATACTTTTAGAAAAATGAAATCTCCAACCTGAAACTCCACATCTCTGCACCTAGGATCCACATAACTCTTCTGTCTGCTAACTGCGGTCTCTAATCTGCGCTTGATCACGGTGACTTTCTCTGCAGCATCCTGAACCATCTCTGGTCCAGTCAAAGCTCTCTCACCAATCTCATCCCAACTCAATGGGGATCTACACTTCCTTCCATATAACGCCTCATACGGTGCCATACCAATACTGCTATGATAGCTGTTATTATATGCAAACTCAATGAGTGACAAATGATCATCCCAGCTACCTCCCAAATCCAGGACACACATCCTCAACATATCTTCCAGTGTCTGTATCGTCCTCTCAGACTGGCCATCTGTCTGAGGATGAAAAGCAGTACTGAAATCCAACCTAGTGCCCATCGCTTCCTGTAATTTCTGCCAAAAACGAGAAGTAAACACCGAACCTCTATCTGACACAATGGACACAGGCACTCCATGAAGGCATACAATATGCTTCACATACAACTTCACCAATCTAGCAACTGAATATGTGGCTTTCACAGGCAAGAAATGTGCAGACTTCGTCAACCTGTCTACAATCACCCAGATGGAATCGTATCCATCCTTCGAACGAGGTAAACCGACCACAAAATCCATAGCTATCCTTTCCCACTTCCACTCGGGAATAGGAAGAGGCTGAAGCTTCCCAGAAGGCTTCTGATGTTCGGCTTTCACTTGTTGACACGTCAAGCACTTAGCAACATAATCAGCGACATCCTTCTTCAATCCATCCCACCAGTATAGATGTCTGATACTATGGTACATCTTAGTAACACTTGGATGAATGCTGTAGGCTGTAGAATGTGCTTCCTCTAAAATCTCCTCTCTCAAGTCATCCACATCTGGAACACACAATCTACCACTGATCCACAACACACCATCATCATCGAGTGTGAACTTAGTGAACTTCCCTGCTCTGACATTCTCTGCAAGCTCTTCTAGAATAGGATCTCGGCTCTGAGCTGCTTTAATCCTATCCCTCAGTACAGATCGTTCTTTAAACTGAGCTAACAGTCCACCTGATCTACTAATCTTCATCATCAGACCTTGATCCACCATCAGATGCAACTCCTGGATCAATGGTCTCCTCTCAACACTGATGTGAGCAAGACTACCTGAGGACTTCCTACTCAAGGCATCTGCTACAATATTAGCTTTACCCGGATGGTAAAGAATCTCGCAATCATAATCCTTCAACAGTTCCAACCATCTCCTCTGCCTCAAATTCAAATCTCGCTGCTGAAAAATGTACTTAAGGCTCTTGTGATCAGTAAATATCTCACAAGTCACCCCGTACAAATAATGTCTCCAAATCTTCAAAGCAAAGATCACTACAGCCATCTCTAGGTCATGTGTAGGATAGTTCTGCTCATGCTTCTTCAACTGCCTCGAAGCATAGGCTATCACCCTTCCATTCTGCATCAACACACAACCAAGACCAATTCTAGAGGCATCACAGTAAACTGTGAACTTATCCACACTATTAGGCAAAGCTAATACTGGCGCTGTGGTCAACTTCTCCTTCAACAACTGAAAACTGTTCTCACAAGCTTCTGACCACTCGAATCTAACATTCTTCTGAGTCAAGCGAGTCATAGGGGCTGCTATCCTGGAAAAATCCTACACAAACCGCCTATAATACCCGGCTAAACCCAGAAAACTCCGAATCTCCGTAACAGAAGTAGGTCTAGGCCACTCAGATACTGCTTCAACCTTTTGTGGATCAACCTGAATACCTTCTTTAGACACTACGTGTCCAAGAAAAGAAACACTCTCCATCCAAAAATCACACTTCGAGAATTTAGCATAAAGCTGATGATCTCTCAGTGTCTGTAGTACAATCCTCAAGTGATATACATGCTCTTCCATACTCCTAGAATAAACCAGTATATCATCAATGAAGACTACTACAAACTGATCCACATACGGTCTGAATACTCTGTTCATCAGGTCCATAAAAGCTGCCGGTGCATTAGTCAAACCAAAAGACATCACCAGAAACTCATAATGGCCATATCTAGTGCGGAATGCTATCTTAGGAATATCGAATTAACTAATCCGCAACTGATGATAACCCGACCTCAAGTCAACCTTAGAAAAGAACTGTGCACCCTGTAGTTGATCAAACAAATCATCTATCCTCGGGAGAGGATACTTGTTCTTCACTGTCACCTTATTCAACTCTCTGTAGTCAATGCACAGTCTCAGGGTACCATCCTTCTTCTTCACAAACAAGACTGGTGCACCCTAAGGAGAAACACTAGGTCTAATAAAACCTTTATCCAACAACTCTTGCAACTGCTCCTTCAACTCTCTCAACTCTACAGGAGCCATACGATAAGGTGGCATAGATATAGGAGTAGTACCTGGTACCACATCTATACAGAACTCAATCTCTCTGTGAGGTGGTAAACTTGGTAACTCCTCGGGAAAAACATCAGGAAACTCACAAGCAACAGGAACATCTGTGAGTGATAACTTCTCCACTGACGTATCCCTGACCAATGCCAAAAACCCTTGACAACCTTTCCTCAATAACTTCCTAGCTAAAATAGCATAAATAAGATTCTGAGGTGTTGAACTCCTATCACCAACAAACTTAAAATCTTCTTCACCAGGAATTCTGAAAGTCACCTCCTTATTCCTGCAATCTACCACGGCATAGTGCTGAGATAACCAATCCATTCCCAAAATAACATCGAACTCCATCACATCCAACAAAATCAAATCAGCTGGTAATTCTCTATCTCCCATGAGAACTGGACAACCAGAAAGAACAATATCAGTGTCCAAGGAATCGCTCAGAGGAGTGGCAACAGACAAAGGAAAAGCCATCCTCGAAGCTTGCCAACAAGATTTAGAAGCAAAAACGGGAGAAACAAATGAATGCGTGGCACCCGGATCAAACAAAACCCATGCATCCAGGTAATAAACAGAAAGAATACCTGCCACGACTGCATTAGATGCCTGAGCATCCTGCTGAGTCAGATGGAAGACTCTGGCCTGACCTCGACCTCCCTGTTGACTGGTAAAAGCCTGGCCAACACCTCTGGCACCTCCTCTAGTACCTCTACCACGACTCTGCTGTGGAACAAACTGAGTGGAACTCTGATGCTGGGCTGGTGGTAACTGAAATGGCACGGGTGTTGCACTAGCAATCGACTGCTGTGGGAATCGCGAAATCTGCTACTACTGATAATCGGAATAAGGACACGATCTGGCAAAATGTCATGTCTGCCCGCATCTGAAGCATGTCAGTGGTGTTAGATAACACGGTCCCTGATGGACTCTACCACAAGTCTGACAAACACTGGCCGCTGATCCAGAACTACGACCACTGCTATTACTCGAAGCACCTGACCTAAATCTAAATGATCTACGCTGACCTCCACGGCCATGTCTACTACTCCGATGCACTTGCTGCTGCTGTCTCTGACTCTGTTGAGTCGAACCTCGCTGCTGACTACTCGATCCAACATGAAAACTCGAATATGGAGTAGCCTACGATCCACTCGACTGAACTCCCAACTGGTAATAATCAGGCATCGCTCCCTGCCTAACTAATCTCAACTCAATCTCCTTAGCTAGCTCAATCACGGACTCGAGAGTAAGACCTGCTGTAGGCATACCAGCAAAAGCTGAACCCAAACCAATAACATACGTAGTAACAGCGAAATACTGATCTCGCATCAGATCCTCAGCATATCTACCCAGACAAAGAAACTCTCGGGTATACTCCTCTACAGATCGATCTCCACGAGAAATATTAGTCAGACGGAGACGATAACTCAAACGAAGAGGCTCTGGACAAAATCTCCTCATAAACTGCTCTCGGAACTGAGCCCATGTCATCGTCATCATATAAGGCTGGATCATCTGAATGAACCAATCTAGAGCTGGTCCCTCAATAGAAAACTCGACGATCATAATCCGTTGGTACTCGGTATGAGCAGTCCGAGTCCTAGTCTCAATCGCATATAGAAAATCTAAAGGATCAGAAGTACCATCAAAAGCAATCCTGCCAACTCAGGCATAGAATAAAGCTGCCTCAGGGTCAGACATACCCTGCTGATAGGCAGGCTGAATAGGCTGAACAACTGGAGGAATAGGAACATCAAACTCAGGCTCAACAGGCTCCTCGTCCTGTAACTCTCTCTACCTACGGCGACCTGCCGCTCCTCGAGGTCTACCTCTGCCATGACCTCTACGTCTCACTGGCTGCTCAGGAGGTAAAACCTCATCCTGAAAAGACTCATCATCCTCGGCCTCAACGATCAGTGGAGCAACACGCGCTCACCTCCTCATTCTGAAAAGACAAACGGAAAGATTCAGACAAAATAGACAACGGAGGAATAACGCAGAAAACTACAGCAAGGAATACTTATCAAGACATACTCGAACCTAATACACTACAGTAGTCCAACAAAAAACACAACTCTGAAAACTAGGGCCACAACTCACATAACTAAGCCCTGACACAGAACTTCGCTCTGATACCAACTTTGTCACGACCCAAAACAGGGGCCATGACCGGTGCTAGGGAACGGGAATTCTTTCGAATCCGGAACCCGTAGCAAGCCTAAAAATAAAATAAACATGCAATAATAACAATAACAATATAATATGCAGCAGAAATAAAAATCATAATATCATAATATTATCCACATCAACTGGATTTAAATCAAATTCTCATCACATATATAAAATCCCTTTAATACAAATCCAGTTTCAATATAATACATCTCTTTAAAATAAAATACATGAAATCCAACACTTTAATTCACAACTACTGCAGTGTCTAGATAAAATAAATTAGACTCAAGTAGATAATTTACACAAAGAAGCCGGGGCGGAAGAAATCCGGCGTATCGACCTGCTACTGAGGTCTGAGGATGTTGACTCTCCTGAAAAATAGTCAACGGAGGGGAGTCAGACCTCACTGAGTGAATTACTATGATATATATACATACACACTAAGTGATAATGCATACAGTCAACAGTATATATATATAATATGTATATATACAGGCAATTGCACACAGATGCAATAAAAATCATTTTATATATTTTATCTGAAAAACCTCTTTTATGAAGGATCACATAGAACCCTAGAATATCGTAACCTCAGAAATAGTGTTAAACAACACTCTGGCTATACAGGCTCACTTATTCCAAATATATCCACTTAATCCATTTAGACAGTAGACTGGCCCCGAGACACTAAGTCAACCGAGCTCCAACAGTCTGACTGCCAGTGTGATTGTCCCCGAGACACTTGGTCAACCGAGCTCCAGCAATCACACCCATAAACCACATCTCACATATCGATAATCATAATCAAATCAATATCCACAAATAAGTTAGTATTATAGCCTAATTACTATAGGCGTACCGGTACGTACTCGGTCCTAGTGCTGCCCACTAGGTAGCACGTTCTATTGATATCCTTCATTAATAAATAATATAAAACATTCATTCACAAAAATAAATGATGCATGAATGTAAATGAAATAACAATATGATCCATATATATACCAAAAATATACAAAAAGTAAACCAGGTATATTTCGAGTATATATACGTCAAATAAATCCAGTCAAATCATAAATTAAAGTAAAAATATATTTAAAAACATTTTAAATATATTTTATTTACAAAACATGTATATAATTTAATATATACCAAAAATATACTTAATGTAAACTTAAGAAATAATCAAATTATTTATGCATATTTAATCAACATAAAACATGCATTTCTAAATCATGCATCCTAAGCATATACATATAAAATAGTAACTCACCTAATGCGCTCCACGAGACAGGTCCGACGGGTCTGGTCCACTAGCCCTCGGTCTCGGCGTAACTAAACAAGCAATAAACAATCGACATCAGAATAAACCTAACAGAAATCCTAGAATTCAATCTAGAGTATTAAACACATAATCGAAAATTAGGGTTCGATTGGATATCACGTTTTACGAGAATTCTACCAAAAATTCGACAGAACCTCCCCTGTAAAACGGACATCTCTCTACTCAAAAGAGTAGAGCCGACCCTGCAAATAAATACACTTCGAAAAACTACACAAGGCACAATCAAAATCCCACGGTCGGACTCCAAACTACAGTCCATCGACCGGGGTCCACAAACACAGAACATATTCTAGATATACCAGAAATATCCTTAAAACCTAGAAATACATCTCATAGGTAGAAATTACATAATTAACCTTTAAACACTGTAAAAACCGATTAAAACTCATTTTATTAGAAAAACCGTATATTATATATATAATTGAAAATAACACACGAAAAATAGTTTTAATTAGTTAAAAATACTAAATAATTTGTAGAAATCATTTTTATACTTTAAATAACTATTAAAACCAATTAAATTACATTTTTAGACAATTTAGGGTAAAATTACCAAAATACCCCTATATATATAAATATACTTAAATTACTTCAAAAATTCACCAAAAATCATACAATTATCCAAAATTAATTTTCTCAACATATTTATCAATAATATCAATAATTAAACTCAATTAACCAATTAAATTCAAATAAAAACACATTTAACCCTAATTTCTCAAAATCACATAAACTTCAATAATTCAAAATAAATACTTAGAAATTCATAAAAATTCCAAATAAATTCCTATAATTCATTTCAACACCTAATTTAACCATAAACTCCAATTTCAAAATTTAAATAATTAATTTCCGAAAATTAGAAAATAATATTAAAATATTTAAAAATACCCAAAAATCCAAACAATATCCAAAAATTCTACAAAAATTCATACATGTAGATTGAGCTACTAGGAACAACATTTGTTAAGGAAGTTTTCATAAATCAATCAATTCGAAGCTCAAAAAAATCAAAAACCCTAATAGGCCGAAATTGACAAAATCGAAACCTAAGCAATTCTAAACCATTTTAGCTCAAACCAAAGCTAGAATCACACTCACCGGAGCTCAAGGAGAAGAAAGAGACTGGCGGTGTCAAAAACGGTGGCCGGAATCGACGTGATCGATGGTGGATCGATTTTCGGCTTCTTCGACCAAAATCGACTTCCAGGCGCCGGAAACGGCTACCTCAGGCGGCGAAAAAGGTTAGGGAAGGCGGTGGCACACCCACGGTGAAGAAATGGCAGTAGCAGCGACCGGACGGCGAGAAGAAGGATCGGGAGGAAGAAGAATACTTGGGGGGCAAAATGGTAATTTTCTAATTCTTTTGATTTTTTGATGTATATATGTATATATATATACTTTATACTATATATTAAAATAATATTAAATTACACACTTCAAATATACACCACACACATAAAATCTAATATTTTAATAATTTATACTAAATAAAATTAATTAAATAACAATTAAACAAATAAATAATTAATAAAATATTAGGGTAATAATAAACCCTAATTAATTAAATATACACACATAGGCTTTATTTAATAATTTAAAAATACGCATGAGTTCATGCAAGTCCGTAAATACATTTAAAATAATTAATAATACATTGTTTACGTGAAAATTTCCCTGAAAATGCAAGTCCCGGGAAAATTTTACGTAAAACACTGAAAATAATACACAGTAATTAAAATAGGTTTTAAATACATATTAACTCGTAAAAATATCATATAAAATACAGAAATTATTAACACTGCATATCCCGGTACAGTGTAAAATTATTTTAAAAACACGAGATATTACAAATTTGCAAGCTTGAAATTGTCACGACCCAAAACAGGGGCCATGACCGGCACTAGGGAACGGGAATTCTTTCGAATCCGGAACCCGTAGCAAGCCTAAAAATAAAATAAATCATGCAATAATAACAATAACCATATTATATGCAGCGGAAATAAAAATCATAAATATAATGATAACATTTTCACCACTGGATTTAAATCAAGTCTCATCTCATCGCATATATATAAAATCTTTCAGTACAAATCCAGTTTCAATATAATACATTTCTTTAAATAAAATACATGAAATCCCACACTTTAATTCATAACTACTGTAGTGTCTAGATTATAAAAATAATACTCAAGTAGATAATTTACACAAAGAAGCCGGGGCGGAAGAAATCCGTCGTATCGACCTGCTACTGAGGTCTGAAGATGTTGACTCTCCTGAAAAATTATCAACAGAGGGGAGTTAGACCTCACTGAGTGAATTACTATAATATATATACGTACACACTAAATGATAATGCATACAATCAACAGTATATATATAATATGTAAATATATACATGCAAATTTCACACAGATGCAGAAAAATCATTTTTATATATATTTATTGAAAATCATCTTTTATGAAGGATCACATAGAACCCTAGAATATTGCAACCTCAGAAATAGTGTTAGATAACACTCTAGCCATACAGGCTCACTTAGTCCAAATATATCCACTTAATCCATTTAGACAGTAGACTGGCCCCGAGACACTAAGTCAACCGAGCTCCAGCAGTCTGACTGCCAGTGTGATTGGCCCCGAGACACTTGGTCAACCGAGCTCTAGCAATCACACCCAAACCACATCTCACACATATCAATAATCATATCAAATCAATATCCACAAATAGTTAGTAATATAGCCTAAAGCTATAGGCGTACCGATACGTACTCGGTCCTACTGCTGCCCACTAGGTAGCACGTTCTATCAATATCCTTCATCATTAATAATATAAAAGATTCATTCACAAAAATAAATGATGCATGAACGTAAATGAAATAACAATATAATCCATATATATACTAGAAATATACCAAAAGTAAACCAGGTATATTTCGAGTATATATACGTCAAATAAATCCAGTCAAATCATAAATTAAACTAAAAATATATTTAAAAACATTTTAAATATATTTTATTAACAAAACATGTATACCATTTATTATATACCAAAAATAAACCAAAAATATACTTAAATACAAATCACATTATTTATGCATTTAATCAAAATAAAACATATATTTCTAAATCATGCATCCTAAGCATATATATACAGTATAGTAACTCACCTAGTGCGCTCCACGAGATGAATCCGACGGGCCTAGTCCACTAGCCCTCGGTCTCGGCGTAACTAAACAAGCAATAAATAATCGACATCAGAATAATCCTAACAGAAATCCTAGAATTCGATCTAGAGTATTAAACACAGAAATAGAATTAGGGTTCGACTGGATATCACGTTTTACGAGAATTCTATCGAAAATCCGGTAGAACCTCCCCTGTAAAACGGACATCTCTCTACTCAAAAGAGTAGAGCCGACCCTGCAAAGAAATTGTCACGACCCAAAACAGGGGCCATGACCGACGCTAGGGAACGGGAATTCTTTCGAATCCGAAACCCGTAGCAAGCCTAAAAATAAAATAAATCATGCCATAATAACAGTAACAATATAATATGCAGCGGGAAATAAAAATCATAATATCATAATATCATCCATATCAACTGGATTTAATTCAAAACTCATCTCATCACATATATATAATCTTTAATACAAATCCAGTTTCAATGTAGTACATCTCTTTAAAATAAAGTACATGAAATCCAATACTTTAATTCACAACTACTGCGGTGTCTAGATAAAATAAGACTCAAGTAGACAATTTACATAAAGAAGCCGGGGCGGAAGAAATTCGGCGTATCGACCTGCTACTGAGGTCTGAAGAAGTTGACTCTCCTGAAAAATAGTCAACGGAGGGGAGTCAGACCTCACTGAGTGAATTACTATAATATATATACATACACACTAAGTGATAATGCATACAGTCAACAGTATATAAATAATATGTATATATACAGGCAAATTCATACAGATGCAGAAAAATCATTTTTATATATTTTACTGAAAAATCCCAGTTTATGAAGGATCACATAGAACCCTAGAATATCGTAACCTCAGAAAATAGTGTTAAACAACACTCAAGCCATACAGGCTCACTTATTCCAAATATATCCACTTAATCCATTTGGATAGTAGACTGGCCCCGAGACACTAAGTCAACCGAGCTCCAGCAGTCTGACTGCCAGTGTGATTGGCCCCGAGACACTTGGTCAACCGAGCTCCAGCAATCACACCCAAACCACATCTCACATATATCAATAATCATATCAAATCAATATCCACAAATAGCTAGTAATATAGCCTAAAGCTATAGGCGCACCGGTACGTACTCGGTCCTAGTGCTGCCCACTAGGTAGCACGTTCTATTGATATCCTTCATTCTTAAATATAAAACATTCATTGACAAAAATAAATGATGCATGAATATAAATGAAATAACAATATAAACCATATATATACCGGAAATATACCAAAAGTAAACCAGGTATATTTCAAGTATATATATGTCAAATGAAGTCAATCAAATTATAACTTAAGCTGGAAATATATTTAAAAACATTTTAAATATATTTTATTCACAAAATATGCATATAATTTATTATATACCAAAAATAAACCAAAAATATACTTAATGTAAACTTAAGAAATAATCAAATTATTTATGCATATTTAATCAACATAAAACATGCATTTCTAAATCATGCATCCTAAGCATATATATATAGTATAGTAACTCACCTAATGCGCTCCACGAGACAGGTCCGACGGGCCTGGTCCACTAGCCCTCGGTCTCGGCGCAACTAAACAAGCAATAAATAATCGACATCAGAATAAACCTAATAGAAATCCTAGAATTCAATCTAGAATATTAAAATACGAAAACAGAATTAGGGTTCGACTGGATATCACGTTTTACGAGAATTCTATCGAAAATCCGGCAGAACCTCCCCTGTAAAATGGACATCTCTCTACTCAAAAGAGTAGAGCCGACCCTGCAAGGAAACACACTTCGAAATACAAGCTCAACAAAAATCCACAACCCCTCGGTCGGACTCCAAACTACAGTCCATCGACCGGGGTCCACAAACACAGAACATAATTCAAATATACCAAAAATATCCAAAAATTCTACAAAAATTCATACATGTAGATTAAGCTACTAGGAACAACATTTGTGAAGGAAGTTTTCATGAATCATCCAATTCGAAGCTCAAAAAAAATCAAAAACCCTAATAGGCCGAAATTGACAAAATCGAAACCTAAGCAATTCTAGACCATTTTAGCTCAAACCAAAGCTAGAATCACACTCACCGGAGCTCAAGGAGAAGAAAGAGACCGGCGGTGTCGAAAACGGTGGCCAGAATCGGCGTGATCGACGGTGGATCGATTTTCGGCTTCTTTGGCCAAAATCGATCTCCAGACGCCGGAAACGGCCTCCTCAGGCAGCGAAATTGGTCGGGGAAGACGGTGGCACACCGGACGGCACACCCACGGTGAAGAAACGGCACGGCAGCGACCGAAAATGGAGAAGGGAAGAATCGGGGAAGAAAGGGATGATCGGGGGCAAAATGGTAATTTTCCAAACTTTTTGATTTTTGACAAATATATGTATATATATATACTTTATACTATATATTAAAATAATATTAAATTACACACATCAAATATACACCACACACATAAAATATTAATATTTTAATACTTTATACTAAATAAAATTAATTAAATAACAATAAAACAAATAAATACTTAATAAAATATTAGGGTAATAATAAATCCTAATTAAATAAATATACACACACAGGCTTAATTTAATAATTTAAAAATACGCATGAGTTCATGCAAGTCCGTAAATATATTTAAAATAATTAATAATACATTGTTTACGTGAAAATTTCCCCGAAAATGCAAGTCCCGGGAAAATTTTACGTAAAACACTGAAAATCATACACAGTAGTTAAAATAGGTTTTAAATACATATCAACTCATAAAAATATCATATAATATACATAAATTATTAACACTGCATATCCCGGTACAGTGTAAAAATATTTTTAAAAACACGGGATATTACAGAAATACACTTCGAAATACTACACAAAGCACAATCAAAATCCCACGGTCGGACTCTAAACTACAGTCCACCGACCGGGGTCCACAAACACAGAATAATTCCGAAACTACCAAAAATATCCTTAAAACCTAAAAATAAATTTTATAGGTAGAAATTACATAATTAATCTTTAAACACTATAAAAACCGATAAAAACTCATTTTATTTGAAAAACCGTATATTATATATATAATTGAAAATAATTCACGAAAAAATAGTTTTAATTAGTTAAAAATACCAAATAATTTATAGAAATCATTTTTATACCTTAAATAACTATTAAAACCAATTAAATTACATTTTTAGACAATTTAGCATAAAATTACCAAAATACCCCTATATATATAAATATACTTAAATTACTTCAAAAATTCACCAAAAATCATACAATTATCCAAAATTAATTTTCTCAACATATTTATCAATAATATCAATAATTAAACTCAATTAGCCAATTAAATTCAAATAAAAGCACATTTAACCCTAATTTTCCAAAATTCCATAAACTTCAATAATTCAAAATAAATACTTAGAAATTCATAAAAATTCCAAATAAATTCCTATAATTCATTTCAACACCTAATTTAACCATAAACTCCAATTTCATAATTTAAATAATTAATTTCCGAAAATTAGAAAATAATATTAAAATATTCAAAAATACCCAAAAATCCAAAAATCTCCAAAAATTCTACAAAAATTCATACCTGTAGATTAAGCTACTAGGAACAACATTAGTGAAGGGAGTTTTCATGAATCAACCAATTCGAAGCTCAAAATAATCAAAAACCCTAATGTGACCAAATTGGAAAAATCGAAACCTAAACAAATCTAAACCATTTTAGCTAAAACTAAAGCCAGAATCACACTCACCGGAGCTCAAGGAGAAGAAAGAGACTGGTGGTGTCGAAAACGGTGGCCGAAAATGGGGAGAAACGGCAAAGGGAAGATTTTTGGCCAAAAAGGAAAACAGGGGCTGTCGACGCCGGGGAAGGGAGCTGCTGGCGGCAGGGGACGGCTGGGAACGACGGTGGAAAGTCGGGAGGCACACCGACGGTAGGTGACCGGAGTTGCAGCGGGAGGGAAAGAAGAAGAAGAAGAAAAAAAAAAAGAAAGAAAAAAAAAAGAAAAGAGAAAAAAAAAAGAAAAAAGAAAAAGAAAAAAATAAAATAATTAAATAATAATAAAATAATTTTAATAATTTAATAATAATTAAAATAATTAAATAACAATAAATTAATAAATAAATAATAAAATATTAGGGTAATACATTAAACCCTAATTAAATAAATATACACACACATAGGCTTTATTTTGTATTTTAAAAATATGTATGAGTTCATGCAAGTCCGAAAATACATTTAAAATAATTAATAATACATTGTTTAGGTGAAAATTTCCCCGAAAATGCAAGTCCCCGGGAAAATTTTACGTAAAACATTGTAAATAATACACAATATTAAAAATAGGTTTTAAATACATATCAACTCATGAAAATGTCGTAATATATATTCAAAAATTATTAACACTGTATATCCCGGTACAGTGTAAAAATATTTTAAAAACACGGGATATTACAGTCTTCCCCCCTTACAAGAATTCGTCCCCGAATTCCAAAAAGAAAAGATTACAGAATCAGGAAGGAAAGAGATACGGGTAAGACGCTCGCATCTCAGCTTCAGTCTCCTACGTATGCTCCTCGACTCTATTGCTACGCCACAGAACCTTGACCATCGGAATCTGTTTCGATCGCAACTGTCGAACTTGAAAATCAACGATCGCCACATGTTCTTCCACATATGTCAAATCTTCATTCACTTCTACACTGTCAGGTTGCAACACGTGTGAAGGGTCTGAGATATACTTCCTCAACATCGAGATATGAAATACTGGATGCACCTGTGACATACTCGAAGGCAAATCCAACCGATATGCAACAGTGCCAACTCTCTCCAGAATCTCAAACGGTCCAATATATCTCGATGCTAACTTACCCTTCCTGCCAAATCTCATCACACCCTTCATCGGAGATACTTTCAGAAAAATAAAATCTCCAACCTGAAACTCCACATCTCTGCGCCTAGGATCCACATAACTCTTATGTCTGCTAACTGCGGTCTTTAATCTGCGCTTAATCACGGTGACTTTTTCTGCAGCATCCTGAACCATCTCAGGTCCAGTCAAAGCTCTCTCACCAATCTCATCCCAACTTAACGGGGATCTACACTTCCTTCCATACAATGCCTCATATGGTGCCATACCAATACTGCTATGGTAGCTGTTATTATATGCAAACTTAACAAGCGGCAAATGATCATCCCAGCTACCTCCCAAATCCAGGACACACATCCTCAACATATCTTCCAGTGTCTGTATCATCCTCTCAGACTGGCCATCTGTTTGAGGATGAAAAGCAGTACTGAAATCCAACCTAGTGCCCATCGCTTCTTGTAATTTCTGCCAAAAATGAGAAGTAAACACCGAACCTCTATCTGACACAATGGACACAGGTACTCCATGAAGGCATACGATATGCTTCACGTACAACATCGCCAATCTAGCAACTGAATATGTAGCTTTCACAGGCAAGAAATGTGCAGACTTCGTCAACCTGTCTACAATCACCCAGATGGAATCGTATCCATCCTTCGAACGAGGTAAACCTACCACAAAATCCATAGCTATCCTTTCCCACTTCCACTCGGGAATAGGAAGAGGCTGAAGCTTCACAAAAGGCTTCTGATGTTCGGCTTTCACTTGCTGACACGTCAAGCACTTAGCAACATAATCAGCGACATCCTTCTTCAATCCATCCCACCAGTATAGATCTCTGATACTGTGGTACATCTTAGTGACACCTGGATGTACGCTATAAGCTGTAGAATGTGCTTCCTCTAGGATCTCTTCTCTCAAGTCATCCACATCAGGAACACACAATCTACCACTGATCCACAACACACCATCATCATCGAGTGTGAAATCAGTGAACTTCCCTGCTTTGACATTCTCTGCTGTGGAACAAACTGAGTGGAACTCTGATGCTGGGCTGGTGGTAACTGAAATGGCACGGGTGCAGCACTAGCAATCGACTGCTGTGGGAATCGTGAAATCTGCTGCTGCTGATACCCAGAATAAGGACACGATCTGGCAAAATGTCCTGTCTGCCCACATCTGAAGCATGTCAGCGGTGTCAGATAACACGGTCCCTGATGGACTCTACCACAAGTCTGATAAACACTGGCCGCTGATCCAGAACTACGACCACTGTTGCTGCTCGAAGCACCTGACCCAAATCTGAACGATCTACGCTAACCTCCACGGCCATGTCTACTACTCCGATACACTCGCTGCTGCTGTCTCTGACTCTGCTGAGTCGGACCTCACTGCTGACTACTCGATCCAACATGAAAACTCAAATATGGAGTAGCCTACAATCCACTCGACTGAACTCCTAGCTGGTAATAATTAGGCATCGCTCCCTGCCTAACTAGCCTTAACTTAATCTCCTTGGCCAACTCAATCACAGACTCGAGAGTAAGGCCTGCTATAGGCATACCAGCAAAAGCTAAACCCAAACCAGTGACATACGTAGTGACTGTAAAATACTGATCTCGCATCAGATCCTCAGTATATCTACCCAAACGAAGAAACTCTCGGGTATACTCCTCTACAGATCGATCTCCATGAGAAATACTGGTCAAACGAAGACGATAGCTCAAACGAAGAGGCTCTGGACAGAATCTCCTCATAAATCGCTCTCGAAACTGAGCCCACGTCATCGTCATTATGTAAGGCTGGATCATCTGAATGAACCAATCTAGAGCTAGTCCCTTGACAGAAAACTCAACGATCATGATCCGCTGATACTCGGTATGAGCAGTCGGAGTCCTAGTCTCAATCGCATGCAGAAAATCTAACGGATCGGAAGTACCATCAAACGCAATCCTGCCAACTCGGGCATAAAACAAAGCTGCCTCAGGGTTAGACATACCCTGCTGATAGGCAGGCTAAATAGGCTAAACAACTCGAGGAACAGGAACATCAAACTCAGGCTCAACAGGCTCCTCGTCCTGTAACTCTCTCTGTCTACGACGACCTACCGCTCCTCGAGGTCTACCTCTGCCACGACCTCTACGTCTAACTGGCTGCTGAGGAGGTAAAACCTCATCCTGAAAAGACTCATCATCCTCGGCCTCAACGACCGGTGGAGCGACACGCGCTCGCCTCCTCATACTGAAAAGACAAACGGAAAGATTTAGACAAACAAACAACGGAGGAATAACGTAGAAAACTACGGCAAGGAATACTTATCAAGACATACTCAAACCTAATACACTGTAGTAGTCCAACAGAAAACACAACTTTAAAACTAGGGCCACAACTCACAAAACTAAGCCATGACACAGAACTCCGCTCTGATACCAACTTTGTCACGACCCAAAACAGGGGCCATGACCGGCGCTAGAGAATGGGAATTCTTTCGAATCCGGAACCCGTAGCAAGCCTAAAAATAAAATAAATCATGCAATAATAACAATAACCATATTATATGCAGCGAAAATAAAAATCATAAATATAATGATAACATTTTCACCACTGGATTTAAATCAAGTCTCATCTCATCGCATATATATAAAATCTTTCAGTACAAATCCAGTTTCAATATAATACATTTCTTTAAATAAAATACATGAAATCCCACACTTTAATTCATAACTACTGTAGTGTCTAGATTATAAAAATAAGACTCAAGTAGATAATTTACACAAAGAAGCCGGGGCGGAAGAAATCCGGCGTATCGACCAGCTACTGAGGTCTGAAGATGTTGACTCTCCTAAAAAATTATCAACGGAGGGGAGTCAGACCTCACTGAGTGAATTACTATAATATATATACATACACACTAAATGATAATGCATACAATCAACAGTATATATATAATATGTAAATATATACATGCAAATTTCACACAGATGCAGAAAAATCATTTTTATATATATTTATTGAAAATCATCTTTTATGAAGGATCACATAGAACCCTAGAATATTGCAACCTCAGAAATAGTATTAGACAACACTCTAGCCATACAGGCTCACTTAGTCCAAATATATCCACTTAATCCATTTAGATAATAGACTGGCCCCGAGACACTAAGTCAACCGAGCTCCAACAGTCTGACTGCCAGTGTGATTGGCCCCGAGACACTTGGTCAACCGAGCTCCAGCAATCACACCCAAACCACATCTCACACATATCAATAATCATATCAAATCAATATCTACAAATAGTTAGTAATATAGCCTAAAGCTATAGGCGTACTGGTACATACTCGGTCCTAGTGCTGCCCACTAGGTAGCACGTTCTATCGATATCCTTCATCATTAATAATATAAAAGATTCATTCACAAAAATAAATGATGCATGAACGTAAATGAAATAACAATATAATCCATATATATACCAAAAATATACCAAAAGTAAACCAGGTATATTTCGAGTATATATACGTCAAATAAATCCAGTCAAATCATAAATTAAACTAAAAATATATTTAAAAACATTTTAAATATATTTTATTAACAAAACATGTATACAATTTATTATATACCAAAAATAAACCAAAAATATACTTAAATACAAATCACATTATTTATGCATTTTAATCAAAATAAAACATATATTTCTAAATCATGCATCCTAAGCATATATATATAGTATAGTAACTCACCTAGTGCGCTCCACAAGATGAATCTGACGGGCCTGGTCCACTAGCCCTCGGTCTCAGTGCAACTAAACAAGCAATAAATAACCGACATCAGAATAATCCTAACAGAAATCCTAGAATTCGATCTAGAGTATTAAACACAGAAACAGAATTAGGGTTCGACTGGATATCACGTTTTACGAGAATTCTATCAAAAATCCGGCAGAACCTCCCCTGTAAAAGGGACATCTCTCTACTCAAAAGAGTAGAGCCGACCCTGTAAAGAAATACACTTCGAAATACTACACAAAGCACAATCAAAATCCCACGGTCGGACTCCAAACTACAGTCCACCGACCGGGGTCCACAAACACAGAATAATTCTAAAAATACCAAAAATATCCTTAAAACCTAAAAATACATTTTATAGGTATAAATTACATAATTAACCTTTAAACACTATAAAAACTAATAAAAATTCATTTTATTTGAAAAACCGTATATTATATATATAATTAAAAATAATTCACGAAAAAATAGTTTTAATTAGTTAAAAATACCAAATAATTTATAGAAATCATTTTTATACCTTAAATAACTATTAAAACCAATTAAATTACATTTTTAGACAATTTAGGGTAAAATTACCAAAATACCCCTATATATATAAATATACTTAAATTACTTCAAAAATTCACCAAAAATCATACAATTATCCAAAATTAATTTTCTCAACATATTTATCAATAATATCAATAATTAAACTCAATTAACCAATTAAATCCAAATAAAAGCACATTTAACCCTAATTTTCCAAAATTCCATAAACTTCAATAATTCAAAATAAATACTTAGAAATTCATAAAAATTCCAAATAAATTCCTATAATTCATTTAAACACCTAATTTAACCATAAACTCCAATTTCATAATTTAAATAATTAATTTCCGAAAATTAGAAAATAATATTAAAATATTCAAAAGTACCCAAAAATCTAAAAAATCTCCAAAAATTCTACAAATATTCATACATGTAGATTAAGATACTAGGAACAACATTTGTGAAGGGAGTTTTCATGAATCAACCAATTAGAAGCTCAAAAAAAATCAAAAACCCTAATGTGACCGAATTGGAAAAATCAAAACCTAAGCAAATCTAAACCATTTTAGCTCAAACGAAAGCTAGAATCGCACTCACTGGAGCTCAAGGAGAAGAAAGAGACCAGCGGTGTCGAAAAACGGTGGCCAAAAATGGGAGAAACGGCAAAGGGAAGATTTTCAGCCAAAAAGAAAAACAGGGGCTGTCGGCGCCGTGGAAGGGAGCTGCTGGCGGTGGGGGACGGCTGGGAATGACGGTGGCAAGCCGGGAGGCACACCGACGGTAGGTGACCGGAGTTGCAGCGGGAGGGAAGGAAGTCGGGCGCGGGAGGGAAAGAAGAAGAAGAAGAAAAAAAAAAGAAAAAGAAAGAAAAGAAAAAAGAAAAAAGAAAAAAGAAAAAGAAAAAAATAAAATAATTAAATAATAATAAAATAATTTTAATAATTTAATAATAATTAAAATAATTAAATAACAATAAATTAATAAATAAATAATAAAATATTAGGGTAATACATTAAACCCTAATTAAATAAATATACACACACATAGGCTTTATTTTGTATTTTAAAAATACGTATGAGTTCATGCAAGTCCGAAAATACATTTAAAATAATTAATAATACATTGTTTACGTGAAAATTTCCCCGAAAATGCAAGTCTCGGGAAAATTTTACGTAAAACACTGTAAATAATACACAATATTAAAAATAGGTTTTAAATATATATCAACTCATGAAAATGTCGTAATATATATTCAAAAATTATTAACACTGTATATCCCGGTACAGTGTAAAAATATTTTAAAAACATGAGATATTACAGAAACTCTTAAGTCATGCTATTACATAGTGGAAGTCATACAAAAAATGATACAACATTTCAGTTTTAACTTGGAGTAAATTCAAGAAATTGTTAAGAAAATAATTTTATCCTGTTGACCATAAAGAAAAAAGGTGGTACAAATGGCAGTAATTCAATTAAAAGTTCAGTCAATCAGTATGAGATTATACCTTTGAATTCCATAACCAAGCTTTGGTATTAGATATAGACATTGAATATTACATTTTCTTTATGAAATACTTATGTTGACCATTTGCATGATCAAATTCCTAATTTTAATTTTGACAAAAAATTTAAGTTACTACAATTCTATTTAAGTTTGTAGGAACTTAATTTAAAGTAGTTCAAATCTTGGATTTTATTTCTATAATTTAGACACTATAGTAGGTGTAAACAGTTGTGGGTTTATGTATTATATTTGTGTGAGATATGTACTTTAAATATTTTAACTGAAATTTGTATTAAAAGTTTATTTATATATAAGATAAGGAAATATTATTTTAATGTTCATGATTTTATTCTGCTGCATAATATTTACTTAATTGTGTTGTTTTTATTACTATTGTATATTTTATTTTATTTTTAAGACTTGCTACAGGTTCCGGATTCGAAAGAAATCCTGTTCCCTAGTGCCAGTCATGGCCCCTATTTGGGTCGTGACATGGACCTCAATCGGTGAATTGTAGTTTGGAGTCCGACCGAGGGATTGTGGTTGTGAATTCTGTGTTTATTTTCAAAGTGTGTTTCTTTACAAGACCGGCTCTACTCTTTGAGTAGAGAGATGTCTGTTTTATAGGGGAGGTTCTGCCGGATTTTCAGTAGAATTCTCATAAAACGTGATGTCCGGTCGAATTCTGATTTTAATTCTGTGTCTAGTATTCTAGATTGAGTTTCTAGGATTTTCCGTTAGATTTATTCTGATTTTTGTTGTCACCTGTTTTTTAGTTGCGCCGAGACCGAGGCCTAGTGGACCAGGCCCGTCGGACCAGTCTCATGGAGCACAATAATAGTGAGTTGTTATTTTATATATATATGTTTTAGGGTGCATGTTTTAGAAATGTATAGTTTATTTTGATAAATATGCATAAATGATTTAAGTATTACTTAAGTTTACTTTTAGTATACTTTTGGGTTTATTTTTGTATATTTTAAAAATATATGTTTATTAAAATTTATAATTAAAATGTTTTTTAAATATATTTCTAATTTATTTTGCAATTATATTGGATTTATTTGATGTATGTATACTCGAAATATACCTGGTTTACTTTTGGTATATTTCTAGTATATATATGGGTTTATGTTGCTATTTTATTGAAATTCATGCATCATTATTTATGAATGAAATGTTTGATATTATAAATGAAGGATATCAATAGAACGTGCTACCTAGTGGGCAACACTAGGATCGAGTACGTACCGGTACGCAGATAGCATTTAGGCTATATTACTAACCTATTTGTGGATATAGATTGGATTTAATTAATTGATATGTGAGATATGATTTGGGAGTGTGATTGCTGGAGCTCGGTTTGACCAAGTGTCTCGGGGCCTAATCACACTGACAGTCAAACTGTTGGACGCTCGGTTGACTTAGTATCTCTGGGGCCAGTCTACTGTCCAAATGGAATAAGTGAATATATTTGGAATAAGTGAGCCTGTATGGCTAGAGTGTTGTCTAACACTATTTGAGGTTGCGATTTGCTAGGGTTCTATTTGATCCATCATAAACAGTGATTTTCAGAAAATATATAAAAATGATTTTGTTACATCTATGTGTATTTGTCTGTATATATATTTATTATATATATACTATTAACTGTATGCATTGTCATTTAGTATGCATGTATATATATAATAACAATTCACTCAGTGAGGTCTGACTCCCTCCATTGACTATTTTTCAGGACAGTCATCGTCTTCAGACCTCAGTAGCAAACTCATACGTCGGGTTTCTTCCGCCCCGGCTTCACTATGTAAACTGCTTATTTGAGTTTTATTTATAATCTAGACACTACAGTAGTTGTATATAGTTATGGAGTTTATGTATTATATTTGTGTGAGTTATGTATTTTAAGGATTTAAACTAGAATTTGTATTAAGAGATTATTAATATATAAGATAAGGATGTTCGATTTAATATCATTGGCAGATTATTATTTTGTTTTATTTATGATTTAATTTCCGCTGCAAAATATTTTATTTAAGTTATTATTATTATTGCATGTTTTATTTTATTTTAAGGCTTGTTATGGGGTTTTGGGATTCGAAAGAATTCTCGTTCCCTAGCGTCGGTCATGGCCCTTGTTTTGGGGTCGTGACACAACCGGTCTGAGTCTAATTCTGAATTCTTGATTGAATCTGTCTATAGTAATCCTAGAAGTATAGAGTTAGAAGTTTATTCTGACGGTTATTTTATTTTATTTTTCTAGCTGCGTCGAGACCGAGGCCTAACGGACCAGGCCCGGCCAAGTCTATCTCGAGGAGCGCACACAGTGAGTTATTATATTGTATATATATATGCATTGCATATAGGATGCATCACTTAGGGTTTTTCATTTTCAATATATATTTTAAAGTGATTTAAATTATAATATTTTTGGTATATCTAGGGTTTGTATTTTTGTGTATATGCACATTAAATAATTAGGTGTATGTTTAATACATTTAGTATGTATACATGTTTAAATGTACATTTAGTCATGATTATTTTATTGAATGATTAGTATACTTTAGGTATAGTTTCAGTATATTTTAGGTTTATTCTTAAATAATTGCATGCTATATTATGAATCTACACTTAAATTGTTTTTAAGTTTATTTTTGGTATATTTTCTGATATATTTCCCAAATAGATGCATGTTTTATTATTAATTCAAACCTAACACATTAGTGGTATACTTAGGGTTTAATTATGATATATACATGCTAGGAAATTAGGTTATTTTGGTATACTGTGAATATATGTAAACCTAAATGCATGTTTTAGTACATACACATATCTAAATGAATATTTTTACATAATTGTTTTTATTATATGATTTGTGTACTTAGGGTATATCTTTGTATATTTAGGTACATTTTTTTAAGCAAATGCATGTTGTATTATTAAAATGCACTTAAATTGTTTTTAACTATATTAATAGTTTACGTTTAGTTTATTTCATATTTTATTTGGCATATATATACCCAAAATATACTGGGCATATTTTAAGTATATTTTTGGTATATATATATATATGGTTGATTTTACTATTATGAATATTGTTCTACATTAATTATCTTTTGAATGAATGATTTATGTAAATGAACGATATCAATAGAACGTGCTTCCTAGTGGGCAACACTAGGACCGTGTACGTACTGGTGCGATAGATAAGGGTTGAGTGAGAATAATTTTGGCGATTATAATTGATTTGATTGATTTGACTAAGGTTAATGGTATGTTAGATAGTGTGATTGCAGGGCCAATCACACTGACAGTCAGACTGCTGGAGCTCGATTGACTTAGTGTCTCAGGGCCAATCTACTGTCCATAGTGGAATGAATGATCTATGGGGTGATTAAGATGTGAGGTGATAAATAGTGTGATTGCTGGAGATTGGGTTGACCAAGTGTCTCGGGGCCAATCACACTGATAGCCAGACTGCTGGAGCTCGATTGACTTAGTGTCTCGAGGACAGTCTGCTGTCCAGTTTGGAATAAGTGTTCTATTTGGAATCAAGTGAGCCTGTATGGCTAGGAGTGATGATAGGGTTGATTGAGGTTGCTATTATTAAGGTTCTATGGATCCTTCATGAATTAAACTAAACGTTTTCTACATTTAGTATATTTATAAAAGCAGAGTTTGGCATTCATGTGAAATGTGTGTGTGTGTGTGTAGTATATATATATATATATATATATAAGAATGCCTGAGTGTTCTGGTTTAGATTGCATGTATATATAGTATAATAATTCACTTAATGAGGTATGACCCCCCCCCACAATTATTTTTTTTTTAGGAGATCCCTATATTATTAGACCTTAGTAGTAGAGTTCCTCGCCGGTGTTCTTCAGTTCTGGCTATTTTATGTAAATGTATATTCTGAACTTTGATTTGTATTCTAGAAACTGCAATAGTAGAATTATTGTATTGGAAGAGTATTATTTTGTTTGGATATTAAATTCTCTGAGAATTTGTTTTTGAACACTGTACGAATATGTAATCATTTATGAAAGGATTTAGAGTATTTATTTTATATATTAATTCAAAAAATTTTAATTTTGTTATACTTTTATTTATTTATTACATGGTTTTATTTTCTTAGGCTTGCTATGGGTTTTGGATTTGAAAGAATTTCTATTTCCTAGCGCCGGTCATGACTCCTAGTTTGGGTCGTGACACATCACAAGATTAAAGTTGGCTACCGAAGTTAAAGTTGAGCACCTCACAATACATTCGAACTCGCAACTAGTAGTAAACTAGGTCAACGGGACATTCCAGATTAAGGATCCTAACATCACTAGATATGCAAGAAAAGTCATGCAACTCCTAAAGAAGATTGAACAAGATGGGGAACAATGGGAGATAGCCTAGATACCCCCGACATGAAAACTCTGAGGCTGATCTCTTAGCAAATCAACAGTTGAAGACAATCAGACGTTTAAAGGAATGGAGTTCACTGAAGGCACTAACAAGACCCAGCACCAAGGACCCAGATATCATGAAGGTACAGCAAGTCTCGGAATGGATGAAACTGATACTTCAATACTGTCACGACCCAAAACAGGGGCCATGACCGGCGCTAGGGAACGGGAATTCTTTCGAATCTGGAACCCGTAGCAAGCCTAAAAATAAAATAAACATGCAATAGTAATAATAATAACATAGTTAAATAAAATACTGTGCAGCGGAATAAAATCATAAATATAAAAATAATATTCCACCACCAGGGAATTTAAATCAAATTCTCATCTCATATATAAATTAAACTCTTTAATACAAGTCCAGTTCATATATTCAAAGTACATACTCACATAAATATAATACATAAAACCACAATTTATTTACAACTAATGCAGTGTCTAGATTATAAAAATAAAACTCAAGACTCAGATAAGCAATTACATAAAGAAGCCGGGGCGGAAGAAATCCGACGTACAGGCCTGCTACTGAGGTCTGAAGATGATGACTCTCCTGAAAAATAGTCAACAGAGGGGAGTCAGACCTCAATGAGTGAATTACTATAATATATATACATGCATACAATCTATAGTATATATCTAATACATATATATACAGGCAAATACACACAGATGCTGTAAAATCATTTTATATATTTTATTGAAAAATCGTTGTTCATGAAGGATCAAATAGAACCCTAGAATATCGCAACCTCAAACAGTGTTTAGACAACACTCTAACCATACAGACTCACTTATTCCAAAATATTCACTTATTCCATTTGGACAGTAGACTGGCCTCGAGACACTAAGTCAACCAAGCTCCAGCAATCTAACTGTCAATGTGATTGGCCCCGAGACACTAGGTCAACCGAGCTCCAGCAATCACACCTCCAAACCATATCTCACACATCAAATAATCATAACCAATCAATATCCTCAAATTGGTTAATAATATAGCCTGAATGCTATAAGCGTACCGGTACTCGGTCCTAGTGACTGCCCACTAGGTAGCACATTCTATTGATATCCTTCATTTTAAATATAAGCATACATTCATAAAAATAAATGATGCATGAATTTAAATACAATAGCAACATAAACCGTTATATACTCTAAAATATACCAAAAATAAACCAAGTATATTTCGAGTATATATATACGTCAAATAAATCCAATATAATTACAAAATAAACTAACAATATACCAAGAATATACATAAAACATTTTAAGGAATAATTTATTAATAAAACATGCATATGATTGAAAATATACCAAAATATACCGAATATAAACTAAATGTAAACTTAAATACCAAATGAATTATTTATGCATAATTAATTAAAATAACAATACATTTCTAAATCATGCACCCTAAAGCATATATATATAGAATAGTAACTCACACTTAGTGCGCTCCTCGAGATAGGTCCGACGGGCCTGGTCCACTAGGCCTCGGTCTCGACGCAACTAAACAAACAATAAATAACAGACATCATAATAAACCTAACAGAAAATCCTAGAAACTCGATCTAGAATATTAGACACAGAATCAGAATTAGGGTTCGACCGGACATCACGTTTTACGAGAATTCTACCAAAAATCCGACAGAACCTCCCCTGTAAAATGGACATCTCTCTACTCAAAGAGTAGAGCCGGCCCTGCAAAGAAACACACTTCGAAAATAGACACATAAACACATCCACAACCCCTCGGTCGGACTCCAAACTAACAGTCTACCGACCGGGGTCCACAATCACAGAATAATTATAAAAATATCAAAAAATACCCTTATATCATAGAAATACATTTTATAAGTAGAAATTACATAATTAACCTTAAAATACAGTAAAAACCAATAAAAAACTCATTTTATTAGTAATATCGTTTATTATATATATAATTGAAAATAATTTACGAAAAATAGTTTTAATTAGTTTAAAATACTAAATAATTTGTAGAAATCATTTTTATACCTTAAATAAGTATTAAAACCAATTAAATTATATTTTTAGTCAATTTAGGGTAAAATTACCAAAATGCCCCTATATATATAAATATACTAAATTACTTCAAAAATTCACCAAACATAGTATAATTATCCAAAATTACTTTTCTCCACATATTTATCAATAATATCAATAATTAAACTCAATTAGCTAATTAATTTCAAATAAAAACATAATTAACCTAATTTTCCAAAATTACATAAACCTAATTAAATTCAAAATAAATACATAGAAATTCATAAAAATTCCAAGTAAAATTTCTATAATTCATTTCAACACCCTATATTTATCATAAAACACAATTTCATAATTTATTTAATTAATTTTTGAAAATTAGAAAATAATATTAAAATATTCAAAAATACCCAAAAATCAAAATAATCTCCAAATATTCTACCAAAATTCACACATGTAGATTGAGCTACTAGGATCAACATTTGTTAAGGGACTTTTCATGAATCAACAGAACAATTCAAAAAAAAATTCGAAAACCAATTTCAGCCAAATTGGAAAAATTGAAAAACAGAAAAATCAAGAGAGTTTGAGCTCAAACCAAAGCTAGAATCAAGATCACCGTTGCTTGAGGAGTCCAAAGACACTGGAAATGTGAAGTTTGGTGGCCGGAGGAGGAAGAACCATGGAAGCTTGAACTTTCGGCCAAAAATGGCAGAAATCGAGCTGCTCGGCGCCGGGGGAAGACGACCGGGAGTGGCGGAGTTGCTGAAGAAGACGGTGGCACACCGGGAGGCACTCTGACGGCCGGTGATCGGAAGTAGCAGTGGTGAGGTGAGAGTCAATGGAGGGAAGTCAGGGGAAGGAGAAGGAAATAGGAGAGAAAAGGGGAAAAAGGAAAAAAAATAAGGAAAAAAAATAAAAAAATAAAAGAGTTATATATATATATATATATTTAATATTAATATATATTATAATATAGTATATTAATATAATACTTGGAAAAATTACCCACCATACACATATAATTTATATTTTAATAATTTATATAATAAATAAAAATAATTAAATAACAATAAAACTAATTAATAAATAATAAAATATTAGGGTAACTAATTAAACCCTAATTAAATAATTACACATATATACGTTATTTAGTACTTTAAAAATATTTATTAGTGCATGCAAATATGGAAATCTATTTAAAATAATTAATGGTAAATTATTTACGTGAAAATTTTCCCGAAAATAGTATTCTCGGGAAAATTTTACGTAAAGTACTTCAAATAATATACAATAATTAAAATAAGTTTTAAATACATATCAACTCATAAAAATATCATAATTATATACGAAAATTATCAACACTGCATTATCCCGATGCAGTATAAACATATTTGATAACATGAGATATTACAAATACCTGGAAAATGGGACAGTCCCAAAAGATAAGTTGGAAGGCTCAAAAACTGAAGATGAAGGCAGCCCACTACTCTATCCATCACGAGGAGCTCTACAGGAAATCCCTTTCACACCTATGATCCAAATGTGTATCCCCATAGGAAGGGAATGTACATACTCAAGGAAATCCACGAAGGAATTTACGGAGCACATGAATCTCATTACACACTAATCAAGAAAGCATTACTGCAAGGATACTACAGGCCCACTATGTCCAAAGATGCCCAAAAACTAACTCAGGAATGTCATAAGTGCGAGCAGTTTGCTCATCTCAATCATAAACCTTCCAATCCCCAGTATCTTATTGTAGCCCTTAGCCCTTCACCATGTGAGGAATGGACATCCTGGGTCCCTTCCCGACCTCCACTTCATAGAAAAAGTTCTTAATTATGGGCTATAGATCATTTCACCAAGTGGTTAGAAGTGAAAGCTAGTGTCGACCATCACAGAAGCTCGAATTTAACACTTCTTCTAAAGAGAAAATCATATGCAGATTCGGCATACTGCATACCCTGATCACAGAAGCAATTCGATAACAAGAAGTTTATAAAGGTTTTACTCTGTCACAACCTAAATTGGGAGTCATGACAGGCGCTAAGAAATGGGAATTCTTTCGAATCCGAAACCTATAGCAAGACTAAAAAAAAAGCATGCAATAAATTAATAAAAATACACCAGAATTAAAATTTAAATCAATATAAAAATAAATACTTAATATCATATCATAAAATAAAAAATATTTTATACAATATTCAGAGAAAGGTCTCTGTCATTAAAACCACATTCTACAAAATATAAAGTTCTACTACTACTGTAGTTTTCTAGAATGCAATAGAAGTCAAATAAGTAATTTATATAAACTACTCGGGGCTGAAGAAGTCTGATGTATGGGCCTACTACTGAGGTCTGAAGATAAAGAATCTCCCGAAAAATAAACAACTAAGGAGAGTCAGACCTCATCGAGTGAATTATTATATTTTATGCACCTCCTAACATCATATGCAATCAAGTATCAATATATATAAAAAATATATACATTCATTTCACACAGATGCTGAAATCACTTTATATATATTAAATGCTAAAAAAAATGTTTATTTGAATGAAGGATCAAATAAAACCCTAATTACTCACATCCTCAACACAAAAATATCTCTTTAGTCATACAAGCTCACTTAATTTCCAATATATATCTCTTATCCATTTTGGACAGTAAACTAGCCCCGAGACACTAAGTCAACCGAGCTCCAGTAGTCTCACTGTCAGTGTGACTAGCCCCGAGACATTAGGTCAATCGAGCTCCCGCAATCACAACTACTCAATCACATCCATCTCAAAATCAATCAAACAAAAGTCACCTCAAGTGATTTAATAACTCATCCCTAAAATCTATCGCACCGGTATTTACACGGGTCCTAGTGCTACCTACTAGGTAGCACATTCTATTAATATTCTTCAATAAAATTGAATATTCATATGGGAAATAAATAACGCATAATTAAATATATTAACATTCATAACAATGAAATAAACCATATATATACTAGAAATATACCGAATATAAACCATGAATATACTAAAAATATTCTAAGTGTATAATGAAAATATAACAAGCATATATATTGAAATATACCAAAAATATTACTGACAATATATCTAACATATACTAAAACATTTCATGTATAAATACAAATTAAAAAACATGAATACTCAATATCATGCATCCCTATATACAACGTATATATATAATAATAACTCATAATTTTGCACTCCTCGAGACTAGCTCGACAGGCCTAATCCGATAAGCCTCAGTCTCGATGCAACTAGAAAATAAATAATAATACAAATCAGAATAAATTCCTAACTTATACTTCTAAAAGAGACTCGATCTAGGAATACAAAAACTCAGACAAATACGAAAATTCAGAATCGACCTAATGTCACGTTTTACGAGAATTCTATAAAAAATTTAGCAGAACCTCCTCTGTAAAACAGACATCTCTCTACTAAAAAATAGAGCTGATCTTGCCAAGAAAAACACACTTCTAACACAGATAACTCATCACCATAGGTTAAGATCCTGAACTGCACAATTCCCAACCGAGGTTCACAAATTCATCAAAAATCAAATAAAATATAAATATATATAAAAATCATTAAATTTCATAAATATCCTCAAAATACCAAAATATAATATATTTAAATAATAAAACACCAAATACAATTATTTTCACAATAATTAAATAAAAATCTCATATAATAATATAATATTACTAAAAATCCAATTTTTCAATATTTCAATATAAAATGGTAAAAATTCACTTTTATATATTCAAATAGCTCAAATTATATTAAAAGTAATTAAAAATCTATTTAATCATCAAAATAGTAAATAATATATTATTTAAATAAATTTTGAAAATTAGTATTATTAGTTAAAAATAGTAAATAATTTATAAAAATCATTTTTAATACCCCTAAATAATTCTAAAATCATTTAAAACACAATATTTAACTATAATTTTCACAAAATCACACAATTAACTCAATAATACAAAATATACAAAATATAATTAATATTCCTAAAAATTACATAAATTCACCAAAAATTATTTTAATAATTCTAAAATTATTAACTCACATTACTAACACAAATTCAACTAAATTTCCATTAAAAATTATTAATTAATATAATTATCAAAAATTCAATATTTAATATTAAAAAAATAAAAAAAATTACACAAACTTCAAATTAATTCAAAAAAATTCACAAAAAATATATTCGAGAAGCTTGAGCTACAACAAAACAATATTTCTTAAGCAAGTTTGCAAGAATTAAACATTATCAAGCTCAAAAAAAACAAAAATCAAAAACCCTAAATCATATAAACTAAAAAATGAAGATATCTAAAAATCTAGAGGATTTAAGCTCAAACCAAACTTGGAAATGGGACTCACCGGATCAAGGACATTCAAAAGAGACCAGTTGGAGGAGCTGAGGTGGCTAAAATCCTCACCAGTGTTGAAGGAGCTCACTTTCGACCTCTTCTGAATCCAACTGTAATAACCCGAGATTTTAAATATTTTTATACTGTATCGGGATATATAGTATTAATAATTTTAATATATATATTTGACTATTTAATTATTTTGTTAAGAATTAATGTTATTTTTTTAATTATTTTAAGTTTTCTACGTAAAATTTTTCCAAAATTTATATTTTTGGAAAATAATACCTAAATAATTATTTATTTATTTATGTTAGTTCATTTTATTAAATTGCATGGTTTCATGCATGATATATATATATATATATATATATATATATATTATAATTATTTAGGGTTTAATGTTTAAATTATGTATATATTATAATAATTATTATTATTATTATATGTGTTATATATTTATATGTATATATATTTATGTGTGGTGTGTGATTATTTGATATTATAATATTATTATGTTTTGATATAAAGTGTTAATGTTATATTATATTATATTATATATATATATATATATATATAACTTACAAAAATTACGTTTACTGCCATCGTCTTCTTCCTCAAGATCCCGACGCCCTCACCCCCTCTCTTCACTGTACAATCCCATTCCCCTCCATTTAGTGTGCCTCTCGGAGCACTGCCGCCTTCCCCAGCTGCTCCGCTACCCTCTCCGGCGCCGGTGGTCGCTGTTAAACCCGAAGAAGCCGAGAATCGAGCCAACTCCGTTCAACCACTTTCTGGCCATCGTTTTTAATGATTCCGGTGTTTTTTTGCTCCTATAACTCCATAGAAGCCGATTCCAAGCTTCCTTTAGCTTGAAAACTCGATTTGGTAAGGATTTAAGCTTGATCTCATTTTTGGCCATTTGAGTTTCTTGATTTTTTTGAACTTTGATCTTAGTGATTCAAGCTAAATTCCTTCACAAAAGTTTCTTGTACTAACTCAATATATATCCTGGAATTTTTGTGATATTTTTGGAATTTATTTTGATTTTTGTGAATTTTTTATTATTTTATTAATATTTTCTAATTTTCGTAAATTAATTAAATAAATTGTGAAATTGTGATTTTTAGTGTTTATAGAGGTTGAAATTAATTTTAGAATTTAATTTATAATTTTTGTGATTTTTTTATAATTAATATAATTTTATTTAGTTTATGTGAATTTAGGAAATTTAGGTTAACTGTGTATTTTGTTAAAATTAATTGGTTAATTGAGTATAATTATTGATTTTATTGAATTATATGTTGAAAAAATAATTTTTGAGTAATTATATAATTTTTAGTGAATTTTTTAATAATTATTGTATATTATGTGAATTTTTATATATTAGGGGTATTTTGGTAATTTGGTAGTAATTTTAGTTAAATATTAAGTTTAATTGGTTTTAATAATTATTTGAGGTATAAAAATAATTTTTACAAATTATTTACTATTTTTAACTAATTAAAACTATTTTTTGAAATTAAATTTCAAATTATATATAATATACTATTTTTATAAATAAATGAGTTTTTAGTGATTTTTAGTATGTTTTTGGGCTAATTATGTAATTTGGATTTATAAAATGAATTTCTATTAATATTTGTGAATTTATCGAGAATTATTGATTTTTAACAATATTTGATTAATATTATTTAACTAATTATCGGTAAAATAATTATTTTTAATGTTTTAAATATTTAAATTGCTATATTTTGGTATATAAAGGGTATTTTTTATATTTTTGGAATTTGTATGTATTCTGTGTATATTTCGTGAATTATGAACCTCGCTCGATAGAATCGTAGTTTAGGAATCCGACCGAGGAGTGATGTGGTTATCCTATATTCGAAATGTATTTTCTTGCAGGACCGACTCTACTTTCTGAGTAGAGAGATGTTTGTTTTACAGAGGAGGTTCTGTCGAATTTTTAGTAGAATTCTCGTAAAACATGACATTCGGACAAATTCCTTTTCCTTGCATGTGTTTAGAATTCTAGATCGAGTCTCTAGAAATTACGTTAGATTTATTCTAATTTCGTGTTAATATTTTATTTGTTAGTTACGCCGAGACCGAGGCCTAGTGGACCAGGCCTGTCGGACCCGTCTCGTGGAGCGCACAACTGTGAGTTGTTATTTTATATATATGTGTATTAGGATGCATGTTTTTAGAAATGTATGTTTTAATTGTATGAAATATGCATAAATAATTTAATAAAGGCTTAAGTATATTTTAGGTGTATTTTAGTATATTTTTGGTATATTTTAAATTAAATGCATGTATTATTCTTGATTTATACCTAAAATTCTGTTAAGTATATATATGGTTTATTTTTGGTTTATTTTATAATTGAACTGAATTTGTTTGACATATATATATTCGAAATATACTTGATTTATTTTTGGTATATTTATAGTATATATATGGATTATATTACCATTTAAAATAACGTCATGCATCATTTATTTTATGAATGTATGGATTTATTTTAAATGAAGGATATCAATATAACGTGCTACCTAGTGGGCAGCATTAGGACTGAGTAGGTACCGGTATGATGATAGAATTTAGGTTAAATTACTAACCTATTGGTGGATTATGACTTGTTGATTGATCTGATTGATGTGAGATGTGATTTGAGAGTGTGATTGTTGGAGCTCGGTTGACCAAGTGTCTCAAGGCCAATCACACTGATAGTCAGACTGTTGTAGCTCGGTTGACTTAGTGCCTCGGGGCCAGTCTACTATCCAAATGGAATAAGTGAATTTATTTGGAATAAGTGAGCCTGTATGGCTAGAGTGTTGTCTAACACTATTTGAGGTTGCAATCATTTAGGGCTCTATTTGATCCTTCATAAACAGATATTTTCTAGTGTTATATATATAAAATGATTTTTGTTGCATCTGTGTGTATTTGTCTGTATATATATTTATTATATATACTATTGAGTGTTTGCATTTGTCATTTAGTTATGCATGTATATATATTATAACAATTCACTCAATGAGGTCTGACTCCCCTCCGTTGATTTATTTTTCGGGAGAATTTTCATCCTCAAACCTTAGTAGCAGGCCTATATGCCGAATTTCTTCCGCCTCGGCCTTATTGTGTAAACTGCTTACTTGAGTTATTTTGTATTCTAGACACTGCAGTAGTTGTTGTTGTGAGTTGTATTATATATGTATGAGATTTAAATTTTAAAAGTTTAAACCGAAAATTTGTATTAAAGGATTTTATGTTATATAAGATGGATTTATGTTATTAAATGAGTTAAAGAATTATTATTTTACATTCAAGATTTAAATTCTGCTGCATAATATTTTATTTATTTAATATATATTGCATGCTTTTAAATTTTGAAGGCTTGCTACGGGTTTCGAATTCGAAAGAATTCTCGTTCCCTAGCGCCGATCATGGCCCCTCGTTTTAGGTCGTGACACCAGCAGTTCCAGGCGGCTTCCCGACAAGCTAAAGGAGGTGAACGATAGCTGGAGGAGGACGGAAGTGGTGGTAGTTGGTGGTGGCAGCTGGGGTGGCTCCGATGATGGCTAGAAGGTGTCAAACTGAGACAGAGAAGAAGAAGAAGAAAAAAAAAGATGTTGACCCGAAATTTTTTTTTGACTTTTCTATTTTTTAATTATGAAATTACCATATTGCCTTCCATCATATTTAATAATAATAATAATAATAATAATAATAATAATAATAATAATAATATTATTATTATTATTATTATTATTATTATTATTATTAACAATAATAATGTTAATAATAATATTAATCCCACGTAAAAATAAATTATTTTACGTAAACAAATCTCTTAAAATAATTATGTAAATAATATTAGTAATTAACAATAATAATATACAATTAAAATTTAAAATTATTAATACTGCATATCCCAAAATAATATTATTTTATTTAAAATATTGGGTCATTACATTCTCCAACCTCAGAATAAAGCTTCGTTTCACCTCGGTAGCACACTTGTAGATAAACGGGCAAACGGAGGTCGCCAACAAGACTATCATGCAAAGGTTAAAAAAGAGGCTCAATGAGAAGAAGGGAAATTGGGTCGAAGAACTTCACAATGTAATCTGGGCCTACAAGACCACTCCCAGATCATCCACAGAGGAAACACCATATAGGCTAACTTACAATACGGACGCAGTAATACTAGTAGAAATTAGATCGCCAAGTTACAGAGTCAGCGAAGACTTAGATCAAGACATCAACATCATTGACACCTAGATATGCTTGGATCTACTGAAAGAAAGAAGAGAACGGGCATTCGATGTAGCTAAAGCACATAGGCAGAGGATAGCTAACCTTCGGTGTATTCACCCAAGACAGTTCAAGATAAGAGACTGGGTACTTAGAAGGGTGGATATTAACAAAGGCAACTCCAGCATCGACAAACTTGGACCTAACTAGGAAGGCCCCTATTAGGTTATAGAGTGCACATATAAAAGGGTATACAAAATAAAAGACAGCCAAGACAAGGAACTACAATGATTTTAAAACTCATACTACCTTCAAAAATATTACTAATAAATGTACTTAGAATGATGTCAAATAAAGTATTTCATTCATTAAGAAAAAAATTGTATTATAAGAATTAGTAAAAAAAATCCCTTGAGCGCCAGATGGCTCAACTTCAAAAACAGGAAGGGGAGCATTACCTCTGGCGGTAGCAGATGTGGACAGATCAAAAGACAAACCCCCAACTGGTCTGAAGACCTCTCTCAAATGAAGGGAAGTGGCCTTGTTTCAGGCATCTTCTTCAGCAGCTATCCTTGCTAAGTCAACTGGCATGATCTTGTCCAGCTCAACCAAATCCAGCTCTGGATTTTAGGAAAACAGGACCCTTCTACATTCAAACCTATAGGCCTTGAGAAACCCTCCCACCATGTTTTAATAGGATCTCTTGTCATTCTCTTGGGATTTCTTAGCCTCTCCCAACTTTCCCTCAAGCTCCGTAATACAGGAGTCTTGCTCCTCAATCCTCTTAGATAGCTGAGCTTGACTGTGCTCCAGCTTAGCCACCTTCTTCTAACTCACCTTCGCTTTAGACTTAGCTTTTGCATATTTGGTCTAGCATAGTTCCAGTGTCGCCTTAGCATTATCCAACTTCTTTTTGAATTAATCGTTATGGTCCCAACCTCCGTCTCTTTGAGGTTATATTGGCTCTTCTCATATAGAAATATTGGTCCTTCACTAACAGTAAAGCCTGGGTCATCTGAGAAAGGAAAACCCATGTCATTACTCCAAAACTGAGGAACAAGAAACAACTAAGCAAATGATTCAACACTTATTTCTAGTGAATGCCTGATCATGGAGCTAAACATCTCCTCAGGACCCTCCTCCATCCACCAATGCATACTAGCCAGTAGCCTTAGGGACTCATCATACTGATCTCTAACTTGGGTGTTCGAGACACTCTGGGGTTTCACTTTGTTCACAATCTAAGCCCACATATCCAGACACCTATAGAGCTTCAGACACTGGACAAATATCTCCTCATCCAATTCCTTGGCATTAGAATCTTGGTCTATCAGACTTATTTTTTGTTGCCCTTCCCTTTCAGGGTGTAAAGACCCGACCACAACCTTTCCCTTCAAATTGTTGGCAACTTCCTTATGGACCGCAGCCACAGCAGGGTCAGGCGAGGGGGAGGAGATATGCACTTCTTCTTATCTCAGAGGCTCATCAACTACAAGCCAGATGTCGTCCACAAACGTAAAAAAGTCAGCCATCTACAAATGAAAAGGTAAAAGCAAAAGTCAAAAAGATACTTTTTGATAATCAAAATGTACTAGTAAATTGAACACGATCTGATCAGACTCTCCATAAGTATCTTTTTGATACGTCTTCAGTTGATCGAGCATCAGCCAAGCTATTAACATACAGTCTCAAGACCATCTTTGTATTATAATTATATAGCTTCAAAGGCTATTTCACCCTGTGGCACTCATTGGACCACAACCGTCAGACATCCAGGAAGTCCGAATGGTGCTTGACGATGAAAAAATTATGCCTCCATTTCTTTTGAAGATCTGGCAGCTTCATAAAAAGGTTATAATTGGGGGATGGCTGATAATGAGTACATTAGCTCCCTTTTCTTTTTATTTAAGCTGTAAAAGTATCAAAGGACATCTAAGTTCGACTCCCTACCCTCCTCATGCATTAACTCTATAAACCAAATCAGCAACCGGTAACTATTGGGATAGAGCTGACCGGGTGCAATGTTATACCTATTTAAAAATCTTTTTACAAAAGGCTCCAATGGGAACTTCAGACCCCCCCCCCCTCCAGTTGGTCAAAATACACTACTAACCTACTGACGTCTAGCATGGGGGTATGGACTCTAAACTTCCTATTTATAGTGTGTAGCGTGTAATCGGTAAGAATGCTAAAATGCCTTCGATACTGCCTTAGCAACTCATTGTCTACTTTAAAAACAAATAAATCGGAGCTAATTTGCTCTCTCAGTGCCATGGATTTATCAAATAAAAGCAAAAAAGATTGAACTACAGGAAGAAATATATGGAAGGAGGGAAAAATCACCTTATGAAAAAATGCAGAGGTTATTGTAGAAAAAAGGAAACTTGGTGACAGTAGTAAGAAGAAACAAAGAAGATCGAAAACTAACAGAAAATAAGAACAATAAATGTAACATATCAAGAGGAACAAAGCTACTTATAAGACAATAGAAGGCTTTGGAAATAACAATTAACTACCCTCACAATTATTTCAATTCTTCCCATATCATTAAGGGTAGTATGGAAAATATAAAAACCCATTAATCGAGCAATCATCATTATGGCAATTGAAATATCTCATCCTCTGACACATGAACAAACATGATGGTTATGCAATTTAAAATTCAAAAATTGAGGCGCCAAAGCAACGTAAAAGTTACCAATTCCAAGCGTACCACTACCAGCTATTCTTCCACACTAAGCATCGCAAGATCCACCGTTAAAGACCAGTGACTGAAGCTGGCACCCTCAAGTCACTTTTATAGTATTAAGGTTCTGCATCCAAGCCATACTCTTAAGGCACCAAGACTATACAACACTAGGGTCGTGCTTTTAATGAACCAAGAATCTAAGTCCAGTGACTGAAGCTGGCACCCTCAAATCGCTTCTATAGTACTGAGGTTTCGAGCATGTAAGCCTCATGTCCTTGTACTGAGCATCTAAGCCTCACACATTAAGTCTAGTGACTGAAGCTGGCACCCTGAGGTCACTTCTATAGTACTGAAGATCAACACTCGGGTTGCACTTTTAACGTACTGAGCATTAAAACTCCAATGACGACTGGTTTCATCATGTTGTCTTCACACTAACGAGTTAATCCTTTACACATCCTTTCTTATTGCAGATTTTGTGCACTCAAGCCCAGCTGGCACTCCAATGACATTCATATTCGATGATCTCAAGACTCGAAACTAAACATTACTGTAATATCTTGAGATTTTAAATATTTTAAAATTATATCAGGATATGCAGTGTTAATAATTTTAATAAGTATATTTGATTATTTAATTAGTTTGATAATTATTAAAGTTATTTTTTAATTATTTTAAATTTCTTACTTAAAATTTTCTCGATAATTTTATTTTTGGGAAAATTAAAACCTAAATAAATAATAATTATTTACATTAGTCTGTTTTATATAATTGCATGATTCCATGCATGATCATATTATCATATTAAAATATATATACATATACATGCTTATATATATATATATATATAAAGTTTGCTTAATTTACAATTCATGCCCCTCCCGTCTCCCTCACAAACCCGATGCCCCTACCTCCCCTCTCACCGTTGCAACTCTGTTTCCTCACCGTCGATGTGCCTCCTGGCATGCCACCTCCACTTCTAGCTTGCTCTACCGCCTTCTACCTCCTTTTTCGGTATGATTTGGCCGTTTCTTGGCCGAGAAACCGAAACTCACACTCACATCGTTCAAGCTGATTCCGACCACCAAATTGAACACCGTCGGTATCAATCTCTTCCCTAAGCTCCGATGAGTGTATATCTAAGCTTGGTTTCACTTGTTTTTTGTCTAGATTTTTGTTGATGATCAATTTTCCATTTCGGCCATTTTGGTTTCTTTATTTTTTTGAACTTCGATCTTGATGATTCAAGCTTAATTCCAACACAAAAGTTTCTCCTAGTAGCTCAATCTACATTTTATAATTTTTGGAATTTATTTTTATTTTTGTGAATTTTTTATTATTTTATTAATATTTTCTAATTTTCATAAATTAATTAAATAATTTGTGAAATTGTGATTTATGGTGTTTATAGAGGTTGAAATTAATTTTAGAAATTTATTTGTAATTTTTGTGATTTTTGTGTAATTATTATAATTTTATTTAGTTTATGTAATTTTGGAAAATTAGATTAAATGAGTATTTTGTTAAAATTAATTGGTTAATTGAGTATAATTTTTTATTTTGTTGAATTATATGTTGAGAAATTTATTTTTGAGCAATTGAATAATTTTTAGTGAATTTTTGAACAAGTATTGTATATTATGTGAATTTATATATAATTAGTGGTATTTTGGTAATTTGGTACTAATTTGGTTGAAAATTTAATTAAATTGGTTTTAATAATTATTTGAGGTATAAAAATAATTTTTACAAAATATTTAGTATTTTTAACTAATTAAAACTATTTTTCAAAAATTATTTTCAAAAAATATATAATACACTATTTTTGTAAATAAATACGTTTTTAATGATTTTTAATATGTTTTTGGGATAATTATGTAATTTGGATTTATAAATGAATTTCGGTTAATATTTATGAATTTATCGAGAATTATTGATTTTTAACAATATTTTATTAAAATTAGGGTTTTTATGTAATTATCGGTAAAATGATTATTTTTAGTGTTTTAATATTTATATTGCTATATGTTGATATATAAAGGGTATTTTTGGTATTTTTAGAATTTTCATGTATTCTATGTATATCTCGTGAATTATGAACCTCGGTCGGTAGAATCGTAGTTTGGGAGTCCGACCGAGGAGTTATGTGGCTGTATATACTCGAAGTGTGTTTTCTTACAGGACCGACTCTACTTTTTGAGTAAAGAGATGTCCGTTTTATATGAGAGGTTCTATTGAATTTTCGGTAAAATTCTCATAAAACGTGACATTCGGTCAAATCCTTTTCCTTATTTGTATCCGGTGTTTTAGATTGAGTCTCTAGAATTTTGTTAGATTTATTCTGATTTTGTATTATCAGTTATTTATTTAGTTGCACCGAGACCAAGGCCTATCAGACCCATCTCGAGGAGCGCACAACTATGAATTGTTATTTTATATATACGTGTATAAGGATTGCATGTTTTAGAAATGTATGTTTAAATGTTATGAAATATGCACAAATAATTTAATAATTGCTTAGGTATATTTTAGGTATATTTTAAATTAAATGCATGTTTTATTATTTAATTATACCTAAAATGTTATATATAGTTTATTTCTGGTTTATTTTGTAACTAAATTGAATATGTTTGACGTATATATACTCGAAATATACTTGATTTATTTTTGGTATATTTCCAGTATATATGTGGTTTATATTGCTATTTAACTTAATGTCATGCATCATTTATTTTATGAATGTATGGTTTTATTTTTTTTTAAATGAAGGATATCAATAGAACGTGCTACCTAGTGGGTAGCACTAGGACCGAGTACGTACCGGTACGATATTAGACTGTAGGTTAAATTACTAACCTATTTATGGTTATTGATTAGATTGATTCGATTGATGTGTGATGTGATTTGAGAGTGTGATTGCTGGAGCTCGGTTGACCAAGTGTCTTAGGGCTAATTACATTGACAGTCAAACTGCTGGAGCTCGGTCGACTTAGTGTCTCAGGGCCAGTCTACTGTCCAAATGAAATAAGTTAATTTATTTAGAATAAGTGAGACTGTATGGCTAGAGTGTTGTCTAACACTATTTAAGGTTGCGATCATTTAGGGTTCTATTTGATTCTTCATAAATTATTATTATTTTATGTATTCTATAAAATGATTTTTTGTTGCATCTGTGTGTATTTGCTTATATATATTTTTATTATATATACTATTGAATGTGTGCATTTGCCATTTAGCTATGCATGTATATATATTATAACAATTCACTCAGTGAGGTCTGACTCCCCTCCGTTGATTCATTTTTCAAGAGAGTCTTTGTCCTCAGACCTCAGTAGCAGACCCTTACGCCGAATTTCTTCTGCTCCGGCCTCATTGTGTAAATTGCTTACTTGAATTTTATTTTGTATTCTAGACACTACAGTAGTTGTTTTAGTGAGTAGTATGTATTATATATGTTTGAGATTTACATTTTAAAGGTTTGAATCGAGAATTTGTATTAAAAGATTTTATATATATGAGATGGATTTGTGTTATTAAATGAGTTGATGAATTATTATTTTACTTTTGAGATTTAATTCCGCTACATAATATTTTATTTATTTTATTATTATTGCATGCTTTTATTTTATTTTAAAAGCTTGTTACAAGTTCTGGATTCGAAAGAATTCCCGTTCCCTAGCGCCGGTCATGGCCTCCTATTTTGGATCGTGACAATTACCTTTTCTTGTGATTAAGGTTGGCCACCTCAGCTCACCCCAATACAACACGCCATCACTCAGGTGGTCCCTCCCTCAATAGGAGGGTAATGTCCTCCTTACCTCGCAGACTTAGATATCTCATACATAAATATCCGAACATACTCGTGGGAGACTCTTGATACCCCACATACATATATTCTTATTTGATTAAGGTATTTGTTTTCCATATAGGTTACTTAGAAAGGGAAGGTAGCCAAATTTATTTCAGGAAAAGGTTCCTGCCTCAAGAAGACTCCCAAACGAAGAAGGAGTACTCTCCTAATTGGCCTAGGACTCCTATCCCCAGAGGAATCCTACCCCTTTCAGGTTTAAATATCACTACCACTATAAATAGGACCTCATATTCCTTATTCTCATTCATTCTATTCTCTTATATTCTTGTTGCTCTCATTTTCTCTCTAGATTCTCTCTCCATTTCTAACTTAGGCATTGGAGTGTTTATGTGTGATAACTCTGGTTTTTAAATTATTTTATTAAATAATGAGTTATGCTGTGTTAATAAAGTTTAAAAATTATATTTAATTATTTTACTATTTTGTGATTTATTATTATTATTTTATATTTAATTAAATTTTCTACGTAAATATTTTTATTTTGAACTTATTAATTTGGATATTTAAATTTTATTGTGTATATTTATATGTTCGGATAGTATTATTTAGCAATATTTAATTCAGTGCATTGTTATTTTAATATTATTAATTCTATTATTGTTTTATAAAAATTCCATTATTTATTTTGTTAGAATTATCATTATTATTTAATGTTATTTGATTTATATTATTATTAATTTATGTTGTGTATATTACATGTGTATGTGTTATATATATGTGTATATATATATATATATATATATATATATATATATATATATATATATATATATATATGTGTGTGTGTGTGTGTGTGTGTGTGTGTGTGTGTGTGTGTGTGTGTGTGTGTGTGTGTGTGTGTGTGTGTGTGTGTGTGTTTGTATGTGTGTGTGTATAAGATATTTGTGTGGTGGAGAATTGTCAAATATAAAGTTATATTATATTATAATATAAAGTTTTATTATATTAAATAACATTATATTATAAAGTTATATATATATACTTAACAAAAAAACAAAACAAAACAAAACACAGTCTTCTTCCTCCTCTTCCTGCTTACATGTCCGAGCCACAACCGCCATTGTGCCTCTCGCCACACTTCATCAGACCGCCACCATCTCCTTCCTATTTCTCGCTTCTTCTTCCTTGGTGCAATCCGACGGCCAGCAGCTCACCGGAGATAGCAAAAACGACAGCAGCAGTTGATGGAGCTTCTCGCCATCATTCATTCTCCGGCCATCTTTTTTCATGTTCTCGGTGTCTATGAATTCCTTGAGCACTAGTGAGCAAGGATTTAACCTCTATTTGAGTTCAAATCCATCCAATTTTGTGTTTTCTTGAATTTTTTAGTTTTGAGCTTTAAGGTTTCATGATTTTTTTAAGTTGATTGAGCTTGATTTAGTTAATCTTCCTTAACAAAGATTGCTCTTGGAAGCTCAATTTACATCTCTATATTTTTTCTTTGATTTTTAGAATTTATTTGAAAATTTGTTAATTTTTTATTATTTTATTATTATTTATCTAATTTTCGTAAATTAACTTATTTAATTATACAATTTGTTGAATTAGTATTATTATGAGTTGATATTAATTTTAGAATAAAGAAAATAATTTTTGGAGAATATTGTGTAATTTTAAGAAATATTTATAGTTTATGTAATTTTGGAATTTTGAGTTAAATGTGTATTTTTGGTAGAAATTAGAGTTTAATTGTGTGTTGAATTGATATTATAATGCTATTTGTAGGTAAAATAATTTTTGTGAATTTATATAATTTTTATGGAATTTTATATAATTTATGTGTATTTTTGAATGATTAGGTTAAATATGTATTTTTATAGAAATTATTGGTTAAATAAGTGTTTTGGTTGATATTAGTATATTATATAATGATTAAATAATTTTAATGATTTTATATAAAATTTTTGAGGAAATTATTTAGTATATTGGATATTTTATATTACAGGGGTAAATGTGTAAATTTTATGTTAATTATAGTTAAATATTATATTTTAGTTGATTTTATAATTATATAAGGTCATAAAATGATTTTTTTTACAAATTAATTACTATTTTTAACTAATTAATACTATTTTTCAAAAATTGTTTTCAAATAAATATATTATATATTATTTTGGAAATAAAATGGGTTTTAAACTAATTTTATTATATAATTAAGCTATTTAAGCAATTAAATGTGAAATTTTATTATATTATGTTGAATAATTGTAAATTTAATTTTTTATTAATATTTATAATATTTGAGATTTTATTAGTTAAATTGTGATAATTTTGGGAATATTATGTAAATAATAAGTGTATTTGTCATTTTGAGACTAAATGTGTATTTTATTATTTTTGTGATGCTAAATTGTGATTTTAAATATTATTTACAATTTATGTTAATTTAATTGTAAAATGGAAATTTTATTCCATTTATGAATTTTCATTATCAAATATTATTTAAATTAGATTGTTATGCTTTCATTGGAAAATAAAGGTTTTTAAATATTTTTATTGGGTTTTTGATGATTTTTATTATTTTACTGTTCAATATTCTTGTTTTGTAAATTGTGAACTCGGTTGGAGATTTGTGTAGTTTGGGGTCTCAACCCGAGGTGTTGTACTTTGAGACTTTAGAAGTGTATTTTCTATGCAGGATCGGCCCTATTTTTGTAGGGAGATATTCGTTTTACAGAGGAGACATTGCCGAAATTTTGATAGATTTCTCGTAAAACGTGACAACCGGTCTGAGTATAGTTTTGAATTTTTGATTGAGTCTATCTATAATAATCCTAGAAGTATAGAGTTAGAAGGTTATTCTGACAATTATTATTATTTTATTTTTTTTAGTTGCACCGAGACCGAGGCATAACGGTGCAAACCTGCCGAGTCTATCTCGTGGAGCGCTAATCTGTGAGTTATTATACTGTATATATATGCATTGCATATAGGATGCATGACTTAGGATTTTTCATTTTCATTATATGCTTTTTTTTTTAAAAAAAAAGTGATTTAAATTATAATATTTTTGGTATATTTAGGGTTTATTTTTTTTTTATATATGCATGTTAAATAATTATGCATGTTATTTTGATATATGCATGTTAAATAATTAGGTTTATGTTTAGTACATTTTAGTATATATACATGTTTTAAATGTATATTTATTCATAATTATTTTATTAAATGATTAGTCTACTTTAGGTATATTTTAGGTATTGTCACGACACAAAACAGGGGTCATGACCGGCACTAGGGAACGGGAATTCTTTCGAATCCGAAACCCGTAGCAAGCCTAAAAATAAAATAAAACATGCAATAATAATAATAACAATATCAAATGCAGCGGAAATAAAAATCATAAATATCACAATAGTATTTTCACCAACTGGATTTAAGTTAAATCTCATCTCATATATATATAAATCTTTTAATACAAATCCAGTTCACACACATAATACAATATCTCACATAAATAAAATATATAAAATCCACAAATTAATTTACAACTACTGCAGTGTCAAGATTATAAAAATAAGACTCAAGTAAGCAGTTTACACAAGGAAGCCGGGGCGAAGAAATCCGGCGTGTAGGCCTGCTACTGAGGTCTGAAGATGTTGACTCTCCTGAAAAATTATCAACGGAGGGGAGTCAGACCTCACTGAGTGAATTACTATAATATATATACATGCATACTAAATGACAATGCATACAGCCACAGTATATATATAATATGTATATATACAGGAAAATTCACACAGATGCAGAAAATCATTTTTTTATATATTTTATTGAAAATCATCTTTTATGAAGAATCAAATAGAACCCTATGATATCGAAACCTCAATCCGTGTTAGACAACACTCTAGCCATACAGGCTCACTTAATCCAAATATATCCACTTAATCATTTTGACAGTAGACTGGCCCCGAGACACTAAGTCAACCGAGCTCCAGCAGTCTGACTGCCAGTGTGATTGGCCCCGAGACACTTGGTCAACCGAGCTCCAACAATCACACTTCCAAACCATATCTCACACATCAAATAATCACATTCAATCAATATCCACAAATAGTTAGTAGTATAGCCTATTTGCTATAAGCGCACCGGTACGTACTCGGTCCTAGTGCTGCCCACTAGGTAGCACGTTCTATTGATATCCTTCACTTTAAATATAAAACATACATTCATAAAAATAAATGATGCATGAATTTCAATAAAATAGCAACATAAACCATATATATACTAAAAATATACCAAAAGTAAACCAGGTATATTTCGAGTATACGTCAAATCAATCCAATCAAATTATAAATTAAGCTAGAAATATATTTAAAAACATTTTAAATATAATTTATTAACAAAGCAAGCATGTAATTTAATATATACCAAAAATATACTTAAATACAAATCACATTATTCATGCATTTTAATCAAAATAAAATATATATTTCTAAATCATGCATCTAAAAGCATATATATATAGTATAGTAATTCACAAATTAGTGCGCTCCACGAGATGGATCCGACGGGCCTGGTCCACTAGCCCTTGGTCTCGGCGCAACTAAACAAACAATAAATAACTGACATTAGAATAAACCTAACAGAAAATCCTAGAATTCAATCTAGAGTATTAAACACAGAATTGAGATTAGGGTTCGACCGGACATCATGTTTTACGAGAATTACATCGAAAATTCGGTAGAACCTCCCCTGTAAAACGGACATCTCTCTACTCAAAGAGTAGAGCCGACCCTGTAAAGAAACACACTTTGAAAATAAACACCACATCTCATTCACAACCCCTCAGTCGGACTCCAGACTACAATCTATCGATCGGGGCCCACAAACACAGAACAATTTCAGAAATATCAAAAATACCCCTATAATATAGAAATTCATTTTATACGTAAAAATTACATAATTAACCTTAAAACACAGTAAAAACCGATAAAAACTCATTTTATTAGTAAAATCGTATATTATATATATATTTGAAAATAATTCACGAAAAATAGTTTTAATTAGTTAAAAATAATAAAAAATTTATAGAAATCATTTTTATACCTTAAATAACTATTAAAACCAATTAAATTATAATTTTAGCCAATTTAAGGCAAAATTACCAAAATACCCCTATATATATAAATATACTAAAATTACTTCAAAAATTCACCAAAAATTATACAATTATCCAAAATTAATTTTCTCAACATATTTATCAATAATATCAATAATTAAACTCAATTAACCAATTAAATTCAATTAGAAACATAATTAACCCTAATTTCCCAAAATTACATAAACTTCAATAATTCAAAATAAATACATAGAAATTCATAAAAATTCCAAATAAATTCCTATAATTCATTTCAACACCTAATTTACCCATAAAACACAATTTCATAATTTATTTAATTAATTTCCGAAAATTAGAAAATAATATTAAAATATTCAAAAATGCCCAAAAATCAAATTAATCTCCAAAAATTCCAAAAAAATTCAAACATGTAGATTAAGCTAAGGGGAACAATATTTGTGAAGGGATTTTTTATGAATCAATCAATTCAAAGTTCAAAAAAATCAAAAACCCTAATATGGCCGAAATTGAAAATTCAAAACCTAAACAAATCAAGACCATTTAAGCTCAAACCAAAGCTAGAATCACACTCACCGGAGCTCAAGGAGAAGAAAGAGATCGGCGATGTTGAAAACGGTGGCCAAAATCATCGTGAACGACGTTAGCTTGACTTTCGGCTTCTCCGGCCAAAAATGGCTTCCAGGCGCCGGAATCCGCTGCTACAGGCGGCGAAAGAGGCTGGGGAAGGTGGTGGCACACCGGACGGCACATCAACGGCAAGGGAACGGCGTGACAGACGGCGGACGGCGGTGAGGAAGTGATCGGGGAAGAAGAGAGGGATCGGGGACAATTCGGTAATTTTCCAAAATTTTTGGTTTTTGATGTATTATATGTATATATATATACTTTATACTATATATTAAAATAATATTAAATTACACACATTAAATATACACCACACACATATAATTTAATATTTTGAAATTTAATATTAATTAAAAATAATTAAATAACAATAAAATAAAAAAATAATAATAAAATATTAGGGTAATATTAAACCCTAATTAAATAAATAATTACATGTATACACGGTGTTTAATATTTTAAAAATACGTATGAGTTCATGCAAGTCCGAAAATATATTTAAAATAATTAATAATAAATTATTTACGTGAAAATTTCCCCGAAAATAAAAGTCTCGAGAAAATTTTACGTAAAGCACTGTAAATAATACACAATAATTAAAATAGGTTTTAAATACATATCAACTCATAAAAATATCGTAATATATATACAAAAATTATTAACACTGCATATCCCGGTACAGTATAAAAATATTTAAAAACACGGGATATTACAGTCTTCCCCCCTTATAAGAATTCGTCCCCGAATTCCAGAAAACAAGATCAAGAAGGAAAGAGATACGGGTAAGAAGCTCGCATCTCAGCTTCAGTCTCCCATGTATGCTCCTCAACTCTGTCGCGACGCCACAGAACCTTGACCATCGAAATCTGCTTCGAACGCAATTGTCGAACTTGATAGTCAACGATCGCCACAGGTTCTTCCACAAACGTCAAATCTTCACTCACTTCTACACTGTCAGGCTTGCAACACGTGTGAAGGGTCTGAGATATACTTCCTCAACATCGAGATATGAAACACTGGATGCACCTGTGACATATTCGGAGGCAAATCCAATAGATATGCAACAGTGCCAACTCTGTCCAAAATCTCAAACGGTCCAATATATCTCGGTGCTAACTTACCCTTCCTGCCAAATCTCATCACACCCTTCATCGGAGATACCTTCAGAAAAACAAAATCTCCAACCTGAAACTCCACATCTCTACGCCTAGGATTCGCATAACTCTTCTATCTGCTAACTGCGGTCTCTAATCTGCGCTTAATCAAGGCAACTTTCTCTGCAGCATCCTGAACCATCTCAGGTCCAATCAAAGCTCTCTCACTAATCTTATCCCAACTCAAAAGGGATCTACACTTCCTTCCATACAATGCCTCGTACGGTGCCATGCCAATACTGCTATAGTAGCTGTTATTATATGCAAACTCAATAAGTGACAAATGATCATCCCAGCTACCTCCCAAATCCAGGATACACATCCTCAACATATCTTCCAGTGTCTGGATCATCCTCTCAGACTGACCATCTGTCTGAGGATGAAAAGCAGTACTGAAGTCCAACCTAGTGCCCATCGCTTCCTGCAACTTCTGCCAAAAACGAGAAGTAAACACTGAACCTCTATCTGATACAATGGACACAGGTACTCCATGAAGGCATACAATATGCTTCACATATAACTTCATCAATCTAGCAACTGAATATGTGGCTTTCACAGGCAAGAAATGTGCAGACTTCGTCAATCTGTCTACAATCACCCAGACGGAGTTGTATCCATCCTTCGAACGAGGTAAATCGACCATAAAATCCATAGCTATCCTTTCCCACTTCCACTCGGGAATAGGAAGAGGCTGAAGCTTCCCAGAAGGCTTCTGATGTTCGGCTTTCACTTACTGACACGTTAAGCACTTCGTAACATAATCAACGACATCCTTCTTCAATCCGTCCCATCAGTATAGATCTCTGATACTGTGGTACATGTTAGTAACACCTGGATGTACGCTATAGGCTGTAGAATGTGCTTCCTCTAAAATCTCCTCTCTCAAATCATCCACATCAGGAACACACAATCTACCACTGATCGACAACACACCAACATCATCAAGTGTGAAATCAGTGAACTTCCCTGCTCTGACATTCTCTGCAAGCTCTTCCAGAATAGGATCTCGACTCTGAGCTGCTTTAATCCTATCCCTCAGTACAGATCGTACTTTTAAACTGAGCTAGCAGTCCACCTGATCTACTAATCTTCATCATCAGACCTTGATCCACCAACAAATGCAACTCCTGGATCAATGGTCTCCTCTCAATACTGATGTGAGCAAGACTACCTGAGGACTTCCTCCTCAAGGCATCTGCTACCACATTAGCTTTACCTAGATGATATAAGATCTCACAGTCATAATCCTTCAACAATTCTAACGATCTTCTCTGCCTCAGATTCAAATCTCGCTGCTGGAAAATGTACTTAAGGCTCTTGTGATCAGTAAATATCTCACAAGTCACCCCGTACAGATAATGTCTCCAAATCTTTAAAGCAAAGATCACTGCAGCCATCTCAAGATCATGTGTAGGATAGTTCTGCTCATGCTTCTTTAACTGCCTCGAAGCATAGGCTATCACCCTTCCATTCTGCATCAACACACAACCAAGGCCAACTCGAGAGGCATCACAGTAAACTATGAACTTATCCACACTATTAGGCAAAGCTAACACTGGCGCTGTGGTCAACTTCTCCTTCAACAACTGAAAACTGTTCTCACAAGCTTCTGACCACTCAAATCTGACATTCTTCTGAGTCAAGCAAGTCATAGGGGCTGCAATTCTGGAAAAATCCTGCACAAACCGCCTATAATACCCGGCTAAACCTAGAAAACTCTAAATCTCAGAGACAGAAGTCGGTCTAGGCCACTCAGACACTGCCTCAATCTTCTGTGGATCAACCTGAATACCTTCTTTAGACACTACGTGTCCAAGAAAAGAAACACTCTCCATCCAGAAATCACACTTCGAGAATTTAGCATAAAGCTGATGATCTCTCAATGTCTGTAGTACAATCCTCAAATGATATACATGCTCCTCCATACTCCTCAAATATACCAGTATATCATCAATGAAGACTACCACAAACTGATCCACATACGGTCTGAATACCCTATTCATCATGTCCATAAAAGTTATTGGTGCATTAGTCAAACCAAAAGACATCATCAGAAACTCATAATGGCCATATCTAGTGCGGAACACTGTCTTAGGAACATCGGCTTCACTAATCCGCAACTGATGATAACCCGACCTCAAGTCGACCTTAGAAAAGAACTGTGCACCCTGTAGCTGATCAAACAAATCATCTATCCTCGGGAGAGGATACTTGTTCTTCACTGTCACCTTGTTCAGCTCTCTGTAGTTAATGCACAGTCTCAGGGTACCATCCTTCTTCTTCACAAACAGGACTGGTGCACCCCAAGGAGAAACACTAGGTCTAATAAAACCTTTATCCAACAACTCTTGCAATTGTTCCTTCGACTCTTTCAACTCTATAGGAGCCATTTTGTAGGGTGGCATAAATATAGGAGTAGTACCTGGAACCACATCTATACAGAACTCAATCTCTTTGTGAGGTGGTAAACCTGGCAACTCCTCGGGAAAAACATCAGGAAACTCACAAGCAACAGGAACATCTGTGAGTGACAACTTCTCCACTGAAGTATCCCTGACCAATGCCAAATATCTCTGACATCCCTTCCTCAACAACTTCCTAGCCATAATAGCAGAAATAAGATTCTAAGGTGCTGAACTCCTATCACCCACAAACTTAAACTCTACTTCACCAGGAATTCTGAAAGTCACCTCTTTATTCCTGCAATCTACCACGGCATAGTGCTGAGATAACCAATCCATTCCCAAAATAACATCAAACTCCATCACATCCAACAAAATTAAATCAGCGGGTAATTCTCTATCTCCCAGGAGAACTGGACAACCAGAAAGAACAATATCGGTGTCCAAGGAATCGCTTAGAGGAGTGGCAACAGACAAAGGAAAAGCCATCCTCGAAGCTTGCCAATAAGATTTAGAAGCAAAAACAGGAGAAATAAATGAATGTGTGGCACCCGGATTAAACAAAACCCAAGCATCCAGGTAACAAACAGAAACAATACCTGCCACGACTGCATTAGATGCCTGAGCATCCTGCTGAGTGAGATGGAAGACTCTGGCCTGACCTCAATCTCCCTGATGACTGGTAGAAGCCTGGCCAACACCTCTGGCACCTCCTATAGTTCCTCTACCATGACTCTGCTGTGGAACAAACTGAGTGGAACTCTAATGCTGGGCTGGAGGTAACTGAAATGGCACGGGTGCAGCACTAGCAATTGACTGCTATGGGAATCACAGAATCTGCGACTGCTGATACCCGAAATAAGGACATGATCTGGCAAAATATCCTGTCTGCCCGCATCTGAAGCATGTCAGTGGTGTCAGATAACACGGTCCCTGATGGACTCTACCACAAGTCTGACAAACACTGGCCGCTGATCCAGAACTACGACCACTACTGCTGCTCGAAGCACCTGATCCAAATCTGAATGATCTACGCTGACCTCCATGGCCATGTCTACTGCTCCGATGCACTCACTGATGCTGTCTCTGACTCTGCTGAGTCAGACCTCGCTGCTGACTACTCGAACCAACATGAAAACTCAAATATGGAGTAGCCTGCAATCCACTCGACTGAACTCCCAGCTGGTAGTAATCAAGCATCGCTCCCTGCCTAACTAGCCTCAGCTTAATCTCCTTGGCTAACTCAATCACAGACTCGAGAGTAAGGCCTGCTCTAGGCATACCAGAAAAAGCTGAACCCAAACCAGTAACATAGGTAGTGACCGCAAAATACTGATCTCGTATCAGATCCTCAGCATATCTACCCAGATGGAGAAACTCTCGGGTGTACTCCTCTACAGATCGATCTCCATGAGAAATACTGGTCAATCGAAGTCGATAGCTCATACGAAGAGGCTCTGGATAGAATCTCCTCAAAAATCGCTCTTGGAACTGAGCCTAGGTCATCGTCATCATATAAGGCTGGATCATATGAATAAACCAATCTAAGGCTGGTCCCTCGACAGACAACTCTATAATCATGATCCGCTGGTACTCGGTATGAGCAGTCTGAGTCCTCGTCTCAATCGCGTGCAGAAAATCTAATGGATCGGAAGTACCGTCAAAAACAATTCTGCCAACTCGGGCATAGAACAAAGCTGCCTCAGGGTCAGACATACCCTGCTGATAGGCAGGCTGAACAACTGGAGGAACAGGAACATCAAATTCAGGCTCAACAGGCTCCTCGTCCTGTAACTCTCTCTACCTACGACGATTTGCCGCTCCTCGAGGTCTACCTCTGCCACGACCTCTACGTCTAACTGGCTGCTCATGAGGTAAAACCTCATCCTGAAAAGACTCATCATCCTCGGCCTCAACGATCGGTGGAGCGACACGCGCTCGCCTCCTCATACTGAAAAGACAAACGAAAAGATTCAGACAAACAGACAACAGAAGAATAACGCTGAAAACTAAGCAAGGAATACTTATCAAGACATACTCAAACCTAATTCACTACAGTAGTTCAACAGAAAACACAACTTGAAAACTAGGGCCACAACTCATACAACTAAGCCCTGACACAGAACTCCACTCTGATACCAACTTTGTCACGACCCAAAACAGGGGCCATGACCAGCGCTAGGGAACGGGAATTCTTTCAAATCCGAAACTCGTAGCAAGCCTAAAAATAAAATAGAACATGCAATAATAATAATAACAATATCAAATGCAGGGGAAATAAAAATCATAAATATCACAATAGTATTTTCACCAATTGGATTTAAGTTAAATCTCATCTCATATATATATAAATCTTTTAATACAAATCCAGTTCACATAATACAATATCTCACATAAATAAAATATATAAAATCCCATAAATTAATTTACAACTACTGCAGTGTCTAGATTATAAAAATAAGACTCAAGTAAGCAGTTTACACAAGGAAGCCGGGGCGGAAGAAATCCGGCGTATAGGCCTGCTACTGAGGTCTGAAGATGTTGACTCTCCTGAAAAATTATCAACGGAGGGGAGTCAGACCTCACTGAGTGAATTACTATAATATATATACATGCATACTAAATGACAATGCATACAGCCAACAGTATATATATAATATGTATATATACAGGCAAATTCACACAGATGCAGAAAAATCATTTTTTTATATATTTTATTGAAAATCTTCTTTTATGAAGGATCAAATAGAACCCTATGATATCGAAACCTCAATCCGTGTTAGAAAACACTCTAGCCATACAGGCTCACTTAATCCAAATATATCCACTTAATCCATTTTGACAGTAGACTGGCCCTGAGACACTAAGTCAATCGAGCTTCAGCAGTTTGATTGCCAGTGTGATTGGCCCCAAGACACTTGATCAACCGAGCTCCAGAAATCACACCTCCAAACCATATCTCACACATCAAATAATCACATTCAATCAATATCCACAAATAGTTAGTAGTATAGCCTATTTTCTATAAGCGCATTGGTACGTACTCGGTCCTAGTGTTGCCCACTAGGTAGCACGTTCTATCGATATCCTTCACTTTAAATATAAAACATACATTCATAAAAATAAATGATGCATGAATTTCAATAAAATAGCAACATAAACCATATATATACTGGAAATATACCAAAAGTAAACCAGGTATATTTTGAGTATATATACATCAAATCAATCCAATCAAATTATAAATTAAGCTAGAAATATATTTAAAAACATTTTAAATATAATTTATTAACAAAGCAAGCATGTAATTTAATATATACCAAAAATAAACCAAAAATATACTTAAATACAAATCACATTATTTATGCATTTTAATCAAAATAAAACATATATTTCTAAATCATGCATCCAAAAGCATATATATATATATAGTATAGTAACTCACAAATTAGTGCGCTCCACGAGATGGATCCGACGGGCCTGGTCCACTAGCCCTCGGTCTCGGCGCAACTAAACAAATAATAAATAACCGACATTAGAATAAACCTAACAGAAAATCCTAGAATTCGGTCTAGAGTATTAAACACAGAATTGAGATTAGGGTTCGACCGGACATCACGTTTTACGAGAATTCTATCAAAAATTCGGTTGAACCTCCCCTGTAAAAAGGACATCTCTCTACTCAAAGAGTAGAGCCGACCCTGCAAAGAAACACACTTTGAAAATAAACACCACATCTCATTCACAACCCCTCGGTCGGACTCCAGACTACAATCTACCGATCGGGGTCCACAAACACAGAACAATTTCAGAAATATCAAAAATACCCTTATAACATAGAAATTCATTTTATATGTAAAAATTACATAATTAACCTTAAAACACAGTAAAAACCGATAAAAACTAATTTTATTAGTAAAATCATATATTATATATATATTTGAAAATAATTCACAAAAAATAGTTTTAATTAGTTAAAAATACTAAATAATTTGTCGAAATCATTTTTATACCTTAAATAACTATTAAAACCAATTAAATTACAATTTTAGCCAATTTAGGGTAAAATTACCAAAATACCCCTATATATATAAATATACTAAAATTACTTCAAAAAATCACCAAAAATTATACAATTATCCAAAATTAATTTTCTCAACATATTTATCAATAATATCAATAATTAAACTCAATGAACCAATTAAATTCAATTAGAAACATAATTAACCCTAATTTCCCAAAATTACATAAACTTCAATAATTCAAAATAAATACATAGAAATTCATAAAAATTCCAAATAAATTCCTATAATTCATTTCAACACCTAATTTACCCATAAAACACAATTTCATAATTTATTTAATTAATTTCCGAAAATTAGAAAATAATATTAAAATATTCAAAAATACCCAAAAATCAAATTAATCTCCAAAAATTCCACAAAAATTCAAACATGTAGATTAAGCTAAGGGGAACAATATTTGTGAATGGAGTTTTCATGAATTCAAAGTTCAAAAAAATCAAAAACCCTAATATGGCCGAAATTGAAAATTCAAAACCTAAGCAAATCAAGACCATTTAAGCTCAAACCAAAGCTAGAATCACACTCACCGAAGCTCAAGGAGAAGAAAGAGACTAGTGGTGTCAAAAATGGTGGCCAGAATCATCGTGAACGACGTTAGCTCGACTTTCGGCTTCTCCGGCAAAAAATGGCTTCTAGGCGCCGGAATCGGCTGCTACAGGCGGTGAAAGAGGCTGGGGAAGGTGGTGGCACACCGGACGGCACACCAATGGTAAGGGAACGGCGTGATAGACGGCGGACGGCGGTGAGGAAGTGATCGGGGAAGAAGAGAGGGATCGGGGGCAATTCGATAATTTTTCAAAATTTTTGGTTTTTGATGTATTATATGTATATATATATACTTTATACTATATATTAAAATAATATTAAATTACACACATTAAATATGCACCACACACATATAATTTAATATTTTGAAATTTAATATTAATTAAAAATAATTAAATAACAATAAAATAAATAAACAATAATAAAATATTAGGGTAATATTAAACCCTAATTAAATAAATAATTACATGTATACATGGTGTTTAATATTTTAAAAATACGTATGAGTTCATGCAAGTCCGAAAATATATTTAAAATAATTAATAATAAATTATTTACGTGAAATTTTCCCCGAAAATAAAAGTCTCGAGAAAATTTTACGTAAAGCACTTAAATAATACACAATAATTAAAATAGGTTTTAAATACATATCAACTCGTAAAAATATCGTAATATATATACAAAAATTATTAACACTGCATATCCCGGTACAGTGTAAAAATATTTAAAAACACGGGATATTACAAGTATATTCCTAAACAAAAGCATGTCATATTATTTATTTATACTTGAATTGTTTTTAAGTATATTTTCAAATAAATGCATGTTTTATTACTGATTTAAACCTAACTTGTTTTTAGTATATTATAGGTTTATTTTAGTATATTTCTAGTATATACATGGTTTATTTTGCTATTATGAATGTTATTATACATTATTTGTTTTATGAATGTATGATTTATTATAATTGAAGAATATCAATAGAACGTGCTACCTAGTGGGCAGCACTAGGACCGAGTACGTACCTGTGCAATAGATTTAGATTTGAGTAAGGATTACTTGTGGTGAATTATGATTTAATTGAGATTGATGATACAATTGATTTATGATTTGAGATGTGATATGATAGATAGTGTGATTGCTGGAGCTCACTTGACCAAGTGTCTCGGGGCCAATCACATTGACAGTCAGACTGCTAGAGCTCGATTGTCATGACCCAAAACAGGGGCCATGACCGGCGCTAGGGAACGGGAATTCTTTTGAATCCGGAACCCGTAGCAAGCCTAAAAATAAAATAAACATGCAATAGTAATAATGATAGTATATAATGCAGCGGAAATAAAAATCATAAATATCACAATAACATATACACCAACTAGATTTAAATCAAATCCTCATCATCACATATATATAAACTCTTTTAATACAAATCCAGTTCAAATATATAATACAACATCTCTTTAAATATTTAATGACTACTGCAGTGTCTAGATAAAATAAACCCAAGACTCAGGGAAGCAGTTTACACAAAGAAGCCGAGGCGGAAGAAATCCGGCGTACAGGCCTGCTACTGAGGTCTGAGGAAGATGACTCTCCTGAAAAATAGTCAACGGAGGGGAGTCAGACCTCACTGAGTGAATTACTATAATATATATACATGCATACTAAATGACAATGCATACAGCCAACAGTATATATATAATATGTATATATACAGGAAAATTCACACAGATGCAGAAAAATCATTTTTTTATATATTTTATTGAAAATTATCTTTTATGAAGGATCAAATAGAACCCTATGATATCGAAACCTCAATCTGTGTTAGAAAACACTCTAGCCATACAGGCTCACTTAATCCAAATATATCCACTTAATCCATTTTGACAGTAGACTGGCCCCGAGACACTAAGTCAACTGAGCTTCAGCAGTTTGACTGCCAGTGTGATTAGCCCCGAGACACTTGGTCAACCGAGCTCTAGCAATCACACCTCCAAACCATATCTCACACATCAAATAATCATATCCAGTCAATATCCACAAATAGGTTAGTAATATAGCCTAAATGCTATAAGCGTACCAGTACGTACTCGGTCCTAGTGCTGCCCACTAGGTAGCACGTTCTATTGATATCCTTCAGTAATAAATATAAAACATTCATTCACAAATAAATGATGCATGAATTTAAATAAAATAACAATATAAACCATATATATACCGAAATTATACCAAAAGTAAACCAGGTATATTTCAAGTATATATACGTCAAATAAATCCAATCAAATTACAAATTAAGCTAGAAATATATTTAAAAATATTTTAAATATAATTTATTAATAAAACATGCATATAATTTAAAATAAACCAAAAATAAACTAAAGATATACTTAAATACTAATCACATTATTTATGCATATTTAATCAAAATAAAACATATATTTCTAAAATCATGCATCCTAAAGCATATATATATAAAATAGTAACTCACACTTAGTGCGCTCCACGAGATGAGTCCGAAAGGCCTGGTCCACTAGCCCTCGGTCTCGGCGCAACTAAACAAACAATAATGACAGAAATTAGAATAAACCTAACAGAAAATCCTAGAACTCGATCTAGAATATTAAACACAGAATCGAAATTAGGGTTCGACCGGATATCACGTTTTACGAGAATTTTATCAAAAATTCGACAGAACCTCCCCTGTAAAACGGACATCTCTCTACTCAAAGAGTAGAGCCGACCTTGCAAAGAAACACACTTCGAAAATAAACGTAAAATTACATTTACAACCCCTCGATCGAACTTCAAACTACAATCTACCGATCGGGGTCCACAATCACAAAATAATTTCAAAAATACCAAAAATACCCTTATAACATAGAAATTCATTTTATAAGTAGAAATTACATAATTAACCTTAAAACACAGTAAAAACCAATAAAAACTCATTTTATTAGAAAAATCGTATATTATACATATAATTGAAAATAATTCACGAAAAATAGTTTTAATTAGTTAAAAATACTAAATAATTTGTAAAAATCATTTTTATACCTTAAATAACTATTAAAACCAATTTAATTATATTTTTAGTCAATTTAGGGTAAAATTACCAAAATGCCCCTATATATATAAATATACTAAAATTACTTCAAAAATTCACCAAAAATAGTATAATTATCCAAAATTAATTTTCTCAACATATTTATCAATAATATAAATAATTAAACTCAATTAAATAATTAATTTCAATTAAAAACACAATTAACCTAATTTTCCAAAATTACCTAAACTAATAAAATTCAAAATAAATACATAGAAATTCATAAAAATTCAAAATAAATTTCTATAATTCATTTAAACACCTATATTCATCATAAAACACAATTTCATAATTTAATTAATTAATTTCCGAAAATTAGAAAATAATATTAAAATATTCAAAAATACCCAAAAATAAAAATAATCTCCAAAAATTCCAAAAAAAATTCATACATGTAGATTAAGCTACTAGGATCAACATTTGTTAAGGGAATTTTCATGAATCAACAAGAAAAATTCAAAAAAAAAAATCAAAAACCTAATTCGGCCAAATTGAGAAAAATCGAAAAACAAGAAATTCAAGGCCATTTAAGCTCAAACCAAAGCTAGAATCATGATTACCATTGCTAGAGGAGTCCAAAGACACCAGAAACGTGAAGTTTGGTGGCTGGAGGAGGAAGAAACGATGAAGCTTGGATTTCGGCCAAAAATGGTGGAAAGGAAGCTAGTCGGTGCCGGGGAAGGAGACTAGGGGCGACGGAGCAGCTGGCTGGGAAGGGCGGAGCTGCTGGCGACACACTGACGGTAGGTGGTCGAAAGTTGCAACGGTGAGGGGGAGAAGGGACGGGTTTCGGGAAGAAAGGAGAAAGAAGAAGAAAAGAAAAAGAAAAGAAAAGAAAAGAAAAGAAAAAGAAAAAGAAAAAAAAGAAAAAGAAAAAAATAATATAAAAATATATATATATATTATAATATGGTGTATAAATAAAATACTTGGAAAAATTTGCACACCACATATTTAATATTCTAATAATTTATATACTACATGAAAATAATTAAATAACAATGAACCAAATAAATAAATAATAAAATATTAGGGTAATAAATTAAACCCTAATTAAATAAATATATACACACATAGGCTTTATTTAGTATTTTAAAAATATATATGAATTAATGCAAGTTCATAAATCTATTTAAAATAATTAATAGAAAATTATTTACGTGAAAATTTCTCCGAAAATACAAATCCCGGGAAAATTTTACGTAAAGTACTCAAAATAATAATAAACAATTAAAAATTCAATTTTAATTAAATAAAAGCTCATAAAATATCAATATCATATTAAAGAATTATTAACACTGCATATCCCGATACAGTATTAAAATATTTAAAAACATGGGATATTACATCGATTGACTTAGTGTCTCGAGGCTAGTCTACTGTCCATATGGATTAAGTGAATTTATTTGGAATTAAGTGAGTCTGCATGACTAGAGTGATGATACGATTAAATGAGGTTGCGATTAATAGAATTCTATTTGATCATTCATGAATTAAAATAAATATTTTCTACATTCAATATAATTATAAAAGCAGAGTTTAACATTTGTGTGAAATGCGTATGTATATATATATATATATATATATATATGAATGCCTGATTGAGTATGGTTTAGATTGCATGTATATATAGTATAATAATTCACTCAGTGAGGTTTGAGCCCCCTTAATTATTTTTTTTAGGAGACCCTATATCATCAGACCTTAGTAGAAGAGTTCCTCACCGGTGTTCTTCCGTCCCAGCTTTTATGTAAATGTATATTTTGAACTCTGATTTATATTCTAGAAACTGCAATAGTAATGTTATTGTATCAGAAGAGTATTATTTTTTTTGATATTTAATACTCAAAAAGTAGTATTTGAACATTGTATGAATATATTTATTTATGAAATGATTTGGAATATTTATTTTATATATTGATTTGAAAAATTTTAATTCTGTCGTACTTTTATTTATTTATTGCATGTTTTTATTTTCTAAGGCTTGTTATAGGTTCCGGATTCGAAAGAACTCCCGTTCCCTAACGCCGGTCATGGCCCCCTGTTTTGGGTCGTGACATTATGGGGATCTTCCCCACCTCTCACATTGTTCATTATTGACCACTTGTAGGGTTCCAACTCAAGAGTTCTGGAAAGAAAGTTATCATGAATGAAAATGTGATTTCTCATCAATAAAAATCATCATTTCTCTCTTATTCTTAGGGAATAACTTTTAATTCCTTTGAAAATTAAGACAAATCAATTATAAATTTATCAAATATATAAATATTAATATTTATTTTTAAAATATATAAATCAATAAAAATATACATTAAATGTTTGAATAAAACATATTTATCAAAAGTAAATAATTTTTTAAACCTTTTTTTTTAAAAAAGTATAACAATATTTTTATAAATAAATATTTTATAACTAATTATCATATTAAGGAATAACTTATATTTTGCCTCCTACACTTTTTTTTTTTATTTACCCCCTCTACTTTTATTTATATAGATTGAGTTCTTACACTTTTATTTTTTTCTTGATTTACTCCCTCCACTTTTATTTTTGTTCACATTAACCCTTATATTTTTATTTTTGTGAACATTAAGTCCTTTTATTTTTATTTTAACAAGATTAACCCCTTCAATAAATATAATTCTAAAAATTTTCATCAACTATGTTATAATTTAACTATTTATATTTTATTTTTAATATAAAATTATAAAAATACTATTTAATTTAAATTTAATTTATATAATTGCAATTAATTGGTTAACAAAAATTTTATCTAATATTATAAAAATAAAAACTTAAGCAAAACTCTACTAAATTTTATTTTAGTTTATTCTTCTAAAATAAAATTTAGTAGAATCTTACTTAAGTTTTTATTTTTATAATATTAGATAAAATTTTTGTTAATAAATAAATTATAATTATATAATTTACATTTAATTTTTATAAAAGTATTTTGTACTTAATAATACTTTTATAATCTTTATATTAAAATAGAACATAAATAATTAAATTATATCATAATTGATTAAAAATTTTGAAATTATATTTATTAAAAGAATTAATAAAAGTATAATAGTTTAATGTGAAAAAAATAAAAGAATAAAAATTTAATTCGTACAAATAAAAATAGAGGAGGTAAATTGAGAAAAAATAAAAGTACAAAAAATAAAATATAAATTACTCCTAATATTAATGATATTTGAATCGTATTCGTATTTCTATCCCATTCCCCGTCCCCGTTCCAATTCCTCCCTCCCGCCGTTTCCGTCCCCATCCGTACCCGGCCCTTTTTTTAGACCTCAACAGCAAGTCACATTATTCTTGCTGACAAGTGAAAAAGGAGTATTTTACAATGCCTATTTAATTCTTGTTCTAAAAGAAATTTTAGAAAAATATTAAGAAAAAGGAATTAAATTTTCAAGGTGTCCAAAATAAAGATATATGTAAATAGAGCTGTACTCTTTTAGTGAATAGAGCCATTAACACATTAAAAAATAGAACAATTCTATGTAAAAATTATTTAAAAAATATGTATTCTTTATTGAATTTGGGGAGCATTTATTTAATAAAAAATGAGGGTAGGAATCAAAATAAGTAATTATGGTTTCTAGTAATTAGTTCACTAATTGGAATGAAAATATGATTTCTTCATAAATAAAAATCATCATTTCTCTCTAATTCTTAGAGAATAACTTTTAATTTCTTTGAGAATTAAGATAAATCAATTATAAATTGGTTAAATATATAAATATAAATATTTATTTTTAAATTTTATAAATCACTAAAAATATGTATTGAATGTTTGAATAAAAAATATTTATTAAAAGTAAATAATTTTTTATACTTTTTTTAAAAAAGTATAACAATATTTTTATAAATAAATATTTTATAATACACAATTATAATATTAAGGAATAATTTATATTTTTCATCCTACACTTTTATTTTTTTCTTGATTTATCCCCTCTACTTTTATTTATATAGATTGAGTACTCATACTTTTATTTTTTTTTTTTGATTTACTCTCTCCACTTTTATTTTTATTCACATTAACCTCTTATACTTTTATTTTTATGAACATTAAGTCCTTTTACTTTTATTTTAGCAAGATTAACCCCTACAATAAATATAATTCTAAAAATTTTCATTAACTGTATTATAATTTAATTACTTATATTTTATTTTTAATATAAAAATTATAAAAATACTATTTTATTTAAATTTAATTTATATAATTTTAATTAATTGTTTAACAAAATTTTTATCTAATATTGTAAAAATAAAAACTTAAGCAGAACCTCTACTAAATTTTATTTTAGTTTATTCTACTAAAAAAAATTAGTAGAATCTTACTTAAGTTTTTATTTTTATAATATTAGATATAATTTTTGTTAACAAATATATTATAATTATATAATTTATATTTAATTCTCATAAAATTATTTGGCACTTTATAGTATTTTTATAATCTTTATATTCAAATAAGACATAAATAATTAAATTATAACATAATTAATTAAAATTTTTAAAATTATATTTATTGAAGTGATTAATAAAAGTATAAAAATTTAAAAACTTAATCTATACAAATAAAAATAAAAAAAAATAAATTAAAAACTAAAAATAAAAATACAGAAAGTAAAATATGAATTATTCCTAATATTAATGATATTTAATTCGTATTGACAGTTCCATTCCCATTTCCGTCTCCATCTCCCACTCCCCCGTCCCCATCCCAATTCCCCACTCCCGCCGGTCCCGTCCCCATCCGTCCCCGTTCCCATCCCTTTTTTAAGACCCCAGCAGCAAGTCACATTATTCTTGCTAACAAGTGAAAAAGGTGCATTTTACAATGCATATTTAATTCTTGTTCTAAAAGAAATTTTAGAAAAATATTAAAAAAAAGGAACTAAATTTTCAAGGTGTCCAAAATAAAGATATATGTAAATAGAGCTATACTCTTTAGTGAATAGAGCCATTAACACATTAAAAAATAGAACAATTATATGCAAAAATTATTTAAAAAATATGTATTCTTTATTGAATTTGGGGAGCATTTGTTTGGTAAAAAATAAGGATAAGAATCAAAATAAACAAATCCGATTTCTAATATTTAGTTGACTAATTGAAATGAAAATATGATTTCTTCATAAATAAGAATCATCATTTCTCTCTTATTTTTAGAGAATAATTTTTAATTCCTTTGAGAATTAAGACAAATTAATTATAAATTGATCAAATATATAAATATAAATATTTATTTTTAAAATTTATAAATCAATAAAATATGCATTAAATGTTTGAATAAAAAATATTTATCAAAAATAAATAATTTTTTATACTTTTTTAAAAAGTATATCAATAATTTTATAAATAAATATTTTATAATACATAATTATAATATTAAGGAATAACTTATATTTTGCATCCTACACTTTTATTTTTTTCTTGATTTACCCTCTCTATTTTTATTTGTATAGCTTGAGTTTTTACACTTTTATTTTTCTCCCTCCACTTTTATTTTTGTTCACATCAATCCTTTATAATTTTATTTTTGTGAACATTAAGTCATTTTGCTTTTATTTTAGCAAGATTAACCCCTTCAATAAATATAATTCTAAAAATTTTCATTAAATATGTTATAATTTAATTACTTATATTTTATTTTTAATATAAAGATTATAAAAATACTATTTTATTTAAATTTAATTTATATAATTCCAATTAATTAGTTAACAAAATTTTTATCTAATATTATAAAAATAAAAATTTAAGCAAAACTCTGTTAAATTTTATTTTAGTTTATTCTACTAAAATAAAATTTAGTATAATCTTACTTAAGTTTTTATTTTTATAATATTAGATACAATTTTTGTTAGCAAAATAAATTATAATTATATAATTTACATTTAATTTTCATAAAAGTATTTGACACTTCATAATATTTTTATAACCATTATATTAAACTAAAACATAAATAATTAAATTATAATATAATTGATTAAAATTTTTGAAATTATATTTATTGAAGGGATTAATAAAAATATAAGAGTTTAATGTAAATAAAAATAAAAATGCAAAAACTTAATCTACACAAATAAAAATAGAGATGGTAAGTTGAGAAAAAAATAAAAATACATAAAGTAAAATATGAATTATTCCTAATATTAATAATATTTGATTCGAATTGGCGTTTCCATCCCGATCCCTATTCCCATCCCCCACTCCCCCCGTCCCGTCCCAATTCCCCACTCCCGCCGTCCCCGTCCCCGTCCCCGTCCCTTTTTTAGACCCCAACAACAAGTCACGTTATTCTTGCTAACAAGTGAAAAAGGAGTATTTTACAATACATATTTAATTATTGTTCTAAAAGAAATTTTAGAAAAATATTACAAAAAGGAACTCAATTTTCAAGGTGTCCAAAATAAAGATATATGTAAATAGAGCTATACTCTTTTAGTGAATAGAGCCATTAACACATTAAAAAATATAACAATTCTATGCAAAAATTATTTAAAAAATATGTATATTCTATTGAATTTAGAGAGCATTAGTAAAAAATGAAGATGAGAATTAAAATAAATAATTCTGATTATTAATATTTAATTAACTAATTGAAATGAAAATGTGAATTTCCATCAATAAGAATAATTATTTCTTTTTTATTTTTAAAAAATAATTTTTAATTTTTTTAAAAATCAAGATAAATCAATTATAAATTTATTAAATATATAGAAATCAATATTTATTTTTAAAATTTATAAATAAAACATATAAATTAATAAAATATACATTAAATGTTTGAATAAAAATATTTATCAAAAGTAAATAATTTTCTATACTTTTTTTAAAATAAAGTATAACAATATTTTTATAAATAAATATTTTATAATAAATAATTATAATATTAACGATATTTAATCCCCATCCCCATCGTCCATTCCCATCCATCCCCATCCCCATCCCCATCCCCTTCCCATTCCCCATCCCTCATCCCATTCCCATCCATCTCCATTCTCATTCCTATTCCCCATCCCTATCCCCATACCATCTGTCCCCAATCCCCCGTCCCGTCCCCATCCCCATCCCCACCCCCCTCCCCCCCCATACGCAATCCCCATTCCCCCATCCCCATCCCTCGTCCCCGTCCAAAACGCAACGCAAAATTGTACCATCACATGGTGAAATGTGGAAGAGATCAAAGAAATGGGGATGTGATTTGCATGTGATTGCGTATAAAGTTGGCCTTCACCTGATTAACCTGTTTCCACGGCGAAATTTTATCAAGAACGGACAGCTGCTTCTTCACCTCTGATCTGATCGATGCAGTTGAGTTGAGCCCTCATTGTTCCCTTTTTATGGGTCAGTATCCTTATTTCATCTTTGTGTTTCATACCATACTACTAAATTGTTTATTGTAATATTTCATATTTTTTTTAAATATTTTAATACTGTATCGGGATATACAGTGTTAATAATTTTATTTATAATTATGATATTTTTACGAGTTGATATGTATTTAAAACTTATTTTAATTATTGTATATTATTTTAAGTGTTTTACGTAAAATTTTTTCGAGAGTACTATTTTCGGGAAAATTTTTACGTAAATAATTTACTATTAATTATATAAAATAAATTTTCGGACTTGTATGAACTCATATATATTTTTGAAGTACTAAATAACTTATATATGTGTATTTATTTATTTAATTAGGATTTAATTAATAACCCTAATATTTTATTATTTATTAATTAGTTTTAATATTATTTAATTATTTTTAAGTGTATTAAATTTTAAAATATTAAATTATATGTGTATGGTGTATATTTAATGTGTGTGATTTTATATTATTTTAATATATAGTGTAAAGCATATATATATATATATATATATATATATATATATATATATATATATATATGCATATTATATTGTCAAAATCAAAATTTATAGTCAAATTATCATTTTGCCCCAACTTCTTCTTCTCCTTCCCCGACGCACGCCCGATCACCAACCACCATTTGCCATCCCGTTTCCTCACCGTCGGTGTGCCTCCCGGCGTGCCACCTCCTTCCCCAGCCTTCCCCACCGCCAGTAGCGCCCAATTCCGTCGAGTTTTGACCGGAATAAGCTCGGGAAGCCGAATTCTTTCTCACCGTCGATCACGACGTTTCCGGCCACTATTTTCGACACCGCCAGTCTATTTCTTCTCCTTGAGCTTGGGTGAGTGTGATTCCAAGCTTTGTTTCACTTAAAATGATCTTGATTTGCTTAGGTTTCGATTTTGGTAATTCGGCCATTTTAGGGTTCTTAATTTTTTTTTAAAGTTCGAATTGATTGATTCATGAAAAATTCCTTCACAAATGTTGTTTCCCTTAACTTAATCTACATGTGTGAATTTTTATGGAATTTTTGGAGATTATTTTGATTTTTGGGTATTTTTGAATATTTTAATATTATTTTCTAATTTTCGAAAATTAATTAATTAAATTATGAAATTGTGTTTTATGATAAATATTGGTGTTAAAATGAATTATAGAAATTTATTTGGAATTTTTATGAATTTCTATGTATTTATTTTGAATTTATTTAGATTTATATAATTTTGGAAAATTAGGTTAATTGTGTTTTTAATTGAAATTAATTAGTTAATTGAGTTTAATTATTGATATTATTGATAAATATGTTGAGAAAATTAATTTTGTGCAATTATATGATTTTTAGTGAATTTTTGGAGTAATTTTAGTAGATATATATATATAGGAGTATTTTGGTAATTTTACCCTAAATTGACTAAAAATATAATTAAATTGGTCTTAATAGTTATTTAAGGTATAAAAATGATTTCTACAAATTATTTAGTATTTTTAACTAATTAAAACTATTTTTTGTAAATTATTTTCAATTATATATATAATATACGATTTTTCTAAATAAAATGAGTTTTATCGGTTTTTACTGTGCTTTAAGGTTAATTACGTAATTTCTACTTATAAAATGTATTTCTATGATATAAGGGTATTTTTGGTATTTTCATAATTATTTTGTGAATTGTGAACCCCGGTCGGTAGACTGTTGTTTGGAGTCCGACCGAGAGGTTGTGGATGTGTTTCTGTGTTCATTTTTTGAAGTATGTTTCTTTGCAGGGCTGGCTCTACTCTTTGAGTAGAGAGATGTCCGTTTTACAGGGGAAGTTCTACTAGATTTTTAGTAGAATTCTCGTAAAACGTGATATCCGGTCAAACCCTAATTCTGATTCTGTGTCCAATATTCTAGATTAAGTTTCTAGGATTTTTTATTAGGTTTATTCTGATGTCTGTTATTTTTGTATGTTTAGTTGCGCTGAGACCGAGGCCTAGTGACCAGGCCCGTCGGACCCATCTCGAGGAGCGCACTAAGTGTGAGTTACTATTCTATATATATATGCTTTAGGGTGCATGATTTAGAAATGTATGTTATTTTGATTAATTATGCATAAATAATTCATTTGGTATTTAAGTTATCTTTAGTTTATATTCGGTATATTTTGGTATATTTTCAAATTATATGCATTTTTTATTAATAAATTATTCTTAAAATATTTTTATGTATATTCTTGGTATATTCTTAGTTTATTTTGTAATTATGTTAGATTTATTTGACGTATATATACTCGAAATATACCTGGCTTATTTTTGGTATATTTCTAGTATATATATGGTTTATGTTGCAATTTATTTCAAATTCATGCATCATTTACTTTTATGAATGTATGCTTTATATTTTAATGAAGGATATCAATAGAACGTGCTACCTAGTGGGTAGCACTAGGACCGAGTACGTACCGGTACGCTTATAGCATTTAGGCTATATTATTAACCATTTTGAGAATGTTGATTGGAATTGATTTATCTGATGTGTGATGTGATTTGGGAGTGTGATTGCTGGAGCTCGATTGACTAAGTGTCTCGGGGCCAATCACACTGACAGTCAGATTGCTAGAGCTCGGTTGACTTAGTGTCTCGGGGCCAGTCTACTGTCCAAATGGATCAAGTGACCATATTTGGAATAAGTGAGCCTGTATGGCTAGAGTGTTGTCTAACACTGTTTGAGGTTAACGATTTTCTAGGGTTCTATTTGATCCTTTATAAATGGTGATTTTCAATAAATAATATAAAATGATTTTTATTGCATTTGTGTATAATTGCTTGTATACATACATACTATATATACTTTCGACTGTATGCATTGGCATATAGTATGCATGTATATATATTATAGTAATTCACTCAGTGAGGTCTGACTCCCCTCCGTTGACTATTTTTCAGGAGAGTCATCATCTTCAGACCTCAGTAGCAGGCCTGTACGCCGAATTTCTTCCGCCCCGGCTTCATTATGTAAATTGCTTATCTGAGTCTTGAGTTTTTACTTTATGATCTAGACACTACAGTAGTTATGGTTATTTCAGAGATTGGTGTATTGTATTTATATGAGATACGTAATTTAAGAATTTGAACTGAAACTAGTATCAAAGGATTTATTTATATATGATATGAGAATTCGATTTAATTTCGTTTGACGAATCATCATTATGATATTTATGATTTTATTCCGTTGCAATAATATTTTATTTAATTGTGTTGTTATTATTTCTATTGCATGTTTTATTTATTTTTTTAGGCTCACTACGGGTTCCGGATTTGAAAGGAATTCCCGTTCCCTAGCGCCGGTCATGGCCCCTGTTTTGGGTCATGACAAAGTTGGTATCAGAGCGGAGTTCTGTGTCAGGGCTTAGTTGTGTGAGTCGTGGCCCTAGATTCAAAGTGGGTGTGTTTTCTTTTGGTAACTACTGCCAGTGGAATTAGGTTCGAGTATGTCTTGATAAGTATTCCTTGTTTTAGTTTTCTACGTTATCCTTCCGTTGTTTGTTTTGTCTGAAATCATTCTGTTGTGTTTTCAGAATGAGGAGGCGAGCGCGTGTCGCTCCACCGGTCGTTGAGGACGAGGATGACTAGTCTTTTCAGGATGAGATTTTTACCTCCTGAGCAGCCAGTTAGACGTAGAGGTCATGGCAGAGGGTAGACCTCGAGGAGCGACAGGTCGCTGTAGGCAAAGAGAGTTACAGGACGAGGAGCCTGTTGAGCTGAATTTGATGTTCCTGTACCTCCAGTTGTTCAGCCTGTTTCAGCCTGCCTATCAGCATGGGTTGTCTGACCCTGAGGCAGCTTTGTTCTATACCAGAGTTGGCAGGATTGCGTTTGATGAGACTTCTGATCCGTTAGACTTTTTGCATGCGAGTTGAGACTCAGACTCAGACTCAGACTGCTCATACTGAGTACCAGCGGATTATGAACGTCGAGCTATCTGTTGAGGGACCAGCCCTAGATTGGTTTATTCAGATGATCCAGCCTTATATGATGACGATGACCTGGGCTCAGTTTCGAGAGTGGTTTTTGAGGAGATTCTGTCCAAAGCCTCTTCGTATGAGCTATCGTCTCCGTTTGACCAGCATTTCTCGTGGTGATCGATCTGTAGAGGAGTACACCCGAGAGTTTCTTCGGTTGGGTAGATATGCAGAGGACCTTATGCGAGACCAGTATTTCGCAGTCACTACTTATGTCACCGGATTGGGTTCAGCATTTGCTGGTATGCCTACACCAGGCCTTACTCTAGAGTCTGTGATTAAGTTGGCCAAAGAGATTGAGCTGAGGCTAGTTAGGTAGGGAGCGATGCCTGATTACTATCAGTTGGGAGTTTAGTCGAGTGGATTGCAGACTACACCACATTCTAGTTTTCATGTTGGTTTGAATAGTCAGTAGTGAGGTCAGACTCAGTAGAGTCAGAGGCAGTAGCAGTGAGTGCATCAGAGCAGTACACATGGCCATGGAAGTCAGCGTAGACCGTTCAGATTCAGGTCAGGTGCTTCGAGCAGCAGCAGTGGTCGTAATTCTGGATCAGTTGCCAATGTATGCCAGACCTGCGGTAGAGTCCATCAGGGACCATGTTATCTGACACCACTGACATGTTTTAGATGCGGGCAGACAGGACATTTTGTCAGATTATGTCCTTACTCAGGGTATCAGCAGCCGCAGATTCCACGCTTTCCACAATAGTCGATTGCTAGTGCTGCACCCATGCCATTTCAATTACCTCCAGCCCATCATCAGAGTTCCACTCAGCTTGTTCCACAGCAGGGTCGTGGTAAAGATACTAGAGGAGGTGCCAGAGGTGTTGGCCAGGCTTCTACCAGTCAACAGGGAGGTCAAGGACATGCCAGAGTTTTTCATCTTACTCAGCAGGATGCTCAAGCATCTAATGCAGTCGTGGCAGGTATTGTTTCTTTTTGTTACCTAGATGCATGGGTTTTTTTTATCCGGGTGCCACGCATTCGTTCATTTCTCCCGTTTTTGCTTCCAAATCTTATTGGCAAGCTTCGAGGATGGCTTTTCCTTTGTCTGTTGCCACTCCTCTGAGCGATTCTTTAGACACCGATATTGTTCTTTCTGGTTGTCCAGTTCTCGTGGGAGATAGAGAATTACCCGCTAATTTGATTCTGTTGAATGTGATGGAGTTTGATGTTATTTTGGGAATGGATTGGTTATCTCAGCACTATACCGTAGTAGATTTCAGGAATAAAGAGGTGACGTTCAGAATTCCTGATGAAGAAGATTTTAAGTTTATGGGTGATAGGAGTTCAGCACCTTAGAATCTTATTTCTGCTATTACGGCTGGGAAGTTGTTGAGGAAAGGTTGTCAGGGATATTTGGTATTGGTCAGGGATACTTCAGTGGAGAAGTTGTCACTCACGAATGTTCCTGTTGCCTATGAGTTTCCTGATGTTTTTCCTGAGGAGTTGCTAGGTTTACCACCTCACAGAGAGATTGAGTTTTGTATAGATGTGGTTCCAGGTACTACTCCTATATCTATACCACCCTACAGAATGACTCCTGCAAAGTTGAAAGAGTTGAAGGAGCAGTTGCAAGAGTTATTGGATAAAGGTTTTATCAGACCCAGTGTTTCTCCTTGGGGTGCACCAGTCTTATTTGTGAAGAAGAAGGATGGTACCCTAAGACTGTGCATTGACTACAGAGAGCTAAATAAGGTGACAGTGAAGAATAAGTATCCTCTCCCGAGGATAGATGACTTATTTGATCAGCTACAGGGTGCACAGTTCTTTTCTAAGATTGACTTGAGGTTGGGTTATCATCAGCTACGGATTAGTGAAGCCGATGTTCCTAAGATGGCATTCCGCACTCGATATGGCCATTATGAGTTTCTGGTGATGTCTTTTGGTTTGACTTATGCACCAGCAACTTTTATGGACCTGATGAACAGAGTATTCAGACCATATGTGGATCAGTTTGTGGTATTCTTCATCGATGATATACTGGTTTATTCTAGGAATATGGAGGAGCATGTATATCATTTGAGGATTGTACTACAGACACTGAGAGATCATCAGCTTTATGCTAAATTCTCGAAGTGTGATTTCTGGATAGAGAGTGTTTCTTTTCTTGGACACGTGGTGTCTAAAGAAGGTAACCAGGTTGATCCACAGAAGATTGAGGCAGTGTCTGAGTGGCCTAAACCGACTTCTGTTACAGAGATTTGAAGTTTTCTGGGTTTAGCCGGGTATTATAGGCGGTTTGTGCAAGATTTTTCTAGAATTGCAGCCCCTATGACTCGCTTGACTCAGAAGAATGTCAGATTCGAGTGGTCAGAAGCTTGTGAGAACAGTTTCCAATTGTTGAAGGAGAAGTTAACCACAGTGCCAGTGTTAGCTTTGCCTAATTGTGTGGACAAGTTCACAGTTTATTGTGATGCCTCTAGAGTTGGCCTTGGTTGTGTGTTGATGCAGAATGGAAGGGTGATAGCCTATACTTCGAGGCAGTTGAAGAAGTGTGAGCAGAACTATCCTACACATGACCTTGAAATGGTTGTAGTGATCTTTGCTCTGAAGATTTGGAGACATTATCTGTACGGGGTGACTTGTGAGATATTTACTGATCATAAGAGCCTTAAGTACATTTTCCAGCAACAAGATCTGAATCTGAGGCATAGAAGATGGTTAGAATTATTGAAGGATTATGACTATGAGATATTATATCATCCGGGTAAGGCTAATGTGGTAGCAGATGCCTTGAGTAGAAAGTCCTCAGGCAGTCTTGCTCACATCAGTGTTGAGAGGAGACCGTTGATCCAGGAGTTGCATCTGATGGTGGATCAAGGTCTGATGATGAAGATCAGTAGATCAGGTGGACTGCTAGCTCAATTTAAGGTGCGATATGTACTGAGAGATAGGATTAAAGCAGCTCAGAGCCGAGATCCTATTTTAGAAGACCTTGCAGAGAATGTCAGAGCAGGGAAGTTCACTGATTTCACACTCGATGATGATGGTGTGTTGTGGATCAGTGGTAGATTATGTGTTCCTGATGTGGATGATTTGAGAGAAGAGATCCTAGAGGAAGCACATTCTACAACCTATAGCGTTCATCCGGGTATCACTAAGATGTACCACAGTATCAGAGATCTATACTGGTGGAATGGATTGAAGAAGGATGTCGCTGATTATGTCCCTAAATGTCTAATGTGTCAGCAAGTAAAAGTTGAACATCAGAAGCCTTCTGGGAAGCTTCAGCCTCTTCCTATTCCCGAGTGGAAGTGGGAAAGGATAGCTATGGATTTTATGGTCGGTTTGCCTTGTTCTAAGGATGGATACGATTCCATCTGGGTGATTGTAGATAGGTTGACGAAGTCTGCACATTTTCTACCTGTGAAAGCCACTTATTCTGTAGCTAGATTGGCGAAGTTATATGTGAAGCATATCGTGTGCCTTTATGGAGTATCTGTGTCCATTGTGTCAGACAGAGGTTCAGTGTTTATGTCTCATTTTTTGCAGAAGTTATAAGAAGCGATGGGCACTAGGTTAGATTTTAGTACTGCTTTTCATCCTCAAACAGATGGTCAATCTGAGAGGACGATCCAAACACTGGAAGATATGTTGAGGATGTGTGTCCTAGATTTGGGAGATAGCTGGGATGATCATTTGCCACTTGTAGAGTTTGCATATAATAACAACTACCATAGCAGTATTGGCATGGCACCGTATGAGGCTTTGTATGGAAGGAAGTGTAAATCCCCTCTGAGTTAGGATGAGATTGGTGAAAGAGCTTTGACTAGACCTGAGATGGTTCAAGATGCTGCAAAGAAAGTCGCCGTGATTAAGCGAAGATTAGAGACCGCAGTTAGCAGGCAGAAGAGCTATGCGGATCCTAGGCACAGAGATGTGAAGTTTCAGGTTGGAGATTTTATTTTCTGAAGGTATCTCCGATGAAGGGTGTGATGAGATTTGGCAGGAAGGGTAAGTTGGCACCGAGATATATTGGACCGTTTGAGATTCTGGAGAGAGTTGGCACTGTTGCATATCGGTTGGATTTGCCTTCAAGTATGTCACAAGTGCATCCAGTATTTCATATCTCAATGTTGAGGAAGTATATCTCAGACCCTTCACATATGTTGCAGCCCGACAATGTAGAAGCGAGTGAAGATTTGACATTTGTGGAAGAACCTATGTGTCATGACCCAAAACAGGGGTCATGATCGGCGCTAGGGAACGGGAATTCTTTCGAATCCGGAACCCGTAGCAAGCCTAAAAGTAAAATAAACATGCAATAAAAATAATAACAATATTAAATGCAGTGGAAATAAAAATCATAAATATCACAATAGTAATTTCACCAACTGGATTCAAGTTAAATCTCATCTCATATATATATAAATTCTTTTAATACAAATCCAGTTCAAGTATAATACAATATCTCACATAAATAAAATACATAAAATCCCACAATTAGTTTACAACTACTGCAGTGTCTAGATTATAAAAATAAGACTCAAGTAAGCAGTTTACACAAAGAAGTCAGGGTGGAAGAAATCCGGTGTATGGGCCTGCTACTGAGGTCTGAAGATGTTGACTCTCCTGAAAAATTAATCAACAGAGGGGAGTCAGACCTCACTGAGTGAATTACTATAATATATATACATGCATACTAAATGACAATGCATACAATCAACATTATATATATCTAATATGTATATATACAGATAAATACACACAGATGCTGTAAAATCATTTTATATATTTTTATTGAAAATCATCGTTTATGAAGGATCAAATAGAACCCTATGATATCGAAACCTCAATCAGTGTTAGACAACACTCTAGCCATACAGGCTCACTTAATCCAAATATATCCACTTAATCCATTTAGACAGTAGACTGGCCCCGAGATATTAAGTCAACCGAGCTCCAGCAGTCTGACTGTCAGTGTGATTGGCCCCGAGACACTTGGTCAACCGAGCTCCAGCAATCACACCCAAATCACATCACACACATCAAATATTCACAACCAAATCAATATCCACAAATGGTTAGTAACATAGCCTAAATGCTACAAGCGCACCGGTACGTACTCGGTCCTAGTGCTGCCCACTAGGTAGCACGTTCTATTGATATTCTTCATTAATAAATATAAAACATTCATTCACAAAAATAAATGATGTATGAATTTCAATAAAATAACAACATAGACCATATATATACTAGAAATATACCAAAAATAAATCAGGTATATTTTGAGTATATATACGTCAAATAAATCCAATCAAATTATAAATTAAGCTAGAAATATATTTAAAAACATTTTAAATATAATTTATTTACAAAACATGCATATAATTTAATATATACCAAAAATAAACTAAAAATAAACCAAAAATATACTTAAATACAAATCACATTATTTATGCATTTTAATCAAAATAAAACGTATATTTCTAAATCATGCATCCTAAGCATATATACATAAAATAGTAACTCACCCTAGTGCGCTCCACGAGATGGGTCCGACGGGCCTAGTCCACTAGCCCTCGGTCTCGGCGTAACTAAACAAACAATAAATAACCGACATTAGAATAAACCTAACAGAAAATCCTAGAATTCGATCTAGAGTATTAAACACAGAATTGAGATTAGGGTTCGACCGGATATCACGTTTTACGAGAATTCTACCAAAAATTCGGCAGAACCTCCCCTGTAAAACGGACATCTCTCTACTCAAAGAGTAGAGCCGACCCTGAAAAGAAACAAACTTCGAAATTCAAACACAAAACACACCCAAAACCCCTCGATTGGACTCCAAACTACAGTCTACCGATCGGGGTCCACAATCACAGAATAATTCAAGAAATACCAAAAATACCCTTATATCATAGAAATACATTTTATAAATAGAAATTATATAATTAACCTTAAAACACTGTAAAAACCGATAAAAACTCATTTTATTAGAAAAATCGTATATTATATATATAATTGAAAATAATTCGCGAAAAATAGTTTTAATTAGTTAAAAATACCAAATAATTTGTAGAAATCATTTTTATACCTTAAATAACTATTAAAACCAATTAAATTACATTTTTAGCTAATTTAGGGTAAAATTACCAAAATACCCCTATATATATAAATATACTAAAATTACTTCAAAAATTCACTAAAAATAGTATAATTATCCAAAAATTAATTTTCTCAACATATTTATCAATAATATCAATAATTAAACTCAATTATCCAATTAAATTCAATTAAAAACATAATTAACCCTAATTTCCCAAAATTACATAAACTTCAATAATTCAAAATAAATACATAGAAATTCATAAAAATTCCAAATAAATTCCTATAATTCATTTAAACACCTAATTAAACCATAAAACACAATTTCATAATTTATTTAATTAATTTTCGAAAATTAGAAAATAATATTAAAATATTCAAAAATACCCAAAAATCAAATTAATCTCCAAAAATTCCACAAAAATTCATACATGTAGATTAAGCTACAAGGATCAACATTTTTTAAGGGAGTTTTCATGAATCAAGCAATTCGAAGCTCAAAAAATCAAAAACCCTAATATGGCCGAAATTAAAAATTCGAAACCTAAGCAAATCAAGACCATTTAAGCTCAAACCAAAGCTAGAATCACACTCATCGGAGCTCAAGGAGAATAAAGAGACCGGCGGTGTCAAAAACGGTGGCCGGAATCGTCGTGAACGACGTTAGCTCGACTTTCGGCTTCTTCGGCCAAAAATGGCTTCCAGGCGTCGGAATCCGCTGCTACAGGCCACGAAAGAGGTTGGGGAAGGTGGTGGCACACCGGACGGCACAAAAATGGCAAGGGAACGGCGTGACAGATGGTGGTTGGCGGTGAGGAAGGTGATCGGGGAAGAAGATGCACACGGGGGCAAAATGGTAATTTTTCAAAAGTTTTGATTTTTAATGTATTATATGTATATATATATACTTTGTACTATATATTAAAATAATATTAAATTACACACATTAAATATACACCAGACACTTAATATTTAATATTTTAAAATTTAATATTAATTAAAAATAATTAAATAACAATAAAATAAATAAACAATAATAAAATATTAGGGTAATATATTAAACCCTAATTAGATAAATATATATATACATAGGCTCTATTTAATAATTTAAAAATACATATGGTTTCATGCAAGTCTGAAAATATATTTAAAATAATTAATAACAAATTATTTACGTGAAAATTTCCCCGAAAATAAAAGTCTCGGGAAAATTTTACGTAAAACACTGTAAATAATACTCAATAATTAAAATAGGTTTTAAATAAATATCAACTCGTAAAAATATCGTAATATATATACAAAAATTATTAACACTGTATATCCCGGTACAGTGTAAAAAAAATATTTAAAAACACGGGATATTACATTGTGGCGATCGTTGATTATTAAATTCGACAGTTGTGATCGAAGCAGATTCCGATGGTCAAGGTTCTGTGGCGTAACAACAGAGTTGAGGAGCATACGTGGGAGACTGAAGCTGAGATGCGAGTTTCTTACCCGTATCTCTTCCCTTCCTGATCTTGTGATCATTTTCTTTCTGGAATTCGGGAACGAATTCTTGTAAGGGGGGAGACTGTAATATCCCGTGTTTTTTTTAAATATTTTAATACTGCATCGGGATATGCAGTGTTAATAATTTTATATATAATTATGATATTTTTACGAGTTGATATGTATTTAAAACTTATTTTAATTATTGTATATTATTTTAAGTGCTTTACGTAAAATTTTCCCGAGAATACTATTTTTGGGGAAATTTTCACGTAAATAATTTACTATTAATTATATTAAATATATTTCCGGACTTGCATGAACTCATATATATTTTTGAAGTACTAAATAACGTATATATGTGTATTTATTTATTTAATTAGGGTTTAATTAATTACCCTAATATTTTATTATTTATTAATTAGTTTTAATATTATTTAATTATTTTTAAGTGTATTAAACTTTAAAATATTAAATTATATGTGTGTGGTGTATATTTAATGTGTGTGATTTTATATTATTTTAATATATAGTGTAAAGTATATATATATATATACATATTATATTGTCAAAATCAAAATTTATAGCCAAATTATCATTTTGCCCCAACTTCTTCTTCTCCTTCCCCGACGCACGCCCGATCACCAACCACCATCTGTCATCCCGTTTCATCACCGTCGGTGTGCCTCCCAGCGTGCTACCTCCTTCCCTAGCCTTCCCCGCCGCCAGCAGCGCCCTATTCCATCGAGTTTTGCCCGGAATAAGCTTGGGAAGCCGAATTCTTTCTCACCGTCGATCACGACATTTCCAGCCACCATTTTTGACACCGCCAGTCTCTTTCTTCTCCTTGAGCTCCGATGAGTGTGATTCCAAGCTTTGTTTCACTTAAAATGGTCCTGATTTGCTTAGGTTTCGATTTTGGTAATTCGGCCATTTTAGGGTTCTTGATTTTTTTGAACTTCGAATTGATTGATTCATGAAAAATTCCTTCACAAATATTGTTTCCCTTAGCTTAATCTACATTTTTAAATTTTTTTGGAATTTTTGGAGATTATTTTGATTTTTGGGTATTTTTGAATATTTTAATATTATTATCTAATTTTCGAAAAGTAATTAATTAAATTATGAAATTGTGTTTTATGATAAATATAGGTGTTAAAATGAATTATAGAAATTTATTTGGAATTTTTATGAATTTCTATGTATTTATTTTGAATTTATTTAGGTTTATGTAATTTTGGAAAATTAGGTTAATTGTGTTTTTAATTGAAATTAATTAGTTAATTGAGTTTAATTATTGATATTATTGATAAATATGTTGAGAAAATTAATTTTGTGCAATTATATTATTTTTAGTGAATTTTTGGAGTAATTTTAGTATATATATATATAGGGGTATTTTGGTAATTTTACCCTAAATTGACTAAAAATGTAATTAAATTGGTTTTAATAGTTATTTAAGGTATAAAAATTATTTCTACAAATTATTTAGTATTTTTAACTAATTAAAACTATTTTTCTTAAATTATTTTCAATTATATATATAATATACGATTTTTCTAAATAAAATGAGTCTTATCGGTTTTTACTATGCTTTAAGGTTAATTATGCAATTTCTACTTATAAAATGTATTTCTATGATATAAGGGTATTTTTGGTATTTTCATAATTATTCTGTGAATTGTGAACCCCGGTCGGTAGACTGTTGTTTGGAGTCCGACCGAGAGGTTGTGGATGTGTTTCTGTGTTCATTTTTTGAAGTGTGTTTCTTTGCAGGGCCGGCTCTACTCTTTGAGTAGAGAGATGTCCGTTTTACAGGGGAGGTTCTGTCGAATTTTTGGTAGAATTCTCGTAAAACGTGATATTCGGTCAAACCCTAATTTTGATTCTGTATCCAATATTCTAGATTGAGTTTCTAGGATTTTTGTTAGGTTTATTCTAATGTATGTTATTTTTGTATGTTTAGTTGCGCTGAGACCGAGGCCTAGTGGACCAGACCCGTCGGACCCATCTCGAGGAGCGCACTAAGTGTGAGTTACTATTCTATATATATATGTTTTAGGGTGCATGATTTAGAAATGTATGTTATTTTGATTAATTATGCATAAATAATTCATTTGGTATTTAAGTTATCTTTAGTTTATATTTGGTATATTTTCGTATATTTTCAAATTATATGCATGTTTTATTAATAAATTATTCTTAAAATATTTTTATGTATATTCTTAGTTTATTTTGTAATTATATTAGATTTATTTGACGTATATATACTCGAAATATACCTGATTTATTTTAGGTATATTTCTAGTAAATATATGGTTTATGTTGCAATTTATTTCAAATTCATGCATGTAATATCCCGTGTTTTTAAAATATTTTTACACTGTACCGGGATATGCAGTGTTAATAATTTTTGTATATTATATGATATTTTTACGAGTTGATATTTATTTAAAACCTATTTTAATTATTGAGTATTATTTACAGTGTTTTATGTAAAATTTTCCCGGGACTTGCATTTTCGGGAAAATTTTCACGTAAATAATTTATTATTAATTATTTTAAATATATTTTCGGACTTGCATGAACTCATACGTATTTTTAAAATACTAAATAAGGCCTATGTGTGTATATATTTATTTAATTAGGGTTTAATATATTACCCTAGTATTTTATTATTTATTTATTAGTTTTATTGTTATTTAATTATTTTTATTTATTATGAAATTTTAAAATATTAAATTATATGTGTGGGTGTGATTTTTTTAAAATATTTTATTAAAATTATTTTTTTTATTATTATTTTTTCTTTTTTTTTCTTTTTATTTTCTTTTTCTTCTTCTTTCTCCCGCGCCCGACCACCCCTCATCGCCAACCACCGTCTGCCATCCCATTCCCTTGCCGTCGGTGTGCCTCCCGGCTTGCCATCGTCGTTCCCAGCCATTCCTTGCTGCCAGCAGCCTCCTTCCCCGGCGCCGGCGAGCTATTTTTCTTCTTTTGGCTGAAATTTCCTCTCCTCACCGTTGACCACGATTCCAGTCACCATTTTCGACACCACCAGTCTCTTTCTTCTCCTTGAGCTCCAGTGAGTGTGATTCTATCTTTGGTTTGAGCTAAAATGGTTTTGATTTGCTTAGGTTTCGAATTTTCCAATTCGGCCATATTAGGGTTTTTAATTTTTTTGAGCTTCGAATTGATTGATTCATGAAAACTACCTTCACAAATGTTGATCCTAGTAGCTTAATCTACATGTATGAAATTTTGTGGAATTTTTGGAGATTTTTTGGATTTTTGGGTATTTTTGAATATTTTAATATTATTTTCTAATTTTCGGAAATTAATTATTTAAATTATAAAATTATGTTTTATGGTTAATTTAGGTGTTGAAATGAATTATAGGAATTTATTTGGAATTTTTATGAATTTCTAAGTATTTATTTTGAATTATTGAAGTTTATGTAATTTTGGGAAAATTAGGTTAAATGTGTTTTTATTTGAATTTAATTGGTTAATTGAGTTTAATTATTAATATTATTGATAAATATGTTTATAAAATTAATTTTGGATAATTGTATAATTTTTGGTGAATTTTTGAAGTAATTATAGTATATTTATATATATAAGGGTATTTTGGTAATTTTACCCTAAATTAGATAAAAATGTAATTTAAGTGGTTTTAATAGTTATTTAAAGTATAAAAATTATTTCTACAAATTATTTGGTATTTTTAACTAATTAAAACTATTTTTCGTGAATTATTTTCAATTATGTATATAATATACAGTTTTACTAATAAAATGAGTTTTTATTAGTTTTTACAGTGTTTTAAGGTTAATTATGTAATTTCTACGTATAAAATGTATTTCTATGTTATAAGGGTATTTTTAGTATTTCTGAAATTATTCTGTGGTTGTGGACCCCGGTCGGTAAACTGTAGTTTGGAGTTCGACCGAGGGGTTGTGGATTTGTTTGGAGCTTGTTTTTCGAAGTGTGTTTCTTTACAGGGTTGGCTCTACTCTTTTGAGTAGAGAGATGTCCGTTTTACAGGGGAGGTTCTGTTGAATTTTCGGTAGAATTCTCGTAAAACGTGATGTCCAGTCGAACCCTAATTCTGCTTCCGTATTTAATACTCTAGATCGAATTCTAGGACTTTGGTTAGGTTTATTATGATGTCGGTTATTTATTTCTTGTTTAGTTACGCCGAGACCGAGGGCTAGTGGACTAGGCCCGTCGGACCCATCTCGAGGAGCGTACTAGTGTGAGTTACTATACTATATATATATGCTTTAGGATGCATGATTTAGAAATATATGTTTTATTTTGATTAAATATGCATAAATAATGTGATTTGCATTTAAGTATATTTTTGGTTTATTTTTGGTATATAATAAATTGTATACATGTTTTGTTAATAAAATATATTTAAAATGCTTTTAAATATATTTTTAGTTTAATTTATGATTTGATTAGATTTATTTGACGTATATATACTCGAAATATACCTGGTTTACTTTTGGTATATTTCTAGTATATATGATTTATGTCGATATTTTATTGAACTGCATGCATCATTTATTTTTATGAATGAATGCTTTATATTATTAATGATGAAGGATATCAATAGAACGTGCTACCTAGTGGGCAGCACTAGGACCGAGTACGTACCGGTACGCCTATAGTATTTAGGCTATATTACTAACTTATTTGTGGATATTGATTGAATGTGATTATTGATATGTGTGAGATATGGTTTGGGTGTGATTGCTGGAGCTCGGTTGACCAAGTGTCTCGGGGCCAATCACACTGGTAGTCAGACTGCTGGAGCTCGGTTGACTTAGTGTCTCGGGGCCAGTCTACTGTCTAAATGGATTAAGTGGATATGTTTGGATTCAGTGAGCCTGTATGGCTAGAGTGTTGTCTAACATTGTTTTCGAGGTTGCGATATTCTAGGGTTCTATGTGATCCTTCATAAAAGATGATTTTCAATAAAATATATAAAATGATTTTATTGCATCTGTGTGTAATTGCCTGTATATATATATTAGATATATACTATTGATTGTATGCATTGTCATTTAGTGTGTATGTATATATATTATAGTAATTCACTCAGTGAGGTCTGACTCCCCTCCGTTGATAATTTTTCAGGAGAGTCAACATCTTCAGACCTCAGTAGCAGGCCTGTATGCCGGATTTCTTTCGCCCCGGCTTCTTTGTGTAAACTGCTTACTTGAGTCTTACTTTTATATAATCTAGACACTGCAATAGTTGTAAATTAATTTGATGGGATTTTATGTATTTTATTTATGTGAGATATTGTATTATATTTGAAACTGGATTTGTATTAAAAGATTTATATATATGAGATGAGATTTGATTTAAATCCAGTTGGTGAAATTAATATTGTGATATTTATGATTTTCATTTCCGCTGCATTATATATTGCTACTATTATTGCTTGTTTTATTTTATTTTTAGGCTTGCTACGGGTTTCGGATTCGAAAGAATTTTCGTTCCCTAGCGCCGGTCATGGCCCCTGTTTTGAGTCATGACAATGCATCATTTACTTTTATGAATGTATGCTTTATATTTTAATGAAGGATATCAATAGAACGTGCTACCTAGTGGGCAGCACTAGGACCGAGTACATACCAGTACGCTTATAGCATTTAGGCTATATTACTAACTAGTTTGAGAATATTGATTGGAATTGATTTATCTGATGTGTGATGTGATTTGGGACTATGATTGCTGGAGCTCGGTTGACCAAGTGTCTCGGGACCAATCACACTGACAATCAGACTGCTGGAGCTCGATTGACTTAGTGTCTCGGGGTCAGTCTACTGTCCAAATGGATCAAGTGACCATATTTGGAATAAGTGAGCCTGTATGGCTAGAGTGTTGTCTAACACTGTTTGAAGTTGCGATTTTCTAGGGTTCTATTTGATCCTTCATAAACAGTGATTTTCAATAAATATATAAAATGATTTTTATTGTATTTGTGTGTAATTGCTTGTATACATACATACTATATATACTTTCGACTGTGTGCGTTGACATATAGTATGCATGTATATATATTATAGTAATTCACTCAGTGAGGTCTGACTCCCATATGTTGACTATTTTTCAGGAGAGTCATCGTCTTCAGACCTCAGTAGTAGGCCTGTACGTCGGATTTCTTCCGCCCCGACTTCATTATGTAAACTGCTTATATGAGTCTTGAGGTTTACTTTATGATCTAGACATTATTGTAGTTATGGTCATTTCGGAGATTGGTGTATTGTATTTATATGAGATATGTAATTTAAGAATTTGAACTGAAACTAGTATCAAAGGATTTATTTATATATGATATGAGAATTCGATTTAATTTCGTTTGATGGAATCATCATTCTGATATTTATAATTTTATTCCACTGCATAATTTTTTATTTAATTGTGTTGTTATTATTTCTATCGCATGTTTTATTTATTTTTTTAGGCTTGCTACGGGTTCCGGATTCGAAAGAATTCCTGTTCCCTAGCGTCGGTCATGGCCCCTGTTTTGGATCGTGACATTTATTCATTGGTACCATAAAATCTCAATGTTTAAAATTCTGTTATTATAGTTGGGAAAAAAAATAGAAAATTTATAGTAATTACAATTTTATATAATTTTTAAATTTTGATAAACATATGATTGATAACTTTAGTATTAATAATTATTTAATTAAAACTAAATAAAAATAATAAAAAATTCAATTTACTTTTGCTGAATTATTAAAATAATTTAAAATTTTTATAAATTATTTAGTAATTTTTTTTAATAGAAAAAAGAGAAGCAAGGATCAATACAAGATGTAGATTGGAATATTATATTTAGCCAATGAATAAACAAAGAAATAAAAGGAAACCAGTAAATGTTAAATGGGTATGTATCTAGCCATACAATTAGCTGACCCTGGGGCCTTGATGTCATGAAGTCAGTAGTTGAAAAAAATTCCGGAAGTGCTGTACCGACTCGAAAGAATCACCCTTTAAATACAGTAGCTCTTTATACCTTACAGAGCAGGCCCAGTTAAGAGCATCAGGGGCTCCCAAAGCTACCAGAATGATTTATTAATTCTCGCAAAGCAATTCATTTTTAGAAATAATTCTAGAAATGGTAAAAAACACGAATATTCTATTGAAAAAAGGACAAAAATTAAATGTACACTTTTTTTTTATTTGTAGTTTTAAAATTTCACTACTTGATTTAATTATTAATTTAAAAAAAATTCACCTTTAGAAACAGTGAAACAATGCGTGGCTGGAGCACGGCACAACACCATAACTCATTACAACATCAAGCGTTGCCCTGTAAAAATTTTGAAAGGGCAATAATGAACAGGTAGAGAGATTAATCATTAATGAGTGATTGGCAAAAAGAAAGAAAACTGGGTGAACGAACCCCAACATGGAAAATCTGCCGGACTAGTAGAGGCTAAGACAAGACAAAAACTAGCATTATTATTTAGCTTTTGGGCAAAATTTGCCGGATTTCATGGTCGATATAGATTAGGCAAATATAGATGAATTCTCATTTTTTTAAAACTATTTAATTAAAATATAATTCCTATTTTATTAAAATTATTTCATTAATGAGTATAGAGCTAAAAAGATGTGAGTTTATATTTACTAAAAATTTCTTAATTAAATTACAATTAGTTGTCAATCCCCATAAAATATATTTTAAAATAAATAAATATAAATAATTTTAATAATTATAAATTAATCAAATAACTAGTCGTAAATTCATACCTTATGCGGATTGTAAATAATAGACATATTTTAAAATAAATAATTATAACAAATTTAAAATTACAAGTTAATCAAATACAAAAGTTAGAATTCCTTATTTTTCATTAAGAGTACAAAATATTTTTAATATGTATACTAATAATAGTTATTGAATAAATAAAATAAAATAAATATAGAAAATGGGTCAAAATTACATAATTTTTTTATATTTTAGATTAAAAAAAAGAGAAGTATTTTTATTTGAATATAATAGAATGGTTTAGTTAAAATAAAAGATAATATTTTTTATGTAATTAAATTAGAGTAGTTTATATTAAATAAAAAATTTGTATTTTAATAAAAATAATTTTTAAAATTTGTTATAGAAAAATATTATGAATTTTAATAATTTGACACGTAAAGTTTTAGTAGTTAATATTACTGAATTATGGAGAGGGACCCTAATCAAATTTTTGGCTTAATAAATTAAAAATAAAATATTGTAGACAGCGGGGTTTAGCATTTGCTCAAGTGTTTAGCGACTATGACACTATTGTAATATTACGAGTTTTTTAAATATTTTTATACTGCATCGGGATATGCAGTGTTAATAATTTTTGTATATATTTATGATATTTTAAGAGTTGTTATTTGTTTAAAATTAATTTTAATTATTTTATATTATTTTAAGTATTTTACATAAAAATTTTTCAGAAATTATATTTTTGGGGAAATTGACACGTAAATAATTTAATATTAATTATTTTGACTAGTTTTACGAATTTGCATGAATTCATACATAATTTTTAAGTGCTAAATAAAATATATATATGTGTATTTATTTAATTAATTAGAGCTTAATTAATTTTCTTAATTTTATTATTTAATTTTTTTGTATTAATTAATTAATTTTAAGTGTATAAATTATTAAATATATTAAAATATTTATGTGGTGAGTATTATTTGTGTGTGGGAATATATATATTACTATAATGTAAGGTGGACATATATATACATTATTTTATAACAAAAATCAAAATTTACAGAAATTACAGTTTTGCCCGTCCATGGACCTTCTTCTTCCCAACGCCATTTCCAGCCATTTTCAAGCTGGTTTTCTTGCTGTCACTATGCCCCTCAGCCTTCCTCCTCCACCTCCAGCCATTTCCACCACCTGAAACACTCTTTTCCGGTGAGTTTTGATCGATTTTTCACAAAGAAGCCGAAAATCGACTTAGCTTCGATCAAGCCATTTATGGCCACCAAATTTGATGCCATTGGTTTCTATCTTCTCCTTGAGCTCTGGTGAGTGTGATTCCAAACTTTTTTTCACTTGATTTGGTCTAGAATTGATTAGGTTTTAATTTCTTCAATTCAGCCATTTTGGGTTTCAAATTTTTTTTAGCTTCAATTTGATTGATTCATGAAAACTTTCTTCACAAAATTTGTTCCTGGAAGCTTAATCTACATGCTTTAATTTTTTTAGAATTTTTAAAATTTATTTTAATTTTTGTGAATTTTTGATTATTTTATTAATATTTTCTAATTTTCTAAAATTAATTAATTAAATTATGAAATTATGTTTTATGGTGATTATAGGAGTTGAAATGAATTATAGAAATTTATTTGTAATTTTTGTGAATTTTTATATATTTATTTGGAATTTATTAAGTTTATGTAATTTTGAAAAATAGGGTTAATTATTTGATTAATTGAAATAAATTGGTAAATTGAGTATATTTATTTATATTATTGAATTATATGTTGAGAAAATTAATTTTGGTGAATTTTTGGATTTATTTTAGTAAATTTATATATATAGGGGTATTTTGGTAATTTTACACTAAATTGGCTAAAAATGTAATTAAATTGGCTTTAATAGTTATTTAGGGTATGAAAATGATTTCTACAAATGATTTAGTATTTTTAGCTAGTTAAAACTATTTTTCGTAAATTATTTTCAAATTATATATATAATATACGATTTTTCTAAATAAATGAGTTTATATCGGTTTTAACGTGTTTTAGGGTTAATTACGTAATTTGGATTTATAAAATGTATTTTTATTATATAAGGGCATTTTTGGTATTTTGTAATTATTCTGTGAATTGTGAACCTTGGTCGGTGAATTGTAGTTTGGAGTCCGACTGAGGGATTGTGGTTGTGAATTTGGTGTTATTCCGAAGTGTGTTTTCTTTGCAGGACCGGCTCTACTCTTTGAGTAGAGAGATGTTCGTTTTATAAGGGAGGTTCTATCGAATTTTTGATAGAATTCTCATAAAACGTGATGTTCGGTCAAATCCCTATTATAATTTTGTATCTAAAATTTTAGATCGAGTCTTTAGAATTTCCATTAAATTTATTCTGATTTCATATTGTCATTTGTTTGTCTAGCTGCACCAAGACTGAGGCCTAACGGATCAGGCCCGCCGAGTTTGTCTCATGGAGCGTTAACATGTGAGTTATTATACTGTATATATATGCATTGCATATAAGATGCATGACTTAGGATTTTTATTTTCATTATATGTTTAAACAGTAATTTAATTATAATATGATTTGGTATATTTTCGGTTTATTTTTAGTATATCTTAATATATAAATATTTGTATATTTTCTATATACATTTAATATATCACTGGTATACTTAGAGTTTATTTTTGATATATGTATGTTAGATATTTAGGTTTATGTTTGTTATAATTTAATATTTATACATAATTTAAATGTGCATCAAACCATAATTATTTTATTAAATGATTAATATAATTTAGGTTTATTCTTAAATAATTGCATGCTATATTATAAACCTACACTTAAATTATTTTTAAGTTTATTTTTGGTATATTTTGATTTGTTTCCAAATAAATACATGTTTTATTATTAAATTAAACCTAACACATTAGTGGTATATTTAGGGTTTATTTTTGATATATGCATGCTAGATAATTAGGTTTATTTTTAGTATATTTGTGAATATATGTTAAACCTAAACACATATTTAAATGAATATTTATATATAAATATTTTACTAAATGATTTATATACTTAGGGTATATCTTTTGTATATTTAAATATATTTTTAAGAAAATGCATGTTATATTGTTGTTACTCATTTAAATTGTGTTTTTACCATATTAATGATTTATCTTTAGTTTATTTCACATTTTATTTGACATATATATATATACCCAAAATATACTGGGTGTAATTTAGGTATATTTTTGGTATATATATATGGTTGATTTTATTATTATGAATGTCGTTCCACATTAATTATTTTCAGAATAAATGATTTATTTAAGTGAAGGATATCAATAGAATGTGCTTCCTAGTGGGCAACACTAGGGCCGTGTACATACCGGTGCGAAAGAATAGGGTTGAGTGAGAGTTAATTTTGGGTGATTATAATTGATTTAATTGATTTGACTAAGATTAATGGTATGTTAGATAGTGTGATTGCGGGGCCAATCACATTGACAGTCAGACTGCTGGAGCTCGGTTGACTTAGTGTCTCGGGGCTAGTTTACTGTCCATAAGTGGATTGAATGATCTATTGGGTTGATTGAGATGTGAGGTGATAGATAGTGTGATTGCTGGAGCTTAGTTGACCAAGTGTCTCGGGGCTTATCACACTGACAGTCAGACTGCTAGAGCTTGGTCGACTTAGTGTCTTGAGGCTAATCTGTTGTCCAGATTAGAATAAGTGTTTTATTTGGAATCAAGTGAGTCTGTATGGCTAGAGTGATGATATGATTGTTTGAGGTTGTTATTATTAGGGTTCTATGGATCCTTCATGAATTAAAACAAACGTTTTCTACATGTAGTATATTTATAAAGGCAGAGTTTGACATTCATGTGAAATGTGTGTATATACATATATATATAAGAATGCCTGATTGTTATGGTTTAGTTTGCATGTATATATAGTATAATAATTTACTCAGTGAGGTCTGACCCCCCTCAATTATTTTTTTCAGGAGATCCCATATCGTCAGACCTTAGTTGTAGAGTTCCTCGCCAGTGTTTTTCAGTCCCGGCTATTTTATGCAAATGTATATTCTGAACTCTGATTTATACTATAGAAACTGCAATAGTAGTGTTATTGTATCGGAAGAATATTATTTTGTTTTGATATTAAATACTCTGAGAATTTGTATTTGAACACTATACGAATATGAATTCATTTATAAAAGGATTTGGAGTATTTATTTTATATATTGATTCGAAAAAATTTTAATTTTGTCGTACTTCTTATTTATTTATTATATGATTTTATTTTCTTAGGCTTGATATGGGTTCCGAATTCAAAAGAATTCCCGTTCCCTAGCGCCGGTCATAACTCCTAGTTTGGGTCGTGACAACTATGTGGGCTCAAGTCCCACTGGAAAATACGATATAGGTCTTGGGCCTATTCGGAGATGGAGTTGCCACCTAGATAAAAGCCGGGACACACTGTACAACAACTAGATCCCACGGAGGTTCCCAGAAGCCGTCATCAGAGATTAGGTTTGGAAACTGGGTATGAGCGTTTGAATGCTCACCCAACCTTGCGGTTGGCCTTCGTTTGTGTTTTCCGTTTTATTTCCATTTAATTATTTAATTATTTCCTCATTTACGTTCAAAATTGCACTTGCCTGCATTTAATTTCCAAATTATATAGTTAAGTCCAAGCTTGCACATTAATCCAATTTCATGCCTTTAAGCCACGACATTCAACAACAATAAAATAAATAATAATAATTTACAACCATAAATTCAAAATCAAATGGCAAAGGGATTAAGGATTACAACGCTTTTAGGCTAAAAATGAAAAAATATACAGGAAATAAACTAATAAAATAACATAAAAGCAACAATGTACAAGAGATAACTAATAAAGGTGACTACTCAATGATAGAGATCATCAAGTAATTCCTGCAAATAATACACAGTTAGTCATTCCTTTAAAAAAATAAAATTACATATAACAATACTTATAAAATGACTTCATAGAGAGGGGATTTTCACATTATGAACTAAAGAAAGCATCAAACAATCGAGGTTAAACATCATCATACAATGATACGGACATGTTTAAGGTTAAATATGACGTATCGAAGCAAACGTCACGACAATTGTAAAAAAAGACAGAACAGAAAACCGACTAAACCTGTTAATGTGGTGATGTTGATGAGGTGATGTTGATGAGGTGATGCCTCATCAATAGGGGATCTCGTATTTCTACGACAAAAAAAGCGTGAGACACACATACACAAAAGGGGGCCTCTTGGAGGCCTGTCAATGGGGTGATAGCCTCATTGATGAGGCGAAGCCTCTATGAAGAGGAGTCGCCTGATCAACAGGCCGGTTTTGACTCTCAAAATATTCAGACTTTTACTCTAAGTAACAATACATGTATATACATGCTCTATAATAATTAAACTAAGATTACATGCAAAACTTGTCATGACCCAAAACAGGGGCCATGACCGGCGCTAGGGAACGAGAATTCTTTCGAATCCGGAACCCGTAGCAAGCCTAAAAAAAAATAAAACATGCAATATTAATAATAACAACACATTAAGTAAAATATTATACAGCGGAATAAAATCATAAATATCAAAATAATATTTCCACCAAATGAAATTAAATCAAATCCTTGTCTCATATATAAATAAACTCTTTTAATACAAATCCAGTTCAAATTCTTAAAATACATAACTCATACAAATATAATACAATATCTTTTAACAATTTTATGACTACTGCAATGTCTAGATCATAAAATAAAACTCAAGTGAGCAGTTTACATAATAAAGTCGGGGCGGAAGAAATCCGGCGTATAAGCCTGCTATTGAGGTCTGAAGACGATGACTCTCCTGAAAAATAGTCAACAGAGGGGAGTCAGACCTCACTGAGTGAATCACTATAATATATATACATGCATACTAAATGACAATGCATACAGTCAATAATATATATAATAAGCATATATACAAGTAAATACACACAGATGCAATAAAAATCATTTTTATATATTTTGTTTGAAAACCACTGGTTCTGAATGATCAAATAGAACCCTAGAAAATCGCAACCTCAAACAATGTTAGACAACACTCTAGCCATACAGACTCACTTATTCCAATATATTCACTTATTCCATTTGGACAGTAGATTGACCTCGAGACACTAAGTCAATCGATCTCCAGCAGTCTGACTGTTAGTGTGATTGGCCTCGAGACACTTGGTCAACTGAGCTCCAGCAATCACACTCCCAATTCATATCTCACACATCAAATAATCATATCCAATCAATATCCACAAGTGGTTAGTAATATAGCCTAAATGCTATAAGCGTACCGGTACGTACTCGGTCCTAGTGCTGCCCACTAGGTAGCACGTTCTATTGATATCCTTCATTATTAAACATAAAACATACATTCATAAATAAATGATGCATGAATTTAAATAAAATAGCAACATAACCATATATATATACTAGAAATATACCAAAAGTAATCAGGTATATTTCGAGTATGTATACGTTAAATAAATCCAATTAAATTACAAAATAAACTAGAAATGTATTTGAAAACATTTTAAACATAATTCGTTAATAAAGCATGCATATAGTTTAAAATATACCAATAATAAACCAAAAATAAACCAAAAGTAAACTAAAAATAAACTTAAATACTAATTGAATTATTTATGCATAATTAATCAAAATAAAACATACATTTCTAAATCATGTACCCTAAAGCATATATATATATAGAATAGTAACTCATAATTATTGCGCTCCTCAAGATGGGTCCGATGGGCCTGGTCCACTAGGCCTCGGTCTCGGTGCAACTAAACAAACAAACGACAACAGAAATCAGAATACATCTACAGAAGTTCTAAAGACTTGTTCTAGATTACTAGACACAGAATTAAATCAGAATTCGACCGGACATCACGTTTTACGAGAATTCTACCAAAAATTTTGCAGAACCTCCCCTGTAAAACGGACATCTCTCTACTCAAAGAGTAGAGCCGGCCCTACAAAGAATACATTTTAAAAAATAGACACAGAATTACAACCACAATCCCTCGATCGGACTCTAAGCTACAGTTGACCGATCGAGGTCCATAATCATAGAACAATACAGAAATACCGAAAATACCCTTATATAATAAAAATACATTTTATAAGTAGAAATTACATAATTAACCCTAAAACACAGTGAAAACTGATAAAAACTCATTTTATTAGAAAAATTGTATATTATATATAATTTGAAAATAATTTATGAAAAATATTTTTAATTAGTTAAAAATACTAAATAATGTGTAGAAATCATTTTTATACGTTAAATAATTATTAAAACCAATTTAATTACATTTTAGCCAATTTAGGGTAAAATTATCAAAATACCCCTATATATATAAATATACTAAAATTAATCCGAAAATTCACCAAAAATTATATAATTGCACAAAATTAATTTTCTCAACATATATTTCAATAATATCAATAAATATACTCAATTAACCAATTAATTTCAATTAAACAATAATTAACCCTATTTTCTCAAAATTACATAAACTAAATAAATTCAAAATAAATACATAAAAATTCAAAAAAATTACAAATAAATTTCTATGATTCATTTCAACACCTATATTTATCATAAAACACAATTTCATAATTTAATTAATTAATTTTCAAAAATTAGAAAATAATAATAAAATAATAAAAAATACCCAAAAATCAAAATAAGCTCCAAAAATTCTAAAAAAATTCACACATGAAGATTAGCTAAGAGGAGAAAGGAATTTTTCATGAATCAATCAATTGAGCTAAAAAAAAATTGAAAACCCTAATAGGCCAAAATTACAAAATCGAAACTTAGGCAAATCTAGACCATTTTAAGTGAAACAAAGCTTCGAATCACACTCACCGGAGCTCAAGGAGAAGATAGAGACTGGCGGTGTCAAAAACGGTGGCTGGAATCACGTCGATCGATGTTAGCTTCAAGTTTCGATCTTCCGGCCAAAATAGGCTTCAAACGGCACTGGAGAAGGAAGAGAAGGTGGCGGAGCTGGCTGAGGACAAAGGTGGCACGCCGGGAGGCACACCGACGGTGAGGAAATGGCGTGGCAGCGACCGGAAAGTGGATGGGGACGATCGGGAAAAAGGAGAGGGAGGAGTGGCAGAACCGTAATTTTGGCAAACTTTATATTTTTGTTAAATAAATATGTATATATGTATATATATATATATATATCCAAACCAAATATTATAATAATATAAATTTCCACACATATTGAATATATATCACACACATAATTTAATATTTTTAATAATTTATACACTAAAAAATAATAATAACAATAATTAAATAATTAAATAATATTAAAACTAACTAATAAATAATAAATATTAGGGTAATTAATTAAACCCTAGTTTAATTTAAATATATACAATTTATTTAGTACTTTAAAAATATATATGAGTTCATGCAAGTTCGGAAATCTATTTAAAATAATTAATATTAAATTAGTTACGTGTCAATTTTTTCGAAAGTGCAAGTCCTGGGAAAATTTTACGTAAAGTACTTAAAGTAACATAAAATAATTAAAATAAGCTTTAATTAAATAAAAAACTCATAAAATATCAATATTATATATAAGAATTATTAACACTGCATACCCCGATACAATATTAAAATATTTAAAAATACAGGATATTACAAAAGTAGTCAAAGATCGAATCAACAAAGTGGGGTTTTGAAGCTAGATAAACCACAAATATACTCAAAATTTACTAATGACTTAGCTATGCACAAGTAAGAACACACAAAATGATGAACATGTCAGGTTTAAGTGCAGATTTTATACCAAAATGAGAGGCCCTCAGAGATATTTTGACTAAGATCCTTACTAGGATGTGATATCTAGCTTTGACACAAGTTTCTTCCTTCCTCTCTTATGGAGATGTGGACTCCCCGTGCTTCAATCTCTCCTTCCTTTTTGGACTTTTTTTTTCTTCTTTTCTCTCTTTCTTTTTCTCTTTTTTTTTTTCAGAGCTTTCTTTTTCCTTTTTTTTTTCGCCAACCTCCCTCCCTTCTTTTCTCTCTCTTTTTCCTTTTATTCCCTAGCTTTCCCATTCCCCTAAGCCCTCTAGCTCATCATGAGCTTTTATAGCCTTTTCCTCTTCCCCAAAAACCTTTTTCTCAGGTAAGAAACAAGTCTGGAGGGTAGGGCCCACACTTTTTGGCCATCATGATTGCAGCTGTAAGTGGGCCGTCATAGAGGCGGTGCCTCATCGATGAGGCGATTGCCTCTATGATGAGGCGATCGCCTTATTGGCAGCTGCCAAAGAGGCGATCGCCTCCTTGCACTAAGGCGATGCCTTTTTGGCCCGAGCCAGCGTTGGGCTAGGCGGGCTTGGGCCAAATTTGGATAACTGGGCTAGGTTTTGGGCTTTTCAGGCTTCAGGTTTTCAAGTCCACTTTCCATTAGAGATTCAGGCTTCATTCTCATGTCCAAGTTCTCATTCTCATTATTGGGCTTGACAATGGGCCGGTCAAACCGAGTGCCCTTAATTCATCCCCTAACACGGCCCGACCGAATCGGTTGTCTACAAATATATCTTATTAATTTTATTTTCTTTAATTTTTTATACTATATATTTTTTTAATTATAACAAGATTAGTTTTTAAAATTATCATATTAGTATTATACACTATATACTAGTGTTTTAGTAGAAAAAAAATACTAAATAATTATTCTATTTTTTAATTTTTAAATAAAATTTTTAATGGTTTGGAAAAAATATTTCAATGATTTAAGACAAAAAAATATATAGTATATAATTTAGAATTTGAGTAGCATTATGATATGCATAACAATGTTTTAAATAAAGAATAATACTAAATAAATATGGTAAATGTAATATCCCGTGTTTTTAAATATTTTTACACTGTATCAGGATATGCAGTGTTAATAATTCTTAAATATGATATTGATATTTTATGAGCTTTTATTTAATTAAAATTGAATTTTTAATTGTTTATTATTATTTTAAGTGCTTTACGTAAAATTTTCCCGGGACTTTCATTTTTAGGGAAATTTTCACGTAAATAATTTATTATTAATTATTTTGAATAGATTTACGGACTTGCATGAACTCATACATATTTTTAAAATACTAAATAACGTATATATGTGTATTTATTTAATTATTTAGGGTTTAATTAATTACCCTAATATTTTATTATTTATTAATTAGTTTTAATATTATTTAATTATTTTTAGGTGTATTAAATTATTAAAATATTAAATTATAAGTGTGTGGTGTATATTTAATGTGTGTAATTTTATATTATTTTAATGTATAGTGTAAAGTATATATATAGTTAAAAATCAAAATTTTTGCCAAATTACCGAATTGCCACTCCCTCTTCCTTGTTCTCTCCCGACACCTACCCTCACTGCGCCTCCCGTTCCACCTCGTCGGACCGCCTTTCACTGCCACCAGCTGCCGCCAACCTCCTCCCCCTTCCTTCCTCTTCCTCTCCGACATGACCAGGCCGCCGAAAGCCCGCTGGAACGCTCGAAATTCGCGATGGCTGCAAGTTGAGCTCTTCGCCGTCGACCACGATTCCGACCACCATTTCGTGCACCGCCTGTCTTCATCGACTCCTTGAGCTCCAGTGGTCCCTATTCTAAGCTACTTTTGGCCTGAAATCAAGTGGTTGATGAGGTTTGAACAAAATCTTCAATTCGGCCATTTTAGGGTTTTTGATTTTTTGAACTTAGAATTGTTTGATTCATGAAAAGTCCCTTAACGAATGTTGATCCTAGTAGATTAATCTTCATTTGTGAATTTTTTTGGAATTTTTGGGAATTAATTTGATTTTTGGGTATTTTTGAATATTTTAATATTATTTTCTAATTTTCAAAAATTAATTAATTAAATTATGAAATTGTGTTTTATGATAAATATAGGTGTTAAAATGGATTATAGAAATTTATTTGGAATTTTTATGAATTTCTATGTATTTAATTTGAATTATTTAGGTTTATGTAATTTTGGGAAAATTAGGTTAATTGTGTTTTTAATTGAAATTAATTGGGTAATTGAGTTTAATTATTAATATTATTGATAAATATGTTGAGAAAATTAATTTTGGATAATTATACTAATTTTGGTGAATTTTTGAATGAATTTTAGTATATTTATATATATAAGGGCAATTTGGTAATTTTGCATGAAATTGGCTAGAAATGTAATTTAATTGGTTTTAATAGTTATTTAAGGTATAAAAATGATTTCTACAAATGATTTAGTATTTTTAACTAATTAAAACTAATTTTTGTGAATTATTTTTAATTATATATATAATATATGATTTTTCTAATAAAATGAGTTTTTATCGGTTTTTAATGTGTTTTAAGGCTAATTATGTAATTTCTATTTATAAAATGTATTTATGTGATAAGGGTATTTTTGGTATTTTCAGAATTACTTTATGAATTATGGACCCCGGTCGATAGACTGTAGTTTGGAGTTTGACCGAGGGGTTGTGAATGTAATTTTGCGTTTATTTTTGAAGTGTATTTCTTTGCAGGGCCGGCTCTACTCTTTGAGTAGAGAGATGTCCGTTTTACAGGGGAGGTTCTGTCGAATTTTTGGTAGAATACTCCTAAAACCTGATGTCCGTTCGAACCCTAATTTCGATTCTGTGTTTAATATTCTAGATCGAGTTCTAGGATTTTCTGTTAGGTTTATTCTGATGTCTGTTATTTATTATTTGTTTAGTTGCACTGAGACCAAGGGCTAATGGACCAGGCCCGTCGGACCCATCTCGTGGAGCGCACTAAGTGTGAGTTACTATATTATATATATATGTTTAGGGTGCATGATTTAGAAAAATATGTTTTATTTTGATTATTTATGCATGAATAATTCAATTATTACCTAAGTTTATTTTCAGTTTATTTTGGTTTATTTCCTGTATATTTTGAATTATATGCATGTTTTGTTAATAAATTATACTTAAAATGTTTTTAAATATATTTCTAGCTTAATTTGTAAATTAATCGAATCTATTTGACAGTGTATATACTCGAAATATACCTGGTTTACTTTTGGTATATTCCTAGTATATATATGGTTTATGTTGCTAAATTATTTAAATTCATGCATCATGTATTTATGAATGTGTGGTTTATATTTTAATGAAGGATATCAATAGAACGTGCTACCTGGTAGACAACACTAGGACCGAGTACGTACCGATACGCTTATAGCATTTAGGCTATATTACTAACCTATTTGTGGATATTGATTGGTTATGATTATTTGATGTGTGAGATATGGTTTGGAGGTGTGATTGCTGGAGCTCGGTTGACCAAGTGTCTCGGGGCCAATCACATTAACAGTCAGACTACTGGAGCTCGGTTGACTTAGTCTCTCAGGGCCAGTCTACTGTCTAAATGGATTAAGTGGATATATTTGGATTAAGTAAGCCTGTATGGCTAGAGTGTTGTCTAACACTGTTTTGAGGCTACGTTATTATAGGGTTCTATTCGATCCTTCATAAACTGTGATTTTCAATAAAAATATATAAAATGAATTTATTGTATCTGTGTGTATTTGCTTGTATATATACATATTATATATACTTTTGACTGTGTGCATTGGCACTTAGTATGCATGTATATATATATATAGTAATTCACTCAGTGAGGTCTGACTCCCCTCCGTTGACTATTTTTCAGGAGAGTCATCTTCCTCAGACCTCAGTAGCAGGCCTGTACGTCGGATTTCTTCCGCCCCGACTTCTTTGTGTAAACTGCTTATCTGAGTCTTGGGTTTTATTTTATCTAGACACTGCAGTAGTCATTAAATTATTAAAGAGATGTTGTATTATATTTGAACTAGATTTGAATTAAAAGAGTTTATATATATATGAGATGAGTATTTGATTTAAATCCAGTTGGTGCAAATGTTATTATTATATTTATGATTTTTATTTTCACTGCATTACATATTGTTATTACTATTGCATGTTTTATTTTATTTTTAGGCTTGCTACTGGTTTCGGATTCGAAAGAATTCCTGTTCCCTAGCGCCGGTCATGGCCCCTGTTTTAGGTCGTGATAAAGTTGGTATCAGAGCCTGCTTCTGTGTCAGGGCTTAGTTGTGTGAGTCATGGCCCTAGTTTTCAGAGTTGTGTTTTCTTTTGGTAACTACTGCAATGAATTAGGTTCGAGTATGTCTTGATAAGTATTCCTTGCTTAGTTTTCTGCGTTATTCCTCTATTGTCTATTTTGTCTGAATCTTTCCGTTTATGTTTTCAGAATGAGGAGGCGAGCGCGTGTCGCTCCACCGGTTGTTGAGGCTGAGGATGATAAGTCTTTTCAGGATGAGGTTTTACCTCCTGAGCAGCCAGTTAGACGTAGAGGTCGTGATAGAGGTAGACCTCGAGGAGCGGCAGGTCGCCGTAGGCAGAGAGAGTTACAGGACGAGGAGCGTGTTGAGCCTGAATTTGATATTCCTGTGCCTCCAGTTGTTCAGCCTGTTCAGCCTGCCTATCAGCAAGGTATGTCTGACCCTGAGGCAGCTTTGTTCTATGCCCGAGTTGGCAGGATTGCCTTTGATGGGACTTCTGATACGTTAGATTTTTTGCACGCGATTGAGACTAGGACTCGGACTGCTCACACCGAGTACCAGCGGATCATGATCGTCAAGCTATCTATCGAGGGATCAGCCTTAGATTGGTTCATTCAGATGATCCAGCCTTATATGATGATGATGACCTGGGCTCAGTTCCGAGAGCAGTTTATGAGGAGATTCATTCCAGAGCCTCTTCGTATGAGCTATCATCTTCGAATGACCAGTATTTCTTATGGAGATCGATCTATAGAGGAGTACACCCGAGAGTTTCTCCATCTGGGTAGATATGTAGAGGATCTGATGCGAGATCAGTATTTCACGATCACTACCTACGTTACTGGTTTGGGTTCTGCATTTGCTGGTATGCCTACAACAGGCCTTACTCTGAAGTCTGTGATTGAGTTAGCTAAAGAGATCGAGCTGAGGCTAGTTAGGCAAGGAGCAATGCCTGATTATTACCAGCTGGGAGTTTAGTCGAGTGGATTACAGGCTACTCCATATTTGAGTTTTCATGTTGGTTCGAGTAGTCAGCAGCGAGGTCCGACTCAGCAGAGTCAGAGGCAGCAGTAGCGAGTGCATCGGAGCAGTAGACTTGGCTGTGGAGTTCAGCATAGACCATTCAGATTTGGGTCAGGTGCTTCGAGCAGCAGCAGTGGTCGTAGTTCTGGATCAGCTGCCAGTGTATGCCAGACTTATGGTAGAGTCCATCAGGGACCATGTTATCTGACACCGTTGACATGCTTCAGATGTGGGCCGACAAGACATTTTGCCAGATCGTGTCCTTATTCCGGGTATCAGCAGTCGTAGATTCCGCGATTCCCATAGCAGTCGATTGCTAGTGCTGCACCCGTGCGATTTCAGTTACCTCCAGCCCAGCATCAGAGTTCCACTCAGCTTGTTCCACAGCAGAGTCGTGGTAGAGGTAGTAGAGGAGGTGCCAGAGGTGTTGGCCAGGCTTCTACCAGTCAGCAGGGAGGTCGAGGTTAGGCCAAAGTCTTCCATCTCACTCAGCAGGATGCTCAGGCATCTAATGCAGTTGTGGCAGGTATTGTTTCTATTTGTTACTTGGATGCTTGGGTTTTGTTTGATCCGGGTGCCACGCATTCGTTTGTTTCTCCTGTTTTTGCTTCCAAGTCTTATTGGCAAACTTTGAGGATGGCTTTTCCTTTGTCTGTTGCCACTCCTCTGAGCGATTCTTTGGACACCGATATTCTTCTTTCTGGTTGTCCAGTTCTCGTGGGAGATAGAGAATTACCTGCTGATTTGATATTATTGGATGTGATGGAGTTTGATGTTATTTTGGGAATGGATTGGTTATCTCAGCACTACGTCGTGGTAGATTGCAGGAATAAAGAGGTGACTTTCAGAATTCCTGGTGAAGAAGATTTTAAGTTTGTGGGTGATAGGAGTTCAGTACCTCAGAATCTTATTTCTGCTATTACGGCTAGAAAGTTATTGAGGAAAGGATGTCAGGGATACTTCAGTGGAGAGGTTGTCACTCACAGATGTTCCTGTTGCTTATGAGTTTCCTGATGTTTTTCCTGAGGAGTTGCCAGGTTTACCACCTCACAAAGTGATTGAGTTCTGTATAGATGTGGTTCCAGGTACTACTCCTATATCTATGCCACCCTATCGAATGGCTCCTGCAGAGTTGAAAGAGTTGAAGGAGCAGTTGCAAGAGTTATTGGATAAAGGTTTTATTAGACCCAGTGTTTCTCCATGGGGTGCACCAGTCCTGTTTGTGAAGAAGAAGGATGGTACCCTAAGACTATACATTGACTACAGAGAACTGAATAAGGTGACAGTGAAGAACAAGTATCCTCTCCCGAGGATAGATGACTTGTTTGATCAGCTACAGGGTGCACAGTTCTTTTCTAAGATTGATCTGAGGTCGGGTTATCATCAGTTGTGGATTTGTGAAGCCGATGTTCCTAAGACGGCATTCCGCACTAGATATGGCCATTATGAGTTTCTGGTGATGTCTTTTGGTTTGACTAATGCACTAGCAGCTTTTATGGACCTGATGAACAGGGTATTCAGACCGTATGTGGATCAGTTTATGGTAGTCTTCATCGATGATAAACTGGTATATTCATGGAGTATGGAGGAGCATGTATATCACTTGAGGATTGTACTACAGACACTGAGAGATCATCAGCTTTATGCTAAATTCTCGAAGTGTGATTTCTGGATGGAAAGTGTTTCTTTTCTTGGACACGTAGTGTCTAAAGAAGGTATCCAGGTTGATCCACAAAAGATTGAGGCAGTGTCTGAGTGGCCTAGACCTACTTCTGTTACTGAGATTCGGAGTTTTCTAGGTTTAGCCGGGTATTATAGGCGGTTTGTGCAGGATTTTTCCAGAATATCAGCCCCTATGACTCGCTTGACTCAGAAGAATGTCAGATTGGAGTGGTCAGAAGCTTGTGAGAATAGTTTTCAATTGTTGAAGGAGAAGTTGACCACAGTGCCAGTGTTAGCTTTGCCTAATAGTGTGGATAAGTTCACAGTTTATTGTGATGCCTCTCGAGTTGGTCTTGGTTATGTGTTGATGCAGAGTGGTAGGGTGATAGCCTATGCTTCAAGGCAGTTGAAGAAGCATGAGCATAACTATCCCACACATGACCTTGAAATGGCTACAGTGATCTTTGCTTTGAAGATTTGGAGACATTATCTGTACGGGGTGACTTGTGAGATATTTACTGATCACAAGAGCCTTAAGTACATTTTCCAGCAGAGAGATTTGAATCTGAGGCAGAGGAGATGGTTAGAATTGTTGAAGGATTATGACTGTGAGATTCTATATCATCCGGGTAAGGCTAATGTAGTAGCAAATGCCTTGAGTAGAAAGTCCTCAGGCAGTCTTGCTCATATCATTGTTGAGAGGAGACCGTTGATCCAGGAATTACATCTGTTGGTGGATCAAGGTCTGATGATGAAGATTAGTAGGTCAGGTGGACTGCTAGCTCAATTTAAAGTATGATCTGTACTGAGGGATAGGATTAAAGCAGCTCAGAGCCAAGATCCTATTCTTGAAGAGCTTGCAGAGAATGTCAGAGCAGGGAAGTTCACTGATTTCACATTCGATGATGATGGTGTGTTGTGGATCAGTGGTAGATTATGTGTTCCTGATGTGGATGATTTGAGAGAAGAGATCCTAGAGGAAGCATATTCTACAGCCTATAGCGTACATCCAGGTGTCACTAAGATGTGCCACAGTATCAAAGATTTATACTGGTGGGATGGATTGAAGAAAGATGTCGCTGATTATGTTGTTAAGTGCTTGACGTGTCAGCAAGTGAAAGCTGAACATCAGAAGCTTTCTGGGAAGCTTCAGCCTCTTTCTATTCCCGAGTGGAAGTGGGAAATGATAGCTATGGATTTTATGGTCGGTTTACCTCATTCTAAGGATGGATACGATTCCATCTGGGTGATTGTAGACAGATTGATGAAGTCTGCACATTTCCTACCTGTGAAAGCCACTTATTATGTTGCCAGATTGGTGAAGTTGTATGTGAAGCATATTGTGTGCCTTCATGGGGTACCTGTGTCTATTATATCAGATAGAGGTTCGGTGTTTACTTCTCATTTTTGGCAGAAGTTGTAGGAAGCGATGGGCACTAGGTTGGATTTCAGTACTTCTTTTCATCCTCAGACAGATGGTCAGTCTAAGAGGATGATCCAGACACTAGAAGATATGTTGAGGATGTGTGTCTTGGATTTGGGAGGTAGCTGGGATGATCATTTGCCACTCGTTGAGTTTGCATATAATAACAGCTACCATAGCAGTATTGGCATGGCACCATATGAGGCGTTATATGGAAGGAAGTGTAGATCCCCGTTGAGTTGGGATGAGATTGGTGAGAGAGCTTTGACTGGACCTGAGATGGTTCAGGATGCTGCAGAGAAAGTCACCGTGATTAAGCACAAATTAGAGACTACAGTTAGCAGGCAGAAGAGTTATACGGATCCTAGGCGTAGAGATGTGGAGTTTCAGGTTGGAGATTTCATTTTTCTGAAGGTATCTCCGATGAAGGGTGTGATGAGATTTGGCAGGAAGGGTAAGTTAGCACTGAGATATATCGGACTGTTTGAGATTCTGGAGAGAGTTGGCACTGTTGCATATCGGTTGGGTTTGCCTCCGAGTATGTCACAGGTGCATCCAGTATTTCATATCTCGATGTTGAGGAAGTATATCTCAGACCCTTCACACGTGTTGCAGCCCGACAGTGTAGAAGTGAGTGAAGATTTGACGTTTGTGGAAGAACCTGTGGCGATCGTAGATTATCAAGTTCGACAGTTGCGTTCGAAGCAGATTCCGATGGTCAAGGTTCTGTGGCGTAGCGACAGAGTTGAGGAGCATACGTGGGAGACTGAAGCTGAGATGCGAGCTTCTTACCCGTATCTTTTTCCTTCTTGATCCTGTTTTCTGGAATTCGGGGACGAATTCTTGTAAGGGGGGAAGACTGTAATATCCCATGTTTTTAAATATTTTTACACTGTATCGGGATATGCAGTGTTAATAATTCTTAAATATGATATTGACATTTTATAAGCTTTTATTTAATTAAAATTGAATTTTTAATTATTTATTATTATTTTAAGTGCTTTACGTAAAATTTTCCTGGGACTTTCATTTTCAGGGAAATTTTCACGTAAATAGTTTATTATTAATTATTTTGAATAGATTTACGGACTTGCATGAACTCATACATATTTTTAAAATACTAAATAACGTATATATGTGTATTTATTTAATTATTTAAGGTTTAATTAATTACCCTAATATTTTATTATTTATTAATTAGTTTTAATATTATTTAATTATTTTTAGGTGTATTAAATTATTAAAATATTAAATTATAAGTGTGTGGTGTATATTTAATGTGTGTAATTTTATATTATTTTAATGTATAGTGTAAAGTATATACATAGTTAAAAATCAAAATTTTTGCCAAATTACCGAATTGCCACTCCCTCTTCCTTCTTCTCTCCCGACACCTACCCTCACTGCGCCTCCCGTTCCACCTCGCCGACCGCCTTTCGCCGCCACCAGGTGCCGTCAACCTCCTCCCCCTTCCTTCCTCTTCCTCTTCGACGTGACCAGGCCGCCGGAAGCCCGCTGGAATGCCCGGAATTGACGATGGCTGCAAGTTGAGCTCTTCACCGTCGACCACGATTCCGACCACCATTTTGTGCACCGCCTGTCTTCATCGAATCCTTGAGCTCCAGTGGTCCCTATTCTAAGCTCCTTTTGGCCTGAAATCAAGTGGTTGATGAGGTTTGAACTAAATCTTCAATTCGGCCATTTTAGGGTTTTTGATTTTTTGAATTTAGAATTGTTTGATTCATGAAAACTTCCTTAATAAATATTGATCCTAGTAGCTTAATCTTCATGTGTGAATTTTTGGGAATTAATTTGATTTTTGGGTATTTTTAAATATTTTAATATTATTTTCTAATTTTCGAAAATTAATTAATTAAGTTATGAAATTGTGTTTTATGATAAATATAGGTATTAAAATGGATTATAGAAATTTATTTGGAATTTTTATGAATTTCTATGTATTTAATTTGAATTATTTAGGTTTATGTTATTTTGGGAAAATTAGGTTAATTGTGTTTTTAATTGAAATTAATTATTAATATTATTGATAAATATGTTGAGAAAATTAATTTTGGATAATTATACTATTTTTGGTGAATTTTTGAATGAATTTTAGTATATTTATATATATAAGGGCAATTTGGTAATTTTGCATGAAATTGGCTAGAAATGTAATTTAATTGGTTTTAATAGTTATTTAAGGTATAAAAATGATTTCTACAAATTATTTAGTATTTTAAACTAATTAAAACTAATTTTTGTGAATTATTTTTAATTATATATATAATATATGATTTTTCTAATAAAATGAGTTTTTATCGGGTTTTAATGTGTTTTAAGACTAATTATGTAATTTCTATTTATAAAATGTATTTATGTGATAAGGGTATTTTTGGTATTTTCAGAATTACTCTGTGAATTATGGACCCCGGTCGGTAGACTGTAGTTTGGAGTCCGACCGAGGGGCTGTGAATGTAATTTTGCGTTTATTTTCGAAATGTATTTCTTTGTAGGGCCAGCTCTACTCTTTGAGTAGAGAGATGTCCATTTTACAGGGGAGGTTCTGTCGAATTTTCGGTAGAATTCTCGTAAAACGTGATGTCTTGTCGAACCCTAATTTCGATTCTGTGTTTAATATTCTAGATCGAGTTCTAGGATTTTCTGTTAGGTTTATTCTGATGTCTGTTATTTATTTTTTGTTTAGTTATACCGAGACCAAGGGCTAGTGGACCAGGCCCGTTGGACCCATCTCGTGGAGCGCACTAAGTGTGAGTTACTATATTATATATATATATGTTTAGGGTACATGATTTAGAAAAATATGTTTTATTTTGATTATTTATGCATGAATAATTCAATTATTACCTAAGTTTATATTCAGTTTATTTTGGTTTATTTCCTGTATATTTTGAATTATATACATGTTTTGTTAATAAATTATACTTAAAATGTTTTTAAATATATTTCTAGCTTAATTTGTAAATTAATCGAATCTATTTGGCAGTATATATACTCGAAATATATCTGGTTTACTTTTGGTATATTTCTAGTATATATATGGTTTATGTTGCTATTTTATTTAAATTCATGCATCATGTATTTATGAATGTGTGGTTTATATTTTAATGAAGGATATCAATAGAACGTGCTACCTAGTGGGCAGCACTAGGACCGAGTACGTACCGGTACGCTTATAGCATTTAGGCTATATTACTAACCTATTTATGGATATTGATTGGTTATGATTATTTGATGTGTGAGATATAGTTTGGAGGTGTGATTGCTAGAGCTCGGTTGACCAAGTGTCTCGAGGCCAATCACATTGACAGTCAGACTGCTGGAGCTCGATTGACTTAGTGTCTCGGGGCCAGTCTACTGTCTAAATAGATTAAGTGGATATATTTGGATTAAGTAAGCCTGTATGGCTAGAGTGTTGTCTAACACTATTTTGAGGCTGCGTTATTATAGGGTTCTATTCGATCCTTCATAAACTGTGATTTTCAATAAAAATATATAAAATGAATTTATTGCATCTGTGTATATTTGCTTGTATATATACATATTATATATACTTTTGACTGTGTGCATTGGCATTTAGTATGCATGTATATATATATATATATATATATATATAGTAATTCACTCAGTGAGGTCTGACTCTCCTCCGTTGACTATTTTTCAGGAGAGTCATCTTCCTCAGACCTCAGTAGCAGGCCTTTATGCCGGATTTCTTCCACCCCGGCTTCTTTGTGTAAACTGCTTATCTGAGTCTTGGGTTTTATTTTATCTAGACACTGCAGTAGTCATTAAATTATTAAAGAGATGTTGTATGATATTTGAACTAGATTTGTATTAAAAGAGTTTATATATATATGAGATGAGTATTTGATTTAAATCCAGTTGGTGCAAATGTTATTATTATATTTATGATTTTTATTTTCGCTGCATTACATATTGTTATTACTATTGCATGTTTTATTTTATTTTTAGGCTTGCTACGGGTTCCGGATTTGAAAGAATTCCCGTTCCCTAACACTGGTCATGGCCCCTGTTTTGGGTGTCGTGACAGTAAATATTTTATTTTTGATAAAATTTTTTAATGATTTGACACATTACATTTTTGAGTAAATACTAAAATATGAAGATAGACACTTATCAAAATTTTGGTTTAATAACTTTAGAGTTTAGTGTGTGTGTGTGTATATGTAATATTCCGTGTTTTTAAATATTTTAATACTGTATCGGGATATGCAGTGTTAATAATTTTTGTATATATTTATGATATTTCATGAGTTGTTATTTAATTAAAATTGATTTTAATTGTTTTATATTATTTTAAGCAGTTTATGTAAAATATTCCCGGGACTTGCATTTTCAGGAAAATTGACACGTAAATTATTTATTATTAATTATTTTAAATAGATTTCCATATTTGCATAAACTCATATATATTTTTAAAGTGTTAAAATAAAGTATATATGTGTATTTATTTAAATTTAATTAGGGTTTAATTAATTACCCTAATTTTTATTATTTATTATTAGTTTAATATTATTTAATTATTTTTTTAGTGTATAAATTATTTAATATATTAAATTATGTGTGTGGTGTATATTTAATATGTGTGGGGATTTATATGATTATAATATATGGTTGGGATATGGATATATATATATATACTTATTTATTTAACAAAAAAATAAAGTTAACAAAAATTACAATTTTGCCACTCCTCCCTCTTCTTCTTCCCGATCATCCCCATCTGCTTTTCGGTCGCTGCCACGTCGTTCCCTTGAAGTCGGTGTGGCTCCCGGTGAGCTACCATCGTCCTCAGCCTGTTCTGCTGCCAGCAGAGCCCGTTTCAGGCGTTGGGAAGCTTGTTTTGGCCGGAGAAGCCAAAACTCTTCTCAACATTGATCAAGCCGATTTCGGCCACCGTTTTTTACACCGTCGGTCTCTATCTTCTCCTTGAGCTCCGATGAGTGTGATTTCAATCTTTGTTTCACTAAAAATGGTCTAGAATTGCCTAAGTTTCGATTTTGCAATTTCAGCCTAATAGGGTTTTTGATTTTTTTTGAGCTTCAATTGATTGATTCATGATAAATTCCTTCACAAATGTTGTTCCCCTTAGCTTAATATTTTTTGTAGAATTTTTGATATTTATTTTGATTTTTGGGTATGTTTGAATATTTTATTATTATTTTCTAATTTTTGAAAATTAATTAATTAAATTATGAAATTGTGTTTTATGATAAATATAGGTGTTGAAATGAATTATAGAAATTTATTTGGAATTTTTGTGAATTTATATGTATTTATTTTGAATTTAATTAGTTTATGTAATTTTGAGAAAATAGGGTTAATTGTGTTTTTAATTGAAATTAATTAGTTAATTGAGTTTAATTATTGATATTATTGATAAATATATGGAGAAAATTAATTTTGGATAATTATACTATTTTTATGAATTTTTGGAGTAATTTTAGTATATTTATATATATAGGGGTATTTTGGTAATTTTATCCTAAATTGGCTAAAAATATAATTAAATTGATTTTAATAGTTATTTAAGGTATAAAAATGATTTCTACAAATTATTTAGTATTTTTAATGAATTAAAACTAATTTTCGTGAATTATTTTCAAATTATATATATAATATACGATTTTTCTGAATAAATGAGTTTTATCGGTTTTTAATGTGTTTTAGGGTTAATTATGTAATTTCTACTTATAAAATTTATTTTTAGTATACAAGGGTATTTTCGGTATTTTGCGAATATTCAATGAATTGTGGACCTCGGTCGGTGATTTGTAATTTGGAGTCCAATCGAGGGATTTTGGTTGTGTTTTGTGTTTATTTTCGAAGTGTGTTTCTTTGCAGGGCCGACTCTACTCTTTGACTAGAGAGATGTCCGTTTTACAGGGGAGGTTCTGCCGGATTTTCGGTGGAATTTTCATAAATCGTGATGTCCGGTCGAATTCTAATTTTTAATTTTGTGTCTAATATTCTAGATTGAGTTTCTAAGATTTTCTATTAGTTTTATTCTGATGTCTTTTATTATTGTTGCGTCAAGACCGAGGCCTAGTGGACCAGGCCCATCGGACCTATCTCGAGGAGCGCACTAATTGTGAGTTACTATTTTATATATATATGCTTTAGGATGCATGATTTTAGAAATATGTGTTTTATTTTGATTAAATATGCATAATGATTTCATTAGTACTTAAGTTTATTTTTAGGGTATTTTTGGTATATTTTAAACTATATGTATGTTTTATTAATGAATTATGTTTAAAAATGTTTTTAAGTATATTTCTAGTTTATTTTGTAATTTAATTGGATTTATTTGACGTATATATACTCGAAATATACTTGGTTTACTTTTGGTATATTTTTAGTATATATATGGATTATGTTGCTATTTTATTCAATTCATGCATCATTTACTTTTATGAATGTATGCTTTATATTTTAATGAAGGATATCAATAGAACGTGCTACCTAGTGGGCAGCACTAGGACCGAGTACGTACTGATACGCTTATAGCATTTAGGCTATATTACTAACCAGTTTGAGGATATTGATTGGAATTGATTTATCTGATGTGTGATGTGATTTGGGAGTGTGATTCCTGGAGCTCGGTTGACCAAGTGTCTCGGGGCCAATCACACTGACAATCAGACTGCTGGAGCTAGTGTCTCAGGGCCAATCTACTGTCCAAATGGATCAAGTGAACATATTTGGATATAAGTGAGCCTGTGTGGCTAGAGTGTTGTCTAACACTGTTTTGAGGTTGCAATTTTCTAGGTCTATTTGATCCTTCATAAACAGTGATTTTCAATAAAAATATATAAAATGATTTTATTGCATTCGTGTGTATTTGCTTGTATACATACATATTATATATACTTTTGATTATGTGCATTGGCATTTAGTATGCATGTATATATACTATAGTAATTCACTCAGTGAGGTTTGACTCCCCTCCGTTGACTATTTTTCAGGAGAGTCATCATCTTCAGACCTCAGTAGCAGGCCTGTACGCCGGATTTCTTCTGCCCCGGCTTCTTTATGTAAACTGCTTATATGAGTCTTGAGTTTTATTTTATAATCTAGAGACTGCAGTAGTTGTAAATAAATTATGGGTTTTATGTAGTATATATCTGTGAGAGATATGTACTTTGTATATTTGAACTGAAATTTGTATTAAAGGATTTATTTATACATGAGATATGGATTTGATTTAAATCTTGTGGTGGATTATTATTTTGATATTTATGATTTTATTTCTGCTGCATTAAGTGTTGTTATTATTATTATTGTATGTTTATTTTATTATATTTTATTTAGGCTTGCTACGGGTTCTGGATTCGAAAGAATTCCCATTCCCTAGCGCCGGTCATGACCCCTGTTTTGGGTCGTGACAATATATATATATATTCATTGTAATAATTCTATTTGCTTTTTTTTTATTAAAAGACATAATATATATTTTAATAAACATGATAGATTTTGTTTACGTTAAATAAAAATGGAAAAAGTATTTTTAGTTGAATAAAATACAAATGGTTTAGGTAAAGGAAAAGATATCTCTTGATGGAATAAAATAGAGTGGTGCTTTTTCTAAAAAAAGAAAATTATGTTTTAGATATAATAGAATTATAATGTTTTAGATGAAATAGAAAAAACATATTTTAAAATAAGAAATTTTTATATTTTCTATATAAATATTGTGAATTTTAATAATTAGATGCATATATGTCACGACCCAAAACAGGGGTCATGATCAGCGCTAGGGAACGAGAATTTTTTCGAATCCGGAACCCGTAGCAAGCCTTAAAATAAAATAAAACATGCAATAATAATAATGACATAATTAAAATACTCTGCAGTGGAAATAAATCATTTTATATTGAAATAATAATCTACCAAAAGAAATTAAATCGAATATCTCATTTCATATATAAATAAACTTTTAATACAAGTTTCAGTTCAAATACTTGAAATACATAAATCACACAATATAATACATAAACTCCATAACTATATACAACTACTGCAGTGTCTAGATTATAAAATAAAACTCAGATAAGCAGTTTACATAGTGAAACTGGGGCGGAAAAAATCCGGCGTATGGGTCTGCTATTGAAGTCTGAAGACGATGACTCTCTTGAAAAATAATCAACGGAGGAGAGTTAGACCTCACTGAGTGAATTGTTATAACATATATACATGTATAACTAAATGACAATGCACACAGTCAATAGTATTCATAATAAATATATATACAAGCAAATACACATAGATGCAACAAAATCATTTTATATATATTTACTGAAAATTACTGTTTATGAAATATCAAATAGAACCCTAGAATATCGCAACCTCAAACAGTGTTAGACAACACTCTAGCCATACAGGCTTACTTATTCCAACTAAATTCACTTGTTCCATTTGGATAGTAGACTGGTCCCGAGACACTAAGTCAACCGAGCTCTAGCAATCTGACTGTTAGTGTGATTGGCCCCGAGACACTTGGTCAACTGAGCTCCAGCAATCACACTCCCAAATCATATCTCACATCACATAAATCAATCCATCCAATATCCATAAATAGGTTAGTAATAAAGCCTAAATGCTATCAGCGTACCGGTACGTACTCGATCCTAGTGCTGCCCACTAGGTAGCACGTTCTATTAATATCCTTCATTTATATATAAAACATACATTCATAAATAAATGATACATGAATTTGAATAAATAGCAACATGAATCATATATATACTAGAAATATACCAAAAATAAACCAGGTATATTTCGAGTATATATACGTTAAATAAATCCAATTAAATTACAAAATAAACTAGAAATATATTTAAAAACATTTTAAGTATAAATGTTTAATAAAACATGTATATAATTTAAAATATATAAAAAATATACCAAAAATAAACCTAAGTACTAATTAAATCATTTATGCATATTTTATCAAAATAAACCATACATTTCTAAAACATGCATCCTAAAACATATATATATAAAATAACAACTCACTGTTATTGCACTCCACGAGATGGGTCTGACGGACCTGGTCCACTAGGCCTCAGTCTTGGCACAACTAAACAAATAAACGACAACAGAAAATCAGAATAAATCTAACGGAAATTCCTAGAAACTCAATCTAGAATACTAGACATAGAATCAGAATCAGAATTTGATCAGACATCACATTTTACGAGAATTCTACCAAAAATTCGGTAGAACCTCCCCTGTAAAATGGACATCTCTCTACTTAAAGAGTAGAGTCGGTCCTGCAAAGAAACATACTTCGAAATAACACAATATTCACAACCATAATCCCTCGGTCGGACTCCAAACTACAATTCACCGATCGAGGTTCACAATTCACAACAATTACAAAATACAAAAAATGCCCTTTTATAATAAAAATACATTTTATAAATCCAAATTTAATCCTAAAACATGTTAAAAATCGATAAAAACTCATTTATTTAGAAAAATCATATAATATATATATAATTGAAAATAATTTATGAAAAATAGTTTTGATTATTTAAAAATACTAAATAATTTACTGAAATCATTTTTATACCCTAAATAACTATTAAAACCAATTTAATTACATTTTTAGCCAATTTAGTGTCAAATTACCAAAATACCCATATATATATAAATTTACTAAAATTAATAAAAAATTCACCAAAAATAATATAATTACTCAAAATTAATTTTCTCAACATATAATTCAATAATATCAATAAATATACTCAATTAATTTCAATTAAACATATAATTAACCTAATTTTTCAAAATTACCTAAACTTAATAAATTTCAAAATAATTATATAAAATTTACAAAAATTACAAATAAATTTCTAAAATTAATTTTAACACCTATAATTACCATAAAACCCAATTTAATAATTTAATTAATTAATTTTCGAAAATTAGAAAATAATAATAAAATAATAAAAAAATTCTCAAAAATCAAAATAATTCCCAAAAATTCTAAAAAAATTCCAGAGTATAGATTAAGCTACAAGGATCAAAGTTTGTGTAGGGATTTTGCTTGAATCAATCAAATTGAAGCTCAAAAAAATTCAAGAACCCTAAATGGCTGAAAATGAAAACTAGACAAAAACCTTACCAAATCGAGTTTTAAGCTTAAAGGAAGCTTAGAATTGTCTTCTATGGTGCCTGGGGGAGCTCAACGGCACCGGAATGACATGTTTTGGTGGCTAGAAATGTGAGGGAGGAAAAAGAGGCCAACTTTCGGCCAAAACACCAAAATCCACCTCACCGGCGCCGGAAGGGACGTCTGCAGGCGGCGGAACTGCTGGAGGAAGGAGGTGGCACGCCGGGAGGCACAGTGATAGTAGGTGGCCAACGTTGCATAGTGGGGAGAGGGGAAGGGGATGTCGGGAAGGTGAGGTTAGGGGTGAGGGGAATTTTTATAAATTTAACAAACTATATATATACATATACACATGTTAATTAAAATGACAACTATATAATATATATATACATACTTAAAATAATTAGTAAACCCTAAAATTATTAAACATATGTATATATATGCATGTTTATGTATATATTTTAATACGACAATTAAAATAATGCATGAACTCATGCAAATGCGTAAAACTATTTAAAATAATTAATATTAAATTATTTACGTGTTAATTTCCCCGAAAATAACATTTCCGGAATAAAATAGAGTGGTGCTTTTTCTAAAAAAATAAAATTATTTTTTAGATATAATAGAATTATAATGTTTTAGATGAAATAGAAAATACATATTTTAAAATAAGAAATTTTTATATTTTCTATACAAATATTGTGAATTTTAATAATTAGATGCATATATAAGCCTTTAGGAGTGAAATGCTGAATTATAAAGAGGGACACTTGTAAAATTTTAAACCTAATAATTTTAGAGCTAAGCATATATATACATATATGTTAAGCTTTAAAGTTATTAAACTAAAATTTTAATAAGTATCAATCTTCATATTTGAGTATTTATTTTAAAAGTTAATGTGTCAAATTCTTAAAAATTCTTGTTATTTTTTAACTAAAACATTATTATACATAAAAACAATGCTACTCAAATTCTAAAAATTTTTAAATAATACATATTTTTTAATCTCAAATCACTCAATCATTTTTTTTCTAAACTATTAGTAATTCTATTTTTAAATTTTTTCAACTAAAACACTATTATACATACTCCAATAATAATTTAATAATTCTCAAAACATGTTTTATTATATTTAAAAACAATGGCAATAAAAATTAAAAAATAAAATTAATGTAATGTATCTTATTTTTAATTTATTTAATTACCTTTTTCTCTTTAAAAAATTCTTATTTTAAAAAATATTTATATTATTCTATATAAAACACTTTAATTATACTGTATCTAAAATACTACTTTTTTTTTTTCATTAGAAATTATATCTCATATTATAATTAAAATATCTACCTTTTGATTCAATTAAAAACATATTTTTTTTATTCAACGTAAGTAAAAATGTGTAACTTATCAATTATTTTCTATTTTTATTTTATTTATTCAATATATATATATATATACACACACACACACAACATTATTATATATATAACAATACTACTCAAATTCTAAAAAAATTTTTATAATATATATTTTTTAATCTTAAATCACTTAATCATTTTTTATAAACTATTAGTAATTCTATTTTTAAATTTTTTAACTAACTGTCACGACCCGAATCGAGGGACACATGACCAGCACTAGGGAATGGGAAAGCATAAAGCTACTGAAACTCGTAGTAAGCCTTAAAAGAAAAAAAAATCACGGAATATTTAACTTTGAAACTTTACAATATATAATAAAATAACAATGCACATTATCAAATTGATTTTTCTCAACATAATTTAACCGATAATATTAGTGTATAGAATAAAATAAATAAACATCGGTTATACAAATAGTATCTGAGTACATAAAATTATAAATACATGAATTTTCAAATAAAGTTGTCATGACCCAAAACATGGGTCATGACCGGTGCTAGGGAATGGAAATTCTTTCGAATTCGGAACTCGTAGCAAGCCTTAAGGTAAATAAAAACATGCAATAATAATAACATAAATAAAGTATTCTATAGACGAAATAAAATCGTAAATATAAAAATAATAATCCACCAATGAAATTAAATCGAACATCCTTGTCTTATATATAAATAATCCTTTAATACAAATTCCAGTTCAAATCTTTAAAATACATAACTCACACAAATATAATACATAAACCCCACAACAATATACAACTATTGCAGTGTCTAGATTATAAAGTAAAGTTCAGATAAGCAATTTACATTGTGAAGTTGAGGTGAAAGAAATCCGGTATATGGGTCTGCTACTGAGGTCTGAAGATAATGACTCTCTTGAAAAATAATCAACGGAGGGGAGTCAGACCTCACTGAGTGAATTGTTATAATATATATACATGCATAACTAAATGGCAATGCACACAGTCAATAGTATATATAATAAATATATATATAGGCAAATACACATAGATGCAGCAAAATCATTTTATATATTTTTACTGAAAATCACTATTTATGAAGGATCAAATAGAACCTTAGAAAATTGCAACCTCAAACAGTGTTAGACAACACTCTAACCATACAGGCTCACTTATTCCAAATATATTCACTTGTGCCATTTGGACAGTAGACTGGTCCCGAGACACTAAGTCAACCGAGCTCCAGCAGTCTGACTGTCAGTGTGATTGGCCCCGAGACACTTGGTCAACCGAGCTCCAGCAATCACACTCCCAAATCATATCATAGATCAAATCAAATCAATCTAATCCATATCCACAAATAGGTTAGTAATATAGCCTAAATGCTATCATCATATCGGTACGTACTCGGTCCTAGTGTTGCCTACTAGGTAGCACGTTCTATTGATATCCTTCATTATTATATAAAACATACATTCGTAAAATCAATGATGCATGATATTAAATAAAATAGCAACATAAACCATATATATACTAGAAATATACCAAAAATAAACCAGGTATTTTTTGAGTATATATACGTCAAATAAATTCAATTTAATTACAAAATGAACTAGAAATATACTTAAAAACATTTTAAGTATAAATCATTAATAAAACATGCATATAGTTTAAAATATACCAAAATATACCAAAAATAAACTTAAGTAATACTTAAATCATTTATGCATACTTTACTAAAATAAACCATACATTTCTAAAACATGTACCCTAAAACACATATACATAAAATAACAACTCACTGTTATTGCGCTCCTCGAGATGGGTCTGACGGGCTTGGTCCACTAGGCCTTGGTCTCGGTGCAACTAAACAAACAAATGATAGAAGAAAATCAGAATAAATCTAACAAAAATTTCTAGACACTCGATCTAGAATACTAGACACAGAATTAGAATAAGAATTCGACCGGACATCATGTTTTATGAGAATCTTATAAAAATTCGATAGAATCTCCCCTGTAAAATGGACATCTCTCTACTTAAAGAGTAGAGCCGGTCCTGTAAAGAAATACACTTTGAAATAACACAATTCACAACCCTTCGGTCGGACTCCAAACTATAATTCACCAACCGAGATTCACAATTCACAGAATAATTACAGAAATACTGAAAATGCCCTTCAAATATAGCAAATTAGATATTCAAACACTAAAAATATTTATTTAACCGATAAATACATAAAAACCCTAATTTTAATAAAATATTATTAAAAATCGGTAATTCTCAATAAATTCATAGATATTGACCAAAATATATTTTATAAATCCAAATTACCTAATTAACCCTAAAACTTACTAAAATCAATAAAAACTCATTTATTTAGAAAAATCGTATATTATATATAATTTGAAAATAATTTATGAAAAATAGTTTTAATTAGTTAAAAATGCTAAATAATTTGTAGAAATCTTTATACCTTAAATAACTAGTAAAACCAATTTAATTACATTTTTAGCCAATTTAGTGCCAAATTACCAAAATACCCCTAGTTTCGTAAATTCACTAAAATTAATAAAAAATTCACCAAAAATAGTATAATTACTCAAAATTAATTTTCTCAACATATAACTCAATAATATTAATAAATATACTTAATTAACTAATTAATTTCACTAAAATACATAATTAACCTAATTTTCCCAAAATGACATAAACTAAATAAATTCCAAATAATTATATAAAATTCACAAAAATTACAAATAAATTTTTAAAATTCATTTTAACACCTATAATCACCATAAAACATAATTTCATATTTTAATTAATTAATTTTTGAAAGTTAGAAAATATTAATAAAATAATAAAAAATTCACAAAAATGAAAATAATTCCCAAAAATTCCACAAAAATTCACAAAGGTAGATTAAGCTACTAGGATTAATGTTTGTGAAGGGAGTTTTCATGAATCATTCAAATTGAAGCTCAAAAAATTCAAAAGCTCAAAGTGGCCGACAACGCAAAATCAAAACTTAGGGAAATCTATTCCATTTTAAGTGAAAAAAAGCTTGGAAACGAACTCACCAGAGCTCAAGGAGAAGATAGAGACTGGTGGCGTCGAGTTTGGTGGCCGAAAACAGCTTGATCGACGGTGAGATCAATTTTGGCTTCTCAGGGATATTCCGGCCAAAACACATCGGAAATGGAGGCTATAGGCGGTGGAAATGGTTGGCAAGGGAGGAGGAAGGCTGAAAGGCATAGTGACGGGAAGAATATTGAGTTGCAGACGTCAGAAACCAAAGGAGGACGATCGGGAAGAAGAAGGTGAAGGTAATGGCAGAATCGTAAATAAGTTGAATTTTTGTTTTTGATAAATAAATATGTATATATATATGTATATATATAACTATACTTTATATTATAATATTATATAGTATCACATACACAATAAATACTCACCACACACATATTTTAATAATATATACACATATATAATTAATTAATTAATATTAAAACTATATAATAAAAATTAATTTAATTAATTAAACCCTAATTTAATTTAAATAAATATATGTATTTGCATTTTTATTTAAAATTTTAAAATTATGTATGAACCCATGCAAATTCGTAAAACTATTTCAAATAATTAATATTAAAGTATTTACGTTTTAATTTCCTCGAAAATAAAATTCCCGGGAAAATTTTACGTAAAAGACTTAGAATAATTAAAAATAATTAAAAATGTCTTTAATAAATAACAACTCATTAAATAATCATAAATATCTATAAAAATTATTAACACTGTATATCCCGATACAATTTAAAATCATTTAAAAATCCAGGATATTACAGTCTTCCCCCCTTATAAGAATTCGTCCCTGAATTCCAAAAAAGAAGAATTACAAGATCAAGAAGGGAAGAGATACGAGTAAGAAGCTCGCATCTCAGCTTCAATCTCCCACGTATGCTCCTCAACTCTATTGTTATGCCATAGAACCTTGACCATCGAAATTTGTTTCGACCGCAACTGTCGAACTTGGTAATTAACGATCACCACAGGTTCTTCCATAAATGTCAGATCTTCATTCACTTCTACGCTGTCGGGCTGCAACACGTGTGAAGGGTCTGAGATATACTTCCTTATCATTGAGATATGAAATACTGGATGCACTTGAGACATACTCGGGGCTAAAGCCAACTGATATGCAACAATGCCAACTCTCTCCAGAATCTTAAACGGTCCAATATATCTTGGTACTAACTTCCCCTTTTTGCCAAATCTCATAACACCCTTCATCGGAGACACCTTCAGGAAAACAAAGTCTCCAACTTAAAACTCTACATCTCTGTGCCTAGGATCCGCATAGCTCTTCTTCCTGCTAACTGTGGTCTCTAATCTGCCCTTAATCATGGTGACTTTCTCTACAGCATCCTGAACCATCTCAGGTCCAGTCAAAGCTCTCTCCCCAATCTCATCCCAACTCAAAGGGGATCTACATTTCCTTCCATATAGCACCTCATATGGTGCCATCCCAATATTGCTATGGTAGCTGTTATTATAGGCAAATTCTACGAGAGGAAAATGATCATCCCAGCTACCTCCCAAATCTAGAACACACATCCTTAATATATCTTCTAGTGTCTGGATCGTCCTCTCAGAGTGACCATCTGTCTAAGGATGAAAAGTAGTACTACAATCTAACCTAGTGCCCATCGCTTCCTGCAACTTCTGCCAAAAATGAGAGGTAAATACTGAACCTCTATATGATACAATGGACACAGGTACTCCATGAAGGCACACAATATACTTCACATATAGCTTCGCTAATCTAGCTACAGAATAGGTGGCTTTCATAGGCAAGAAATGTATAGACTTAGTCAACCTGTCTACAATCACCTAGATGGAATCATATCCATCCTTAGAACGAGGTAAACCAACCACAAAATCCATAGCTATCCTTTCCCACTTCCACTCAAGAATAGGAAGAGGCTGAAGCTTTCCAGAAGGCTTCTGATGTTCAGCTTTCACTTGCTGACATGTCAAGCACTTAGCAACATAATCAGCGACATCCTTCTTCAATCCGTCCTACCAGTATAAATCTTTGATACTGTGGTACATCTTAGTGACACCCGAATGTACGCTATAGGCTGTAGAATGTGCTTCCTCTAGGATCTCTTCTCTCAAACCATCCATATCAGGAACACACAGTCTACCACTGATCCATAACACACCATCATCATTGAGTGTGAAATTAGTGAATTTCCCTGCTCGAACATTCTCTATAAGCTCGTCTAGAATAGGATCTCGACTTTGAGCTGCCTTAATCCTATCCCTCAGTACAGATCGCACCTTAAATTGAGCTAGCAGTCCGCTTGACCTACTAAGCTTCATCATCAAACCTTGATCCACTAACAGATGTAACTCCTGGATCAACGGTCTTTGCTTGAGGACTTTTTACTCAAGGCATATGCTACTACATTAGCCTTGCCCGGATGACATAAAATCTCACAGTCATAATCTTTTAACAGTTCCAACCATCTCCTCTGCCTCAGATTCAGATCACTCTATTGGAAGATGTACTTAAGGCTCTTGTGATCAGTAAAAATCTCACAAGTCATCCCGTACAGATAATGTCTCTAGATCTTGAGAGCAAAGATCACTACAACCATTTCAAAGTCATATGTAGGATGATTCTGCTCATGCTTCTTCAACTGCCTCGAAGCATAGGCTATCACCCTACCATTCTGCATCAACACACAACCAAGGTCAACTCTAGAGGCATCACAATAAACTGTGAACTTATCCACACTATTAGGCAAAGCTAGCACTGGAGCTGTAGTTAACTTCTCCTTCAATAACTGAAAACTATTCTCACAAGCTTCTGACCACTCAAATCTTACATTCTTTTGAGTCAAGTGAGTCATAGGGGCTGCAATTATGGAAAACTCCTCCATAAATCGCCTATAATACCTGACTAAACCCGGAAAACTCTGAATCTCTGTAACAAAAGTCGGTCTAGGCCACTCAGACACTGCCTCAATCTTCTGTGGATCAACTTGGATACCATCTTTAGACACCATGTGTTCAAGAAAAGAAACACTCTCAATTCAGAAATCACACTTTGAGAATTTAGCATAAAGCTGATGTTCTCTCAGTGTCTGCAGTACAGTCCTCAAATGATATACATGCTCCTCCATTCTCCTCGAATATACCAGTATATCATTGATGAAGACTACCACAAACTAATCCACATATGGTCTAAATACCCTATTCATCAAGTCCATAAAATTCGCTGGTGCATTAGTCAAACCAAAAGACATCACCAGAAACTCATAGTGGTCATATCGAGTGCGGAATGTCGTTTTAGGAACATCGGCTTCACTGATCCGCAGCTGATGATAACCCAACCTCAGATCAATCTTGGAAAAGAACTGTGCACCCTATAGCTGATCAAACAAGTCATCTATCCTCTAGAGAGGATACTTGTTCTTCACTGTCACTTTATTTAGCTTTCTGTAGTCAATGCACAGTCTTAGGGTACCATCCTTCTTCTTCACAAACAGGACTAGTGCACCCTAAGGAGAAACACTGGGTCCGATGAAACCCTTATCCAATAACTCTTGCAACTACTCCTTCAACTCTTTCAACTCTGCAGGAGCCATTCTGTAGAGTGGTATAGATATAGGAGTAGTACCTGGAACCACATCTATATAGAACTCAATCTCTTTGTGAGGTGGTAAACCTAGCAACACCTCAGGAAAAACATTAGGAAACTCACAGGCAATAGGAACATCTGTGAGTGATAACTTCTCCACTGAAGTATCCCTGACCAATGCCAAATATCCTTGACATCCTTTCCTCAGTAACTTCCTAGCCGTAATAGCAGGAATGAGATTCTGAGGTGTTGAACTCCTATCACCCACAAACTTAAATTCTTCTTCATCAGGAATTCTAAAAGTCACCTCTTTATTCTGACAATCCACCATGACATAATGCTGAGATAACCAATCCATACCCAGAATGACATCAAACTCAATCACATCCAACAAAATCAAGTTAGCGGATAATTCTCTATCTCCCACGAGAACTGGACAACTAGAAAGAACAATATCGATGTCCAAAGAATCACTTAGAGGAGTGGCGACAAATAAAGAAAAAGCCATCCTCGAAGCTTGCCAATAAGACTTGGAAGCAAAAACAGGAGAAACAAACGAATGTGTGGCACCCGGATTAAACATAACCCATGCATCCAAGTAATAGATAAAAATAATACTTGCCACGATTGCATTAGATGCATGAGCATCCTATTGAGTAAGATGGAAGACTCTAGTCTGTCCTCAACCTCCCTACTGACTGGTAGAAGGCTGGCCAACACTTCTGGCACCTCCTTTAGTACCTCTACCACGACCCTGCTGGGGAACAAGCTGAGTGGAACTCTGATGCTGGGCTGGAGGCAACTGAAATGGAATGGGTGCAACACTAGCAATTGACTGCTGAGGAAATCATGGAATCTGCGGCTGCTGATACCAGAATAAGGACACAATCTGGCATAATGTCGTGTCTGTCTACATTTGAAGCACGTCATCGGTGTCATGTAACACGATTCCTAATGGACTCTGCCATAGGTCAGGTAAACACTGGAAACTAATCCAGAACTACATCCACTACTGTTGCTCAAAGCACCTGACCCGAATCTGAATGGTCTATGCTGACCTCCATGACCATGTCTACTGCTCTGATGCACTCGCTATTGCTGTCTCTGACTCTGCTGAGCCGGACCTCTTTTCTAACTACATGAACCAACATGAAAACTCAAATACGGAGTAGTCTGTAATCCACTCGACTGAACACCCAGCTGGTAATAATTAGGCATCGCTCCCTACCTGACTAGCCTCAGCTCAATCTCCTTGGCCAACTCAATCATAGACTCTAGAGTAAGGCCCGCTGTAGGCATACCAATAAATGCTGAACCCATCGGTGATGTAGGTAGTGATTACAAAATACTGATCTCGCGTCAGATCCTCTGCATATCTACCCAGCCGGAGGAACTCTTGAGTGTACTCCTTTACTGATCGATCACCATGAGATATACTAGTCAATCTGAGACGATAACTCATGCGGAGAGGCTCTGGGTAGAATCTTCTCATAAATCGCTCTTTGAATTGAGCCTAGGTCATCGTCATCATGTAAGGCTGGATCATTTAAATAAACCAGTCCAGGGCTGGTCCCTTAACAGAAAGCTCAACGATCATGATCTGCTGGTACTCAGTGTGAGCAGTCCAAGTCCTAGTCTTAATCGCATGCAGAAAATATAATGGATCGGAAGTCCCATCGAAGGCAATCCTGCCAACTCTAGCATAGAACAGAGCTGCGTCAGGGTTAAACATACCCTATTGATAGGCAGGCTGAACAGGTGGAACAACTGGAGGTACATGAATATCCTCGTACTCAGGCTCTACAGGCTCCTCGTCTTGTATCTCTCTCTGCCTACGGTGACCTGTCGCTCCTCGAGATCTACCTCTACCACGACCTCTGCGTTTAACTAGTAGCTCAGGAGGTAAAACCTCATCCTGAAAGGACTCATCATCGTCAGCCTCAATGATCGGTGGAGTGACATGCGCTCGCCTCCTCATTCTGAAAAGACAAATAGAATGATTTAGATAAAATAGACAACGGAGGAATAACGTAGAAAACTAAAGTAAGGATTGCTTATCAAGACATACTCAAACCTAATTCACTGCAGTAGTTTCACAAGAAAACACAACTTTGAAAACTAGGGCCACAACTTGCACAACTAAGGCCTTGACACAGAACTCCGCTCTGATACCAACTTTGTCACGACCCAAAACAAGGGCCATGACCGGTGCTAGGGAACGGGAATTCTTTTGAATCTGAAACCCGTAGCAAGCCTTAAGGTAAATAAAAACATGCAATAATAATAACATAAATAAAGTATTCTGTAGTGGAAATAAAATCATAAATATTAAAATAATAATCCACCAATGAAATTAAATTGAACACCTTATCTTATATATAAATAATCCTTTAATACAAATTCCAGTTCAGATCTTTAAAATACATAACTCACACAAATATAATACATAAACCCCTCAACAACTTACAACTACTGCAGTGTCTAGATTATAAAGTAAAGCTCAGATATGCAGCTGAATTTTTATAATATATATACGTGCATAACTAAATGGCAATGCACATAGTCAATAGTATATATAATAAATATATATATAGGCAAATACACACAGATGCAGCAAAATCATTTTATATATTTTTACTGAAAATCACTGTTTATGAAGGATTAAATAGAACCTTAGAAAATCGCAACCTCAAACAGTGTTAGACAATACTCTAGCCATACAGGCTCACTTATTCCAAATATATTCACTTGTTCCATTTGGACAGTAGATTGGCCTCGAGACACTAAGTCAACCGAGCTCCAACAGTTTGACTGTCAGTGTGATTGGCCCCGAGACACTTGGTCAACCGAGCTCCAGCAATCACACTCCCAAATCATATCACACATCAAATCAAATCAATCCAATCCATATCCACAAATAGGTTAGTAATATAGCCTAAATGCTATCATCATACCGGTACGTACTCGGTCCTAGTGCTGCCCACTAGGCAGCACGTTCTATTGATATCCTTCATTATTATATAAAACATACATTCATAAAATCAATGATGCATGATATTAAATAAAATAGCAACATAAACCATATATATACTAGAAATATACAAAAAATAAACCAAGTATATTTCAAGTATATATACGTCAAATAAATTCAATTTAATTACAAAATGAACTAGAAATATACTTAAAAACATTTTAAGTATAAATCATTAATAAAACATGCATATAGTTTAAAATATACCAAAATATACCAAAAATAAACTTAAGTAATACTTAAATCATTTATACATACTTTACTAAAATAAACCATACATTTCTAAAACATGCACCCTAAAACACATATATATTAAATAACAACTCACTGTTATTGCGCTCCTCGAGATGGGTCCGACGGGCCTGGTCCACTAGACCTCGGTCTCGGTGCAACTAAACAAATAAACTATAGTAGAAAATCAGAATAAATCTAACAAAAATTTCTACAAACTCGATCTAGAATACTAGACATAGAATTAGAATTAGAATTCGACCGGATATCATGTTTTACGAGAATCCTACCAAAAATCTGGCAGAACCTCCCTTGTAAAATGAACATCTCTCTACTCAAATAGTAGAGCTGGTCCTGCAAAGAAATACACTTCGAAATAACACAATTCACAACCCTTCGATCGGACTCCAAACTACAATTCACCAACCGAGGTTAACAATTCACAGAATAATTACAGAAATACCGAAAATGCCCTTTAATACTCAAAATATAGCAAATTAGATATTCAAACGCTAAAAATATTTATTTAACCGATAAATACACAAAAACCTAATTTTAATAAAATATTATTAAAAATTGATAATTCTCAATAAATTCATAAATATTGACCAAAATACATTTTATAAATCCAAATTACCTAATTAACCCTAAAACTTACTAAAAATCAATAAAAACTCATTTATTTAGAAAAATCGTATATTATATATAATTTGAAAATAATTTATGAAAAATAGTTTTAATTAGTTAAAAATGCTAAATAATTTGTAGAAATCATTTTTATACCTTAAATAACTAGTAAAATCAATTTAACTACATATTTAGCCAATTTAGTGCCAAATTACCAAAATACCCATAGTTTCTTAAATTCACTAAAATTAATAAAAAATTCACCAAAAATAGTATAATTACTCAAAATTAATTTTCTCAACATATAACTCAATAATATCTATAAATATACTCAATTAACTAATTAATTTCACTAGAATACATAATTAACCTAATTTTCCCAAAATTACATAAACTAAATAAATTCCAAATAATTATATAAAATTCACAAAAATTACAAATAAATTTCTAAAATTCATTTTAAAACCTATAATCACCATAAAACACAATTTTATAATTTAATTAATTAATTTTTGAAAATTAGAAAATATTAATAAAATAATAAAAAATTCACAAAAATCACAATAATTCCCGAAAATTCCACAAAAATTGACAAAGGTAGATTAATATACTAGGATAAATGTTTGTGAAGGGAGTTTTCATGAATCATTCAAATTAAAGCTCAAAAAACTCAAAAACTCAAAGTGGCCGAAAATGGAAAATTAAAACCTAGGGAAATCTAGAGCATTTTAAGTGAAACAAAGCTTGAAAATGAACTCATCGGAGCTCAAGGAGAAGATAGAGACCGGTGGCATTGAGTTTGTGGCCGAAAATGGCTTGATCGACAGTAAGATCAATTTCGGCTTCTCAAAGATATTCCGGCGAAAACACGTCGGAAATGGAGGCTACAAGTGGTGGAAATGGTTGGCAAGGGAGGAGGAAGGCTGAAAGGCACAGTGATGGGAAGAAAATTGAGTTACAGACGCTGGAAACCAAAGGAGGACGATCCGAAAGAAGAAGGTGAAGGCAATGGCACAATCGTAAATAAGTTGAACTTTTGTTTTTGATAAATAAATATGTATATATATATTATATATATATATATATATATATATATATATATATATATATATATATATATATATATATATAACTATACTTTATATTATAATATTATATAATATCACACACACAATAAATACTCACCACACACATATTTTAATAATATATACACATATGTACACATATATAATTAACTAATTAATATTAAAACTATATAATACAAATTAATTTAATTAATTAAACCCTAATTTAATTTAAATAAATATACGTATTTGCATTTTTATTTAACATTTTAAAATTATGTATGAACCCATGTAAATTCGTAAAACTATTTCAAATAATTAATATTAAATTATTTACGTTTTAATTTTTTCGAAAATAAAATTTCTAGAAAAATTTTACGTAAAAGACTTAAAATAATTAAAAATGTCTTTAATAAATAACAACTTATTAAATAATCATAAATATCTATAAAAATTATTAACATTGCATATCTTGATACAATTTAAAATAATTTAAAAATCCGGGATATTACAAAAGTATGCAATTATACAATTTTCTCTACTGCGGTATATAAAAGTAAATATAACACAACTAAATAGACCTATTGTAATATCCCGTGTTTTTAAATATTTTAACACTGTATCGGGATATGCAGTGTTAATAATTTTTGTATATATATTATGATATTTTTACGAGTTGATATGTATTTAAAACCTATTTTAATTATTGTGTATTATTTACAGTGCTTTACGTAAAATTTTCCCGGGGACTTGCATTTTCGGGGAAATTTTCACGTAAATAATTTATTATTAATTATTTTAAATATATTTTCAGACTTGCATGAACTCATACGTATTTTTAAATTACTAAACACCGTGTATGTGTGCAATATTTATTTAATTAGGGTTTAATATATATTACCCTAATATTTTATTATTTGTTTAGTAATTTATTTTTATTTAATTATTTTTATTTACTATTAAATTATTAAAATATTAAATTATATGTGTGGATGTGAAATTTTTTCAAATATTTTATTAAAATTTTTATTATTTTTTCTTTTTCTTTTTCTTTTTCTTTTCTTTTTCTTTTTCTTTTTCTTTTCTTTTTCTTTTTTTTTCTTTTTTTTTCTTCATCTTCTTCTTCTTCTTCTTCATCTTCTTCTTCCTTCCCGCGCGACTACCCTTCCCCTCACCGCTGCTACTCCGATCCCCGACCGTCGGTGTGCCACCAGCAGCTCCACCTTCGTCCTCAGCCGTTCCCCGCCGCCAGCAGCCTCCTTCCCCGGCGCCAGTGAGCTATTTTTCTTCTTTTGGCCGAAATTCCTCTCCTCGTCGTCGATCACGATTCCGGCCACCGTTTTCGACACCGCCGGTCTATTTCTTCTCCTTGAGCACCGGTGAGTGTGATTCTAGCTTTGGTTTGAGCTTAAATGGTCTAGATTTGCTTAGTTTTGAATTTTCCCATTTCGGCCATATTGGGTTTTTGATTTTTTTTAGAATTTTTCTGGTTGATTCATGAATAATTCCTTCACAAATGTTGATCCTAGTAGCTTAATCTAAATTTTTGAATTTTTGGAGATTTTTTGGATTTTTGGGTATTTTTGAATATTTTAATATTATTTTCTAATTTTCGGAAATTAATTATTTAAATTATGAAATTATGTTTGATGGTTAAATTAGGTGTTGAAATGAATTATAGGAATTTATTTGAATTTTATGAATTTTTATGTATTTATTTTGAATTATTGAAGTTTATGTAATTTTGGAAATTAGGGTTAATTATGTTTTTAATTGAAATTAATTGGTTAATTGAGTTTAATTATTAAGATTATTGATAAATATGTTGATAAAATTAATTTTGGATAATTATACTATTTTTGGTGAATTTTTGAAGTAATTTTAGTATATTTATATATATAGGGGTATTTTGGTATTTTTACACAAAATTGGCTAAAAATGTAATTTAATTAGTTTTAATAGTTATTTAAGGTATAAAAATGACTTCTATAAATTATTTAGTATTTTTAACTAATTAAAACTATTTTTCGTGAATTATTTTCAATTATATATATAATATACGGTTTTTCTAATAAAATGAGGTTTTATCGGTTTTTACTGTGTTTAAAGGTTAATTATGTAATTTCTATGTATAAAATGAATTTCTATGTTATAAGGATATTTTTAGTATTTCCTGAATTGTTCTGTGTTTGTGGACCCTGATCAGTAGATTGTAGTCTGGAGTCCGACCGAGGGGTTGTGGTTGAGTGTTGAGCTTGTTTTTCAAAGTGTGTTTCTTTGCAGGGTCGGCTCTACTCTTTGAGTAGAGAGATGTCCGTTTTACAGGGGAGGTTCTGCCGAATTTTCAGTAGAATTCTCGTAAAACGTGATGTCCGGTCGATCCCTAATCTCAATTCTGTGTTTAATACTCTAGATCGAATTCTAGGATTTCTGTTAGGGTTATAATGATTTTTGTCGTTATTGTTTGTTTAGTTGCGCCGAGACTGAGGGCTAGTGGACCAGGCCCGTCGGATCCATCTCGTGGAGTGCACTAATTTATGAGTTACTATACTATATATATATGCTTTAGGATGCATGATTTTAGAAAAATATGTTTTATTTGATTAAATATGCATAATTAATGTGATTAGTATTTAAGTATATCTTTAGTTTATTTTGGTTTATTTTTGGTATATATTAAATTATATGCATGTTTTATTAGTAAATCATATTTAAAATGTTTTAAATATATTTCTAGTTTAATTTATAATTTGATTGGATTTATTTGACGTATATATACTCGAAATATACCTGGTTTACTTTTGGTATATTTCCAGTATATATACGATTTATGTTGTTATTTTATTTAAATTCATGCATCATTTATTTTTATGAATGAATGTTTTATATTTATCAATGAAGGATATCGATAGAACATGCTACCTAGTGGGCAGCACTAGGATCGAGTACGTACCGGTATGCTTATAGCATTTAGGCTATATTACTAACCTGCTTGAGGATATTGATTGAATCTGATTATTTTGATTAATTGATGTGTGAGAAAGGATTTGGGGGTGTGATTGCTGGAGATCGGTTGACCAAGTGTCTCGGGGCCAATCACACTGGCAGTCAGACTGCTGGAGCTCCGTTGACTTAGTGTCTCGGGGCCAGTCTACTGTCTAAATGGATTAAGTGGATATATTTGAAATAAGTGAGCCTGTGTGGCTAGAGTGTTGTCTAACACTATTTCCGAGGTTGCGATATCTTAAGGTTCTATTTGATCCTTCATAAAAGATGATTTTTAATAAAATATATATAAAATGATTTTATTACTTCTGTGTGTATTTGCATGTATATATATTAGATATATATATACTGTTGATTGTATGCATTGTCATTTAGTGTGTATGTATATATATTATAGTAATTCACTCAGTGAGGTCTAACTCCCCTCCGTTGACTATTTTTCAGGAGAGTCAACATCTTCAGACCTCAGTAGCAGGCCTATACGCCGGATTTCTTCCGCCCCGACTTCTTTGTGTAAACTGCTTACTTGAGTCTTATTTTTAATCTAGACACTGCAGTAGTTGTACATTAAACGTGGGATTTTATGTATTTTATTTATGTGAGATATTGTATTATTGAACTGGATTTGTATTAAAAGATTTTTATATATGATGATGAGGATGTGACTTAAATCCAGTTGGTGAAAATACTATTGTGATATTTATGATTTTCATTTTCACTGCATTTGATATTGTTATTATTATTATTATTGCATGTTTTATTTTATTTTTAGGCTTGCTACGGGTTCCGGATTCGAAAGAATTCCCGTTCCCTAGCGCCGGTCATGGCCCTATTTTGGGTCGTGACACCTACGTAGAATAGCCAGTTATGAAACTACACGGCGAAGAGATGTAGGCCTAACAATAAACTCCCAAACTCCTAAAAAAATTGAGAGGAGTCAGACCTCACTGAGTAAGTTAATAAAGAAATGAATGCAATTTGAAAACCTCATAAAAATAAATTTTATGGAAATATAATATAATACAATATAATTTTATTTCAACCATTTGGTATATATATAATAAATCCATTTTTTTAAAAGAGAAGAAATAAATATTTAAAAATCTTTTAAAATCATTTCAGTATAAAAATTTGGTAGAACCCAATTTATAATTTTTTAACAGTCATATGACTCACTTATGTCCAAGACTGCTGGATCCCGAGAGCAAGACATCACCAGGATACATAGCCGCAGTTATATCTCTTAATCTGATATCACTGGTGGTGTCCCAGAGCAAAGCATCACCAGACCATCAGCCCCAGTGATTTAATAAATATAAATTAAAATTATACTGGCGGTGTTCGAGAGCAAAGCATTACCAGACCTTCGGCCCCAATATTTATTAAATAAACAAATATTATACTACTGGCGATGTCCGAGAGTAAAGCATCACCAGACTTTCGGCCCCAGTAATATAATTAAACAATCACATATTTTATCGGTGCACACATGGTCCTGATGAAACCCATCAGATAGCCCGTTCTACCGTGATTTATTTAAAAATAAATAAAATAAATAAAACAATGAAAATTACAATAAATAATAATAAATAAAAGTAAAATAAAATAAATCAACTATAAATTACATCATGCAAAATCCTATGAATAATGCTGACTAGAATCTCATAAAATTAAATTCATAAGAATTTAATATGATTGAAATTAAAAATCCGATACTCAAATCAAATATTAACTTACAAGATAAAGGTGCTTCTCTAGTACATCGTGTCCGACCTCGACTAGTAGACGCGATTGGAGGGGCAGCTAAAGACAGACAAAGGAAATGACAATCAGAAAATAGAAACCTAACTTCTAGAGTTTCTAAGGAAAACTCGATTCGAACTCAGAATAAAAATTTTAGGATTGACCCGATGTCACGTTTTATGAAAAATATATCAAAAATTCGACAGAATTTTCTCTGTAAAACGAACATCCCTCTACCGAAATAGAGTCAACCTTGCAAATAAACACACTTCAAAATTCACAGTGGCACAACACCTCGGGTTGGGACCCCAAACTACATAATTCCCACCGAGGTTCACCAAAAATACAAGTAAGCAAATACTAATATTAATTTAGTAAATCACCAAAAATAATAAAAAATAATATTAAATCATAATATAATTTATTTAATTTTTAAAACACTAAATAAAATTATTTTCCATCATAATTTAATAAAATTTCAAATAATAATGTAATATTAATAACAATCCAACTTTCCAAATATTCAACATAATATAGTCAAATTCAATTATAATTGCCCATCTACATTAAATATACTATAATATCAATTAAAAACTCATTCAAACCACAAAACAATAAATAACTTAATTTTGAAAAAATTTTCAAAAATGGTTAGTATTAATTAACTAAAAATAATAAATAATTTATAAAAATTATTTTAATATCACATTTTGTCTCAAAAATAATTAAAACATAGTATCTAATTATAATATCTACAAAACACACCATTTGCCCATTATATCAAAATTTACATAATATAATAATTTTCTAAAAAAAATTAGATAAATTAACAAAAATTATTTTATAACTACTAAAATTACTAACATAATATACTAACACTAATTTACTCTAATAATCAACCAAAAATAGTTAATTAATCACATTAACAAATATACATAAAACTTAAAATACCTAAATAAATATACAAAAATTCCATAAAACTCAATTAATTTAATCTAAATTAATTTTCGTAGACTCTTAACCAAAATTAACTTCAATAACTTAGATCAATTAATAAACATACATTAATCAACCAAAAATTACCCCAAATAATTAAAATAAATTCTGCAAAATTAAGTAATTAACTCATAATTAACAAAAATCCTAAAACAACCTAAAATAAATCAAATTAACCAACAATCAACTAAATCTAACTAAAAACTAACTTAAGGTTAATCAACTACTAACTCACTTCAAGCTCAAATCAGAGCAGGGGAGAGGCTGTTGCTGCTTCCGGCGACAGCAGGTGGTGGTGGTGGTCGTGCTGGTTGTCAGGGCAAGAGGGATGGAGGCTGCTGTTGCTGTCGTTCCTATTGCTGTCCTTGTTGCCGATCTGCCCTACTGAGCCTGGTGCTGCTACATGTTGCTAGATTTGCTGCTGCTGCCACCTCTGCTCGTGCTACTTCTGCCGCCTCTACTCGTGCTGCTACTGAGATTATGATAAGGGAAGAAGAAACATATGGAGAAGGAATTGGATGGCTGCTGGTTCAGGCGCACGAAGATAGGGGCAGAGAAAGTGGCGTGACAGAAGAAGAAAGAAAGAAAGAAGGGGGGAGAAATAGGGTTGATCGAAAATTTTGGTCTAAAGTCCAAAACCACACACACACACACACACATACACACACACATATATATATATATATAACTACAATTATAATAGTCAATAATAGTAGTGCTACAAATAAATATTTGGACAATTTAAAATAATAAGATATGTGCATAAGAATAATATAATGTGAAAGTAATAATATCAATAGTTTCCAATGGAATTTTAAATTTAGTTCTTAAATATAATAATTTAATATATCAATTATAACAATATAAAATAAAGATAATTTGTATCCTTGAAAACCTCAATATTTATATAAATAATTTAAAATATTCGAGTTATTACACTAACACACTATTATACGTGCTCCAATAGTAATTAAAAAATTCTCAAAACATATTTTATTATATTTAAAAATAATGGTAATAAAAATTAAAAAATAAAATTAATGTAATATGTCTTATTTTTAATTTATTGAATGACCTTTTTCTCTTTAAAAAATTCTTATTTTAATATATATATATATATATATATATATATAATATATATATATATATATATATATATATATATATATATATATATATATATATATATATATATATATATATATATATATATTCTATATAAAACACTTTAATTATACTACATCTAAAATACTACTCTTTTTTTTATTAGAAATTATATCTCATATTATAATTAAAATATCTACCTTTTATTCAATTAAAAACACATTTTTTTTATTTAACGTAAGTAAAAATATGTAACTTATCAATTATTTTCTATTATATATATATATATATATAATAAAATTTTTATAACAATTTTCTAACTTTCACTTTTATATTTAATTAATCTACAGTTTTTAGTGCTTTATATTAAATACTAAGAACAATCTTGAAAAATTTGACTTTAAAGCCGATGAAGGAATTTTCCTAGGCTATCCCATTTATAGTAAAGCATATAGAGTGTTTAATAAGCCAACTCTAGTAGTTGAAAAGTCAATGCATGTTGTATTTGATAAATCAAATTCACTTGATCATCGAAAGGATGTTTGTAGTGTTGATGATCTTGTAGGTGAAAATGAGATTGTGGAAACTTATAAAGAAAATGCTAGTAAGCCTTTGGAACTTTAAGTTCCAAGCAAGGGGATAATGAGGAGACATCTTAACCTACCTTGAAAGATGAGCTTACAAAGGATTGACCATTCAAGAAAGCTCATCCTTAAGATCTCATCATAGGTGACACTACAAAAGGAGTAACTACTAGACCTAAACTTAAGTCAATTGTTAATCTAACTTTCATTTTCAAATTGAACCCAAAATTATTGATGATGCTTTGTGTGATGAATTTTAAGTCCTTGCTATGCAAGAAGAGTTAAATCAATTTGAGAGAAACAAGAATTGGACCTTGGTTCCTAGACCTAAACATCATCCTATTATAGGCACTAAATAGGTGTTTAGAAATAAGATGAATAAACAAGGTGTCATAACTAGGAACAAAGCTAGATAAGTAGCTAAAGGTTAAAATCAAGATGAAAACATTGATTATGATGAAACCTTTGCCCCCATTGAAAGGTTAGAAGCTATTAGAATGCTACTTGCATTTGCATCATACGTGGATTTTAAACTCTATTAAATGGATGTTAAAAGTGCATTTCTAAATGGTTTTATTGAAGAGGAGGTATATGTTAAGCAACCTCTGAGTTTTAAAAATTTTTGATTTTCCAAATCATGTATTTAAACTCTCAAAGCATTATATGGATTGAAACAAGCTCTAAGAGCTTGGTGTGAAAAATTGAGTAACTTTTTACTAGAGAAAGGTTTCTTTAAAGGGAAGGTTGACATAACTCTTTTCATAAAGAAATCCAAACATGATTTGTTAATTGTGCAAATATATGTTGATGATATTATTTTCGGTGCTACTAACCATTACTTGTGTGAGGATTTCTCCAAGTTAATGCAAAGAGAATTTGAGATGAGTATAATGGGAGAACTCAAGTTCTTTCTTGGACTTCAAATCAAGCAATGTAAAGATGGAAATTTCATCAATCAAACCAAATATGCAAGAGAAATTCTCAAGAAATTTGGTATGGATGGAGCTAAATCAAGCAAAACTCCGATAATCACCACAACCAAACTTAATAAGGATGAGAATGGTAAACTAGTTGATGAAAAACGATTTAGATGTATGGTCAAATCCCTTCTTTGTTTAACCGCTAGTAGACATGATATTATATTTACTACTTGCTTATGTGCTAGATTTCAATTAAGTCCTAAAAAGTCTCACTTGAATGCTATCAAAAGAATTTTCAAATATCTTTGTGGTATAATGCATTTATGACTTTGGTATCATATGAGTTCTTTCTTTAACTTGATCAGTTATTCGGATGCAAAATTTACCAGTAGTTTACTAGATAGAAAGAATACTTTTGGAACTTGTCAATTCTTAGGTCAATGTTTAGTTTCTTAGTTTAGCATGAAATAAGTTTTGGTTGCCTTGTACACTACAGAAGCTGAATATATTGCAGCAAGTCTTTGTTGTTCACAAGTCTTATGGCAAAAAAAATAATTGATGGACTATGGTATAAAAATTGATCACATTCCTATTAAATGTGACAATACAAGTGCTATTAACCTTAGAAAGAATCCCATTCAACATTCTAGAACTAAGCAATATTGACATTAAACATCATTTCTTGCGAGATCATGTTCAAATTGGTGATATCACACTTGATTTTATTGATACAAATAATCAACTTACTGATATCATCATAAACCTCTCAATGATGAGAGATTAAACTTCATTAAACATGAACTTGGCATGATCAATGGTTATAGTTTGTCTTGATTTTGATAGATCCTTAAGTTTATTTTCTATTTATTTTTGGTATATGATACATGTTATTTGAATTTTATTTATTTTATTCTCCCTATTTTACAAAATTAATAATTAATTTATGAAATTTTCATTAAATTAGTTATTTATTTTTAGTAAAATAAAATCATTCCTAAAATGAGTCTATCTCATTTCCTTCAAAAATCATCAATTTTGTTTAATTAATGCAAGTTTATTTTGCAAAGAACTTAATTGTAAATCTTTCTAGACCTATTTGAAATAATTTCAAAAAGTTTTTTGACAATGACGCTGGTCCTGAGTGGGACCAGATTATGTCCTAATTGGGATATGATTGAGTGAATTCAGTATTTTACTCAAAACTCATCTCGAACGGATGTCATGATTGGGACATCACTCGGGACTGTATGTCCTAATCAGGATAGGAGCATGTCCCAATCGGGACACTGCTCCTATCAGGATAAGAAAATTTAAATTTTTTACCTTTTGGCTCTCCAATAAAAAATAGGAACAAATTTTAAGGTTCTTATTCAATTTAAATTCAAATTCTACACTATTTCCAACTCCAATTTCAAGCTTATAAATTCCACTTTATTCCTCATTGATTTTTCATCACAAATCAAACCTTTTCTCTCTACTCATTCTACTTCAAATTCTCTCTTAATGGCTCTAAGGAAACCTAGCAAAACTCCCTCATCCTCTCAAGCTCCTCCTCCTTTAAAGAAGGACAAACCAAAGAGAACTCACTCTCCTTTTTCTTATTCCTCATAAGAAATTAAGAAAAGGATGCCCCTATTAAAAAAAAGGACTCTTATTCCATCAAGGTTTATGCATGAAGACACTTTTAAGTCTATTGGTTACTTTAATGAAGTTCAAGAACTTGTACTCAAAGGTGGGCTTTTTAACTTTGCTTTCACTCCTCTTCCATCTTAGCCTACTCTCATTATTGAATTTCTTTCCTCTTTCACTATTCACTCTATAAAATTGGATGATGATAATCCTTATTGCTCAACGAGATTTAAATTGGAGGAGCGGTGAAGAGATCGTTTGATACTCTGTTTGGATTCTCACAAGAAGGACATATTCAAATGGATCCTCATTGGATTACTACTTCCTATTGGGATCATATAAAGGCTCCTAATGCTCTTTAATTTTTTGTCAGACACACCAAAGTCTCCTTCATCAAATCCAAAGCACTTTGTTCTGTTCATCATTTTCTCACTTGTTCAATAAATGGTAAAGCTCTCTCTAATGAAGCATTTTCTCTTGATGATATTTTTACACTTTAATGTCTTTATAACAATAAGAATATTACTTTAGGGAGATTTTTACAATGGAGAATTTAGCTAATTAGTGATAGTCAAACCTATGGTATTTGTATTGGTAGGATTGTTATAAAATTAGCTCAATTCTTCAATATAAATCTTGAATCTCTACCATTTACCAAACCCTTGCTTCTTGATACTACCATTATTCAAAACTCCAAGAAATTCACTTATATCATGGAGTTTGGTTTGGAAATATGATCTTGGTGCTAGTGAAACATCGAGGCCATGTTTTGAAAGTTAGAAGAACAAAAGGGACAAGTGGAAGAAGAACAAGCTTTTTAACCATAAGTTGATCCTTCAAGAAAAATAACAAGGAGTAAAGGAACCTCAAGTGCTCAAGCTCAAGAGGATGAACCTTCATGGGTTAGGCAAATTTTTAAGTGCATGTCTCTCATGAAAACTAACATCAATGCTCATTTTGATGAAGTTGAATCTAACTTCAATATATGCTTTAATCAAGTTGATGAAAATATTGCTCATCTTCAATATGATCATTATATCAATGAGCAATAAGGCTACACATGCAACTATCCTCCTCCTCCTCCTCCTCCTTTCCCTCCTCAAGAATAGTTTTTATATATGTTTTCTGTTTGTTTTATTTTCAGTTTATTTTTTATTTATTTTTCGTATATGAGCCACTAGTTGTTAGTTTCTTTATTTTAGGCTCATTCTATCCTAGTTTATTTTTAGTATTTTATCTTTGTACTGCATCTTTTTGTTAATCAATGAGTTTATTTTCTCCTTTCTCAATTTTGGCCTTTGAAATTAAAATTTATTCCTTTTAACATTTGATAAAGGGGGAGAAGTTTTGAGTTTAAACATAATCATTTAAATATATACCAATCCATTAATTTATAAATTCCTCTTAGGAATTGTTTTGATCTTTAATTGAGTTTGCATGTATGCTTAGCTAATTATTTTGTTTAAAAGATGTGTTTGTATAAGTGACATAACTATGTAATAGTGTGTCCTTAATATCAATTTTTTTAGGAGAACATTGAATAAATAACATACTTATTTCATAAAGATGTTTAATATCTTTGCTTATTCATTATTTTGGTTTATGGTCTTTTGTTTCCTTTATTATTTAATAAAGGGGGAGAATAAATAATGTGATAGTTTTTTTCAAACTCATAATTATAATATGCTAAGTGCCATATGATTCATTAACTAACTAAGTTCTATGTAATCATGTATGTACTATTTTATGATGCATTATATATGTTTAAAATTATTTCAGTTTTAGTGTGATCCTTAAAAACACTTATATTTCAATTTTTGAATTAGCCTAGAAAACTTAAGTTGTAAGGTTGTAAAAGTGAGGCATTTTCACGACCCAAAACAGGGGCCATGACCGGCGCTAGGGAACGAGAATTCTTTCGAATCCGAAACCCGTAGCAAGCCTAAAAATAAATTAAAACATGCAATAGTAATAATAACAATATTAAATGCAGCGAAAATAAAAATCATAAATATCACAATAGCATATGCACCAATTGGATTTAAATCAAATCCTCATCATTTCATATATATAAATCTTTTAATACAAATCCAGTTCAAATATATAATACAACATCTCTTAAATATTTAATGACTACTGCAGTGTCTAGATAAAATAAACCCAAGACTCAGATAAGCAGTTTACACAAAGAAGCCGGGGCGGGAGAAATCCGACGTACAGGCCTGCTACTGAGGTCTGAAGAAGATGATTCTCCTGAAAAATAGTCAACGGAGGGGAGTCAGACCTCACTGAGTGAATTACTATAATATATATACATGCACACTAAATGATAATACGTACAATCAACAATATGTATCTAATATGTATATATACAGGCAATACACACAGATGCAGAAAAATTCATTTTATATATTTTTATTAAAATCATCATTTATGAAGGATCAAATAGAACCTTAGAAAACCGCAACCTTAAACAGTGTTAGACAACACTCTAGCCATACAGGCTCACTTATTCCAAATATGTTCACTTAATCCATTTGGATAGTAGACTGGCCCCGAGACACTAAGTCAACCGAGCTCCAACAGTCTGACTGCCAGTGTGATTGGCCCCAAGACACTTGGTCAACCGAGCTCCAGCAATCACACCTCCAAACCATATCTCACACATCAAATAAATCAATTCCAATCAATATCCTCAAACTGGTTAGTAATATAGCCTAAATGCTATAAGCGTACCGGTACGTACTTGGTCCTAGTGCTGCCCACTAGGTAGCACGTTCTATTGATATCCTTCATTAATAAATATAAAACATTCATTCACAAATAAATGATGCATGAATTTGAAATAAATAGCAACATAAACCATATATATATATACTGGAAATATACCAAAAGTAAACCAGGTATATTTCGAGTATATATACGTCAAATAAATCCAATTAAATTACAAAATAAACTGGAAATATATTCAAAAATATTTTAAACCTGTTTTATTAATAAAACATGCATATAGTTTAAAATAAACCAAAAATAAACTAAAATAAACTTAAGTAATAATCAAATTATTTATGCATATTTAATTAAAATAAAACATGCATTTCTAAATCAGGCATCCTAAGCATATATATATAAAATAGCAACTCACACTTAGTGCGCTCCACGAGATGGATTCGACGGGCCTGGTCCTGTAGGCCTCGGTCTCGACGCAACTAGACAAACAATAATGACAGAAATCAGAATAAACCTAACAGAAAATCCTAGAACTCGATCTAGAATATTAAACACAGAAACATAATTAGGGATCGACTGGACATCACGTTTTACGAGAATTCTATCGAAATTTCGGCAGAACCTCCCCTGTAAAACGGACATCTCTCTACTCAAAGAGTAGAGCCGATCCTGCAAAGAAATACACTTCGAAAATAAACACCACATCTCATTCACAACCCCTCGGTCGGACTCTAAACTACAGTCTACCGACTGGGGTCCACAATCACAGAACAATTTCAAAAATACCAAAAATACCCTTATAACATAGAAATTCATTTTATAAGTAAATATTACATAATTAACCTTTAAACACAGTAAAAACCCTCATTTTATTAGTAAAATCGTATATTATATATATAATTGAAAATAATTCATGAAAATAGTTTTAATTAGTTAAAAATACTAAATAATTTGTAGAAATCATTTTTATACCTTAAATAACTATTAAAACCAATTAAATTACATTTTTAGCCAATTTTGTGTAAAATTACCAAAATACTCCTATATATGTAAATATACTAACATTCATTCAAAAATTCACCAAAAATATTATAATTATCAAAAATTAATTTTCTCAACATATTTATCAATAATATCAATAATTAAACTCAATTAACCTAATTTTCCCCAAAATTACATAAACCTAAATAATTCAAAATAAATACATAGAAATTCATAAAAATTCCAAATAAATTCCTATAATTCATTTCAATACCTATATTTATCATAAAACATAATTTCATAATTTAATTAATTAATTTCCGAAAATTAGAAAATAATATTAAAATATTCAAAAATACCCAAAAATCAAAATAATCTCCAAAAATTACACAAAAATTCATACATGTAGATTAAGCTAAGGGGAATAACATTTTTGAAGGGATTTTTCATGAATCAATCAAATTGAAGTTCAAAAAATTCAAGAACCCTAATGTGGCCGAAATCGAAAATTCGAAACCTAAACAAATCAAGACCATTTAAGCTCAAACCAAAGCTAGAATCACACTCACCGAAGCTCAAGGAGAAGAAAGAGACTGGCGGTGTCAAAAATGGTGGCCGGAAACGTCGTGATCGACGGTGAAGAGGAATTCGGCTTCTCCGGCCAAAATTGATCTCCAGACGCCGGAAACGGCTGCAACAGGCGATGAGGAAGGCTGAGGAAGGTGGTGGCACGCCGGACGGCACACCAATGGCAAGGAATCGGTGTGACAGGCGGTGGACGATGAGGGAAACGGTCGGGGAGTGAGAGGAAGGGGATAATGGCAATTTGGTAAATAAGTTAAACTTTGTAATTTGTTTAATATTAAATGTATATATGTATATATATATACTTTATACTATATAATAAAATAATATTAAATTAAACACATTAAATATACACCACACACTTAATATTTAATATTTTAAAATTTAATAATAAATAAAAATAATTAAATAACAATAAAACTAATAAATAATTAATAAAATATTAAGGTAATATTAATTAAACCCTAATTAGATAAATAATTACACAAATATACGTTATTTAGTATTTTAAAAATATGTATGAGTTCATGCAAGTCCGTAAATATATTTAAAATAATTAATAGTAAATTATTTACGTGAAAATTTCCCCGAAAATACAAGTCCCGGGAAGATTTTATGTAAAGTACTCAAAATAATACACAATAATTAAAATAGGTTTTAATTACATATCAACTCGTAAAAATATCATAATATATATACAAAAATTATTAACACTGCATATCCTGATGCAGTATTAAAATATTTAAAAACATGGGATATTACAGGCATAAACTCTTAAGTAATATCAATCTTGCGAATAAGATTGTGGGTGATTAAAAATCCTAACTTAGGGATAAGGAGATGTAGGATTGTTGATTGAATATGAACTCCTTAAATCATTGTGTCATTCATTCTTCCTTCTCAATATTCTTTCAATTCTTGTAGAGAATTCTCTTAATTTCTAAATTTTGCTCAATAGTCCTATTTACCCCCTCTAGGACTCTTTCAAAGATAGATTGAAATTAAAAGAATCTTTGAAAACTAACTGCTAAAGAGTCTGTCTCATTACTAATAGTTGGACTTTAAACTAAAGAATCAACTATATATGCATCACTGCACATTTCATTGACAGAGAGTGGAAGCTAAATAGGAAAATAATTTCTTTTATCCTTGTTAGTTCACATAGGGGTGAATACATTGCTAAGGCCTTTAAGAACTATCTTTGTGAATGAGGGCTTAAAAATGTATTCACAGTCACTCTTGATAATGCATTTAGCAATGATACTGCCATATCCTTTTTTAAAAAGAAGTTAATTAGTTGGAGTGCAAGTGGGGTGAAAGCAAAGTATGTTTATATGAGATGTTGTGCTTATATACTAAATTTAGTTGTGACAAAGGGGTTAAAGGATATGCATGTGTCTGTTAAAAGGGTTAGGGAGGTTATGAGGTACATTAAAAATTTACCTACAAGGTTAAACAAATTTAGAGAGTATTCTAAGTTCATTGGGATATAGTCAAAGTGTTCTCTTGGTTTTTATGTCCCAACAATGTAGAATTCCACCTACTTGACGTTAAAAAATGCTTGTGAATATGAAAAAACATTTAAGAAATATAAAAAGAATGAAACTACTTTGAGGTCAGGCCTAAAAAATGATGTCCTTAAATATTTTGATTGGTAATGTGCCAAGAATTTGCTCAAATTCTTAGAAAATTTTTATAATATAACACTAAGAATATCTAGCTCTCATTATATGACCTCTAATATGTTTTTCTCAAAATTTTTTAACCTGTTTTATTTGCTTAATGAGTGGAAGAAATATGATGATGTGTATGCTAGGTCAATGAGTCTAGAAATAAAATCAAAGTTGGATAAGTACTATAAAGATGGGGATAAAATGACTTACTTGATTTTTATTTCACACATACTTGATCCTAAGGATAAATTGAAATATCTTGAATTTTCATTGAAAAATATGTATGGTGAGTATAATGGTGTGAATTAATTTGAGAATGTTAAAGCTACTTTATATGAACTTTTTTATAACTATAACACAACAAGTCAAGATATTTATGCATCAATTGTATTATGTGGTGGAAGCCAATCTGTTGTTGCTTCAATTGTTGTCCAAGTGAATTCAAGTACAAAATCCACTTCATTATTAAAGGTTAGATTCAAGTAGTGGAAAATGGATAGTGGAATTAGTGGTAGTAAAAAAATAGTGAACTTGATATTTATCTAAGCGAGTTAACCTTGGAGGAATCCGAGAAACGCAAATTTGACTTGCTGAGATAGTGGAAGCTCAATATAGAGAGATTTCTAGTTCTTGCATGCTTGGCACATGATTTATTAGCTATTCCAGTTTCCACTATTACCTTAGAATCAGCTTTTAGCATGAGTGGAATAGTGCTTGATGTATTCAGGAGTTTTCAAACTCCTACACTTATTCAAGTGTTGATTTACACTCATAATTAGCTTAAAAAGCCTCATTAAACATTCTATATTAAAGAAAGCTTAGAAGATTTAGAATTATTTGAAAAGGTACATGAATTTCATTTACAATTTGTAAATCCATTTCTCATTACTCAATACATTTTAAAATTTAATTTTTTTTTATAGTTTTTCACAAAGCTCCCTTCTTTGCTTGGACCTTTTATTGGCTCCTCTTTTGGTGCTAAAACTTAGTAGACCTCTACCTTAGTTGTCTTACTTTTTACAAAGAAAATTTAGTAACACAATCTACCTCTTACTTCATTAAATTGATTATTTTATTCTTTTTCCTGCATGGGAATTGCATGTACCATGTGTTTATGTTGGTGAAAGCCTATCTATTGTTGTTCAAAACTATTTATGTATTGTGATTTGTTTTGGTGGAAGCCTGAAACTTGTTGTTAGCAATGTGCACACTCTGTTATGCTAATTTTAGTAATGTGCAACATAATTGACATTGATTGAGTGATCTAACACATGACTATTGTGCCTAGAGTTAATCAAATGATTATTTTCTAACTCTGTTTAAAACGAATAAGGTGCAAGTTGTGTTAATCAATGAATGATCACTTGACATGTCTGTTATGAACTTGTTATCATGAAATTGGTGCCTTAGCTATTGCACTTTCATGTATGAGGCAATGATGAAGCTTCCATTGAGTATTTTGATATAAATACTACATGTGGTGTGTTTCTTAGTAGAAAATAGTTTGTAGTTTGTTGCTAGAAATTGAGCTGTGTTACTTTTGAATTGAAAACAATTTGCTCTGAGCCTTATACTTTCTTTTTTTATTTTTCAGTTCTTTTGATATTATGTAAGTTGAGCTTGAATCCTTGTTACTACCTGTTTTATTTTATAGGAAATTTTTATATGGTACTCACCTTGTTCAAAGTCCACCTATATTTTTTTGCTGCAGACTTAGTGATAGACACATGACTGCTTATAAACTTCACTTACAATAACATCAGTGTATATTTTTTAAAGCCTATTTATTGTTAATGCTATTGATTTTTTTTTTTTGTAGATTTTGTATAGACTAATTCAATAGATAATAGTTTGTATATTTTGTAAATGGGCTCAGCCCTCATTAATTATATTTTTGGACTTGGACTTGTATTTTTTATAAGGGCTTCAACTCTTATAATCTGTAAATTATCTTTGCACATATTTATTATGAATGGGCTTTGCTCAAATATTTTGTAAATGGGCTTTGCCCTTATAATTTTATTGAATGTTTTTATTACATTATGGCCCAATTCATAAAAGCCCAACCCCTAATAATCATCCGACTTAACTTGACTATTTTTAAAATCTGAACCGAAATAATTTTCAATCAATTTGGTATGATTTAGTTGCTATTTTACTCCTTTTGAACCTGCACAGTTTTACCCACTCGCCACCTGGCTCGGTCGAACTGGCCTGATGCACAACTCTAAAAAGTAGAACTACTCATTGTAATAATTTTAGGCATAATATATCTCTAGACCCCTACTTGCATTAAGTTGTCATTTTGTTCCCTCTGCCTTTAATGTTCCTGAATTAACACCTCAACTTGTTCGTAGCTTATTATATAAACACTTGTAGTTGTATGAATTTGCTACTTTTCCATGTACTTGTATGAATTTGTCATTTTTACCATTGTGTGCATGTCATTCCACTTGTCTTTCCAACAAAACAATACATGTAGACAAGTTGAGGAATTAATTTGGCAAATTGGAAGTACATAAGATAAAATGACAAATTCATGCAGATACATATGGCTACAAATGAAATAAACCAATAATTTGATTTGGTTATTTTTTTACTAAGAGTACATGATATATATTTCTACTATACATGGTATATTTTTTTATATTAAATAAAAGAGAAAAAAATTATTTTTAGTTGAATAAGATACAAATCTGTTAGGTAAAGTAAAAAATATTTTTTTGATGGAATATGAGAGTAGTGTTTTTTTTAAAAAAAAAGTGGTATTTTAGATATAATAGAATTATAGTGTTTTAGATGAAATAGAAGAATTATATTTTAAAATAAGAAATTTTTATATTTTTTATAAAAATATTGTAAATTTTAATAATTCGACACATAACCCTTTAATAGCAGATGTTGAAGTATAGAAAGGGACATTTATCAAATTTTGAACTTAATACTTTTGAAGCTCAACATTTAATATATGTTGACATATAGATATAAATTACTATTCTATTAAAACTACTTAGCATATGTGTTGCAACCTAAACCCTAGGGGCACGTGACTAGTACTAGAAAATGAGAAAGTGTGAAACTTTTGAAACTCATGGTAAATGTTTTAGAATTTTATATGAAAATTGGACAACTTTAAAATTTTAAAGAAAATCCGATAAAGTTTCCTATGTACCAAGTCAAAATCAAAACCTGTAGAATACAAAAATACACTCCTAAAATATATTTTTTCAATCAATACCACTTTTCTACACCATGATATCCAACATCCAACATAGAGTCATCCCAATTTATAAGTCATAATAGTATATATATCCAAATTAAACCAATTAAACCATAAATATAACTTATCAAATATTCAAACTACTGCGGTGTCTAGAGTATAAGTATAAAATAGAATTATCAATTGTACCTACATAATATATTCGAGGAAGAACAAGTCTGACGTTTGATATAGTTAATAGTGACTAGACTTTGGCTCTTAAAATCTTGTAAAATAATTGAGGGGAATCAAACCCCACCAAGTGAATTAATGTTATAAAATGCATGTTGATTGTTTAAATACTTATTTGAAACCATTAAAATCATAAAATAAATAAATATTTAAAAATCTTTTATTTTCTAAAAATTATTTTTATAAAAATATACTTTCCCAAAATTATTTCAAAATTTAGAAATCTATTATTTAATATAAAAATGGAGCATGCAAAAATGTTTAACCAAATTACAGCCATAGCCAAGTCACTTGATCCAATATCACTATGTCGAGATAACAGCTCAAGCAATTCAACTAGGGCGCAAGAGAATAAGCTCCACCAAGCTCTATCCAAAATACTGCCCGAGAGCTCTATCCAACAGCATATTGAAGCAACACATGCTTCTACCTTTTGAAAAGTCTCTCCTATTAGCATATACAAATTTATAGTTATCCTTTGTGCCTTCATTAGTAGAAGTGCGCATCATATTATTTTCATAATCCCTTTTTCAATTTTAACCCTACAACCAAGTTCATCTACTACTCTTATAAAGAGTAGATTTTTATTTGAGCCCTCTACATGCCACACATTTTGAATAGTGTAAATAGTGCCATCATACATCCTTAACTTGATGGTTCTAATACCGATGATCTTTAAAAGGACAATCATCAATTATGAATATAGATCCTTCCAAGAAAGGTTCATAATGAAAAAACCAATCTCTTTGACCAGTCATGTGTTAGGTGACTGCTGTGTCAAGGATCCACACATCAGAAAAATTCTTTTTATGTATGCTAGTTATCGCCTCATGAATATATAAAGTGTCACCATTAATTGATGTACTGACAATGTTTCCTTAAGGATTGGAACCTTTTAAATTCCAACAATCTTTCTTCAAGTGCTCCTTTTTACCATAGTAGTAGCACTAGATATTTTTGTTGCTTATTGATTTTGATTCGCCCTATCTTTGCCTCCTATTATCCAGGTTCCATTGATCTCCTTCTCGTCACCACCATAGCCTATGCTTGCTGTGATTCATAAATTTGTCTTTTTTATTTTTTACACTCGCTTTCTTCCTCTAAGATAGTAGTTACAACCTTATTGAAGATTAGATAATCCGTGAGGACATTGTTTGTTAGGTGTATGATGAGCTAATCATACAAATTAGGCAGACTTTGAAGTAAAAGTTTAGCATGTTCATTTGGCCCTACTTTATATCCCAATGATGTGAGTTAAGAAAATAAAGTATTCATAGTATTTAGATGCTATGTCATTATAGTAGATTCTGCCATTTGAAGGGTATAAAGCTTCCTCTTAAGGAAAATTTTTTTATGGATTGACTTGGCCTCATACAGCCTTGTGAGTTGGTCCTAAATCTCCTTTTGATAATTTTGAAAACATTTTTCTAATTAAAATAGGAAAAAAATATGCTGCTTCAATTAATCAAAACATTATTCTTAATTCATTTTTCATAAAAACATCATACAAAATTCGTTTTCATGAAACAACATTCTTAATTCATAAAATCAAAGGCTGCTTTTAGTTTAATCACATTAAACCATTACAAACATTAATCAAATTAATGTTTAATTCTGTTTTCAAATAGATTACCCATAATTATCACAAAACAAATCAAAACCCTTTTTGATAATTTTGAAACCCTTTTCAAAACGAATCTTAAACCCTAACATATATCACATATACACAGAATCAATTAATCGAATTACAAGTGGCTTTGATACCACTATTGTTTTTCTTCTACACTTGATAGGATCTCATTTGCTAATTATAGACGGCAGGGTTTAGTGCGCGTCCAAGATTTTAGCAACGAGGATACTATTTGAGCTTAGGGCTCTAGAGAACACACTATCCACTGTCACAAAGACATGACATGGAGATGAGGAGTCACCACCCAAGGTAATAACTGGGTCAAATCAAACAGGTGGTACTCAATTCCCTAAAAGAAAGTTAGCACCACAACCAGGAGATTCTAGATATGGAATACTAACTTCTTTCAGTCTTGTGTTCATTGAAAATTACTTTATGAATTATTATCTTATTCTCTATTTACATGCAATTTCATATAAACCCAAAACAATAAACTCCAAGGCAAACTAGTCATGAAATATACAAATAACTAATGCATTCAATAAATCACATAATCCCTAAGTTAGACTAATCTACATGGATTTTAAATAAATGAGTTAAATCTACATATTTTAAATTATAAGTGAACCTAAAGACCTAATTCCTTTTGATTTTAATTAAATGAACCTAAATCTATGTATTTTAATTCTAAAATGGGCCTAATTCTACATGTTATGAAGGTATTTAAATTAATGGGCCTAATTCTACATGTTTTAATTAAATAATGGTCTTAAATCTACAAATTATGAAAAATGGCTTAAACTAAGTTTAAATTAATTAAATTAAATTAGGTGGACCTATGTCTAATTAACTAAATGGGCCTAAAGATATTTCTAACCTAAAATCTAATTAATTATGGACCTAAAAATATATTTTAATTAATTAAACCTATTTAATTATAGAATGAGATGGACTAAAAGAATTACCTAAACTTAAATAAATAAATCAAGACCTAAAGTAGGCTTAAGGCTCAAAACACATAAAAATAATAAATAAACCCAAAAACAAATAATAACATAGAAGAAATAATTAAATAATATCAAACAAATAATTAAATTAATCCTTACTAAAACCCTAATTTTTATTAACATGCAACCTAAATTAATCTACTTCCTCCATTGATTTTAAATAATTGCCTAATTAAAACCTAATTTTACTAACCAATTTAATAAAAAAAATCATGCAACCACACATATAGTTTTATTACTCCCACTATTGGGGCTATTACATTAATTCATAAAACAATTAATAAAAAAAATACAGCAATAAATAAAAATAAAGATAATAAAATAAAATAGAATCCTAGAAACTAAGTTTTTATAAGACTTTATCCATGTTCTACCACGGACTTCTCATGAATTTATCTCTCCCACATGATCATCATGCGTTTCCTTCTTAATTACCACAAAAATAAGGTAAAACAATGATTAATGAATAAAGTATGATAATAACTTGAAAAAATAATAATAAAAATAATAATGTAAAATAATCAAATAAATAAATAAAGAATAGAAGAAGATGATATGCTTATGGATGATTTAGGTGCTCCTCAGATTGATAGTTCACTGTTCTTGACAAACCTTCGAATCTTTTTCCTTAAAAATTCTTCATAAGTCTTGAATTAATTGATGAATCAAAAGGAATTTTTGTAAAATATTCAAGAGAAAATCTCATTTTTCCTCTTCTCTTCCATCTCTTCTCCTTCCTTTTCTTTTCTTTTCTTTTCTACGCCCTTTTTCTGCTTTTCTTTTCCTCCCTACTGCTTCCTTTCTTTTCTTTTTATAGTAGAACCAGGAAGCCTAACCCTAATCCTAATATGATTTTAATTCCTAAAGTGTATTTAGGAATTTTAAACCAGGTAGAATTTAGTTAATTAGGAAGTTTAAATCAATTAGAACACTGAATTGGAAATAAATAGAAATAGGAAAAAACAGAAGAATTCAATTCCGATAGGGATTGTGTAATTTCGGTTGAAATTATGGAATTTCAACACACTTTTTTTTAACATTTAATTATAAAAAGGCCCTCGAAAAAATTTAAATTTTGCAATTATGTCCTAAAAAGAACTTTGCGATTTAGTCCCTGAAAACATTAAATCTTTCCTTTAAAAGCCCTTAGAATTTTTTAAAAATGAAGTATTAAAGACATTTTTATCACTGGAGTCCTTTGATGCATTCATAACATATCATCCCAAAATTGGGTGTCTATACTAATGCTAGATGAAGATTTGCAACAAGATTCTTGTCCATCTCGTTTAACTTATTATCATCTGTGACTTCTTATTGCCTTTCGTTAATAGCCGCTAGCCAATTATTTTTTCTCAATATTGCCTTCATCTTCAATTTCTATAGTGAGAACATTTTCCCATTAAATTTCTTAATCTCGTACTTTGTCACCATTACTTCTATCATGATTCAAAAATTGGGTGCTCTGATACCACTTATTGAGAAAATTGACGTGGATTATGCTTAAGATAGGTAGTGATCAAAATAGAGCAAATCTTAGCTAAAATAATTAAGATAAGAAAAATGAAAAAAATATTAAACACATAAATTTTATGTGAAAAATTCCAAACAAATTAGGTAAACATCAGGGGCAAGACTAGAAAAATTTCACTATGAAAAATTATAGGAGTTACAAAATATTTCTCACTATCACCAAAGGAGAGTACAACCAAATTCTCTTTTAGAAATATGAGAAAAATCCACTCTCTATATTTTTCTCACATAAGAAGATTACACTCTTACACTCACCAACTCACTTTCTCTATTTTCTCTCACTTGCTCATCCCTTTTGGTTACTACAATTCATTCTTTTCATATTTTGTTCATCAAGCTTATTTATAGGCAATACACTTTTAAGAGCTAAGCAAAACAAGTTGACAAAACCAACTTGCAAACAACTAAGGCTAAATGGATTTTGGTAACCAACTTGCAAACAATCTTAGACCAAGTTGGTCACTTCTTCCTTTTTTTAATTAAGTTGTTAACAAAAACAACATCAATTAAAACTACATAAGAATCATCTCGTGATTGTAGTTTATAGAGAAACAAGAGAAGTACTAATAGATTTTTTTTTTTCAAAATAAAAATGATGAGGATATTTTAGTTATTTTAGAATTACAAATTTAAAAATTGTAGAATTCATTTTCAAATTTCAACCATTTCATTTATCTAGTTATAATAAATTTCACAAATTTAAAAACATGTTATTCATTTAAACCAAACACACATTATTTAGAATTCTAAATAAATTCTATAAAATTTTTTGAAACTCATTTATATCAAACTTACTTTTAATTAAAAATAATTCTTATTCGTACACCCCATCCTAAATGAGTTCAACCTATAAACCATTTCTTTTTAAGTCTATCAGCTATCTGCTTTTTTCACTACGATTGGGCTGTTTACATAATGCTTTCCATCAGACCATGTAATCTTTCCAAAAACATAGTCATGATCTCCACTGCTGCTGCCTCCTATGGCTTTTAGTGTAACCTGAAACCCTTTTTCTTCATACAGCTTCTTGAATTCCAAAACTTCTGGTTCAACCTTCACAGATATTCCCCTGGGTGATTTGACTAGGACCTTGTACGAGTTTGGAGTCCCTACATTCTTTAAGGTTCGAGACAGTGTGACCTTGCCCGAGAGATTTGGGACAGTAATAGACGGATAGTTAAAATCCAGAGGACTAATTTCACTTGAAGGACATTGGTATGATAGATCAACGAATAATGAGAGCAACCCACTCGAGTTATATCCAACAGAGCATAGAAAATTCAAGTACTCTGCAATGGTTAAGTCATAGACTAATCCAGGGTCCGCTGCGTCGTTAGGCCGAACATGCCCTGCACCATAGTTGAAAGGATTTGCTGCAAGAAGTGAAGCATTGGCAATCGGCTGTCCTTCACTATTTATTGTTTGTGCTGAAATCAATTTCATTAGCGTATCAAAAGAAAGTTTTATGAAGATTATATCTTTTGTGATAAGATAGTTTAATTTGTTGGGTAAAGTAGTAACCTGTTGTCATGAGAGCAGATTTGATAGCAGCAGGACTCCAATCAGGGTGCACAGCTTTAAGAAGACCAGCAATGCCAGAAACATGAGGGCATGACATTGAAGTTCCAGATATGATGTTGTATGGTACATGGAAGTCGTCGGCCTCCTCAAGGTAATTAGGCTCTGGTGCTTGCGTATATGCAGCTAGGATATTTACTCCAGGTGCAGTTATGTCAGGCTGAAAATGTTTGATTGAAGTAAGCAAATGTGCAAGGTACTGTTCTAGCATTCTTTCATGAAATGTTTGAAAATTAAAAAATAAAATAAAATAAATGCCAATTAAAACCTTGAGAATTTCAGGAGTGATAGAATTAGGCCCAGTCAATGAAAACGATGCCATTTTTGGAGCTGTCACTGTTCCCACTCTTGTACCACCATAAATGTAAGCTTTTGGTGATCTGAATCAGAAGAAAACCCCACAGAAAAATCAAAATAACATAGCATCGCATCCTGATCCTGTAACTTAACAAAATTTTGTAAAGTTAATTAATTGTAGAGTCTTACTTGGTTTTATGTATGTAACTTAAAATAGAAAGTCCATCTTCTTCAGAAACTAATGAAGTGGGGACATAATATGCTTTAGGCTCTATTTGACCTGTTTTTCCTTGCGCAGCAAGAATCATCCCCACTCCACCACTCCGAGCAACCTCCAAACTTTTCTGTACATCTGAAAATTTATCGGGAACACAGAGTACAATCTTTCCTTTCACCTTCTTCAGGTCAAGTGATCCCAAATAACAGAATTTTCTGTCAATTGTATACATTAACATTTGATTAACAACTAAAACATCCACAGGAAAATCTTCCTTGTCAAGAATGGAATTCCTGATTCCTTACACTACAAGGTAAGCACTCGATGTGCAATAGTTTCGCTTACGCGTTATATTTAGAGATATTGGCGGCTCTGGCATCCTCGGAATAGATCAATGGATAATAATTATGAGTTGGTTGAGTATTGGTCTTGAAACTCTGGCCCTGAATAGATTTAATGCAAGTCATCAATTATTAGTTTGGTAAAGGAAAAGTGCTCGCTATATATATGTACAGAAGGAGAGACCTTGAATTGCTTCTTGTTCCCAAGGACAACATTAGAAGGAAAATCACGATCAGTTGTGCTAGCAGCAACAGTAAAAATCCAAGGAGCAATGTTTTGGACAGTGTCAGGGATGTTTGGTTCTCTATTACCAGCTCCGCAAACTACAAGAATCCCATTTTCAGCAGCAAGAAATGATCCAAGTGCGATTGCATCCAAGATGTAATTTGCAGGGGGGCCGCCAATGGAAATGGAAAGAATGTCGACACCATCACTGATAGCAACCTCCATCGCTGCAAGTATGTCAGCACCATGGCAGTAAGGCCAACAAACTTTATAGGAAGCAACTCTTGCTTTTGGAGATCCACCTTTAGCTGTTCCATGGCTCGAACCCAAGAAATTTGCACCTTTAACAAAGCTACCACCAGCTGTGGATAGTGTATGGGTTCCATGGCCATCATAGTCTCTTGCTGTTTGGTATGAAGGACCAAGTGGCTTTCTTCTGGTGGCTTCAAAGCCTTTATTGAAATATCTTGCTCCTATCAGCTTCCTGTGTTTTTTTTTTAATGAATACAAACATCTTCCCAATATAAATATTGAATCTATGATCAAGAAATTATTGAAATTATGCCTAGTTGCCTAGAGCACAAGTAAATGGTTGATAATAGCACAAAATTGGCTTTTGAGTTGAAATAACGAAAACGAAAGGGGAAAAGAAGACCTATTGCATCTAACTCCATCATTTGTATCGCAGTTTCCTTTCCATCTTGATGGAATAGGTCCCATCCCATTATCATTGAAGCTTTTTGATTCCGGCCAAACACCTACCATTATTAATATCAAACTATATAACTTCTATTATATTAAAAAAAAAATTAACACAACCATGGAGGACTAGCCTAGCAGCCACTTTAAGATGCATAATTCAAATTCTATGGTTGTTGATTTATGAATTTAATTTTTGATCTGATTTAAAAGAAAAGGCTGTTTTCTTCTGTTTTATTCATCAATACCTAAATCATTTAACCTGACCATTAAAAAAATAACACAGAATTATTGTAAAATAAAGAGAAAAATTACCAGAATCAAGAGTTCCAATAATTATGTCATCCCCAAACTTTGCTTTTCGCCAAAGAGAATCAGCTGGAACTTCTCCATTGCTTTCCAGTCCAAGAAACTCCCACGATTTGGTTGTCAGTAACTGCTTTACTTGGTTTGGCAAAACTGTTACAACTTTTGGATGCTCTACATATTTACAACATAATCAATACACTGTTTAAGTATATATGAATGCAATAAAATAAAATGCCAACTTTTTTTTTTTTTTGTGGGTTACTTGAAAGTTCAGCTACTTCTTCCTCTTCAAGTGTTGCAGCGAAACCATTAAAGTAACGAGTGTAGGAGTAAAATATGGCTTCTTTTGCCTTCTCCTTGCTGTTACTGGAGCATCAAAACTAGATTAAAGATCACTAAATCACTATTACTATACATATTTATATATATCTATATATGGAGTTCATGTGCACCTTTTCATACAAGAAACCAAGATTTCATTGTGAGATTGCATTATTCTACTAATGTCCGCAGCTGAAGGCTCTGATACATGGTTGTGTCTCCCCAGATGCACCACATATGACTATACGAATTAACGCAGTCCAAATTAGACAAAACTAATGATTAATAAAGATATATGTAGCAGTGGCTATAAGGGAATATAATCAACCATAAAAAATGAAAAAGTAAATGTATAATTGCCTTTTTGGCAGCCAGTGTTAATGGAATCTGCAATGTGGAGAACAAAGAGAAAAACAAAATTACAAGAGAATTTGCCATCCCCATGCCTTCCGAGAAACCTCTCAAGATGTTTTAGGAGGAGCAACTCATATACCCTTCTCTTTATATACTAAGAATTGGCCTAGTTGACTTGAGGAGATTGGTCAAGTTTGTAAGTAAAATTTGCTCTCTAGCTTTGATAATAATAACATTATTATTATTATTATTATTATTATTATTATTATTATTATTATTATTATTGGTGCACTGGCATTAGGACCATTTGAGAGTGTTCTTTGTATAGAAATCTAACTGGAAGTGGTCCTACCTCTCACTAATTTTGATGTACATGTTTTTTTGGAAATAATGATGATACAATAACAAGGATCCTAGTCCATGGTTAACATGGGATTTTGATTCTCGTTAAATCAACCTCCATCTAACTCCATCCAATTAACATGCCGTTAGTGAGATGTCATTTGGAGATACATGCCTTGAAGGATAAAGACTAATTCTCGTACAAAGCAAGATGGAAGTTTCTATTGGAGTAATGCTAGATATAGTTGGCCAACTATACAAATGGTGACATAATTGACTAAGTAAGCAATTATGTCTTATATATATATATATATATATATCCAAAAAAATTTTAACGGGCAAACTAAACTAACAAAATAATATCTCATATAAATTAATAATAGTTTAAACTAAAAAAAATGTAATATACCTAAAAAAATAACACTAGAGATAATTAAACTCATGATTAAAAAATAGCATCAAAATTAGTTTTCTTCAACGAAAATTTTTCTTTTAAGAAATTTATCCATAATTATGTCTATAATTAAAATCACATAAAAGATAATCAAGTATTACAACACAAAAAAATATATTATAAATTAATTTTTAGCATAATAACTAATGAGCAAATTAAAAATATATATATACACATTAATATTGAGCAAATTAAGTATGTACAATAAAACAAAAAAAAAAAAATTAATTGACAACATATATAATTGATGAGTGATTCAATGTTGTACTAAATTACTAACTTTGTCAAATTGCTTAGTGCATAATAACTATTGACCAAATTAAAGAAAAAAAATGTACAAAGAGAAAGGAGTGAGGTACTGTCACGACCCAAAACAGGGCCATGACCGGTGCTAGGGAACGAGAATTCTTTCGAATCCGGAACCCGTAGCAAGCCTAAAAATAAAATAAAACATGCAATAATAATAATAACAATATCAAATGCAGCGGAAATGAAAATCATAAATATCACAATAGTATTTTCACCAACTAGATTTAAGTCACATCCTCATCATCATATATAAAAATCTTTTAATACAAATCTAGTTCAATAATACAATATCTCATATAAATAAAATACATAAAATCCCACGTTTAATTTACAACTACTGCAGTGTCTAGATTAAAAATAAGACTCAAGTAAGCAGTTTACACAAAGAAGTCGGGGCGAAAGAAATCCGGCGTATAGGCCTGCTACTGAGGTATGAAGATGTTGACTCTCCTGAAAAATAGTCAACGGAGGGGAGTCAGACCTCACTGAGTGAATTACTATAATATATATACATACACACTAAATGACAATGCATACAATTAACAGTATATATATATCTAATATATATACAGGCAAATACACACAAATGCAATAAAATCATTTTATATATATTTTATTGAAAATCATCTTTTATGAAGGATCAAATAGAACCTTAAGATATCGCAACCTCGGAAATAGTGTTAGACAACACTCTAGCCACACAGGCTCACTTATTCCAAATATATCCACTTAATCCATTTAGACAGTAGACTGGCTCCGAGACACTAAGTCAACCGAGGTCCAGCAGTCTGACTACCAGTGTGATTGGTCCCGAGACACTTGGTCAACCGAGCTCCAGTAATCACACCCCCAAACCATATCTCACACATCAAATAAATCAATTCCAATCAATATCCACAAATGGTTAGTAATATAGCCTAAATGCTATAAGCGTACCGGTACGTACCCGGTCCTAGTGCTGCCCACTAGGTAGCACGTTCTATCGATATCCTTCATTGATAAATATAAAACATTCATTCATAAAAATAAATGATGCATGAATTTAAATAAAATAACAACATAAATCGTATATATACTGGAAATATACCAAAAGTAAACCAGGTATATTTCGAGTATATATACGTCAAATAAATCCAATCAAATTATAAATTAAACTAGAAATATATTTAAAAACATTTTAAATGTGATTTACTAATAAAACATGCATATAATTTAATATATACCAAAAATAAACTAAAGATATACTTAAATACTAATCACATTAATTATGCATATTTAATCAAAATAAAACATATTTTTCTAAAATCATGCATCCTAAAGCATATATATATAGTATAGTAACTCACAAATTAGTGTGCTCCACGAGATGGATCCGACGGGCCTGGTCCACTAGCCCTCGGTCTCGGCGCAACTAAACAAAAAATAATGATAAAAATCAGAATAACCCTAACAGAAATCCTAGAATTCGATATAGAGTATTAAACATAGAATTGAGATTAGGGATTGACCGGACATCACGTTTTACGAGAATTCTACCGAAAATTCGGCAGAACCTCCCCTGTAAAATGGACATCTCTCTACTCAAAGAGTAGAGCCGACCCTGCAAAGAAACACACTTCAAAAAACAAGCTCAACACTCAACCACAACCCCTCGGTCGGACACCAGACTACAATCTACCGATCGGGGTCCACAAACATAAAACAATTCAGGAAATATCAAAAATACCCTTATATCATAGATATAAATTTTATAAGTAGAAATTACATAATTAACCTTAAAACACTGTAAAAATCGATAAAACTCATTTTATTAGAAAAACCGTATATTATATATATAATTGAAAATAATTCACGAAAAATAGTTTTAATTAGTTAAAAATACTAAATAATTTGTAGAAGTCATTTTTATACCTTAAATAACTATTAAAATCAATTAAATTATATTTTTAGCCAATTTTGTGTAAAATTACCAAAATACCCCTATATATATAAATATACTAAAATTACTTCAAAAATTCACCAAAAATAGTTTAATTATCCAAAATTAATTTTCTCAACATATTTATCAATAATATTAATAATTAAACTCAATTAACCAATTAATTTCTATTAAAAACATAATTGACCCTAATTTCCCAAATTACATAAACTTCAATAATTCAAAATAAATACCTAGAAATTCATAAAAATTCCAAATAAATTCCTATAATTCATTTCAACACCTAATTTAACCATAAAACACAATTTCATAATTTAAATAATTAATTTCCGAAAATTAGAAAATAATATTAAAATATTCAAAAATACCCAAAAATCCAAATAATCTCCAAAAATTCCACAAAAATTCATACATGTATATTAAGCTACAAGGATCAAAATTTGTGAAGGAATTATTCATGAATCAACCAAGAAAAATTCGAAAAAAATCAAAAACCCAATATGGCCGAAATGGGAAAATTCAAAACTAAGCAAATCTAGACCATTTAAGCTCAAACCAAAGCTAGAATCACACTCACCGATGCTCAAGGAGAAGAAATAGTCCGGCGGTGTTGAAAACGGTGGCTGGAATCGTGGTCGACGACGAGGAGAGGAATTTCGGCCAAAAGAAGAAAAACAGCTCGCCGATGCCGGGGGAAGGAGGCTGCTGACAGCGGGGGATGGTTGAGGACGAAAGTGGAGCTGCTGGTGGCACACCGAAGGCCAAGGATTGGAGTAGCAGTGGTGAGGGGAAGGGTAGTCGCGCGGGAAGGAAGAAGAAGAAGAAGAAAAAAGAAAAAGAAAAGAAAAGAAAAAGAAAAAGAAAAAAAGAAAAAGAAAAAATAATAAAAATTTTAATAAAATATTTGAAAAAATTTCACATCCACACATATAATTTAATATTTTAATAATTTAATAATAAATAAAAATAATTAAATAAAAATAAATTAATAAACAAATAATAAAATATTAGGTTAATATATATTAAACCCTAATTAAATAAATAATTACACGCATACCCGGTGTTTAGTAATTTAAAAATACGTATGAGTTCATGCAAGTCCAAAAATATATTTAAAATAATTAATAATAAATTATTTACGTGAAAATTTCCCCGAAAATGCAAGTTCCGGGAAAATTTTACGTAAAGCACTGTAAATAATACACAATAATTAAAATAGGTTTTAAATACATATCAACTCGTAAAAATATCATAATATATATACAAAAATTATTAACACTGCATATCCCGATACAATATTAAAATATTTAAAAACACAGGATATTACAATCTTCCCCCTTTATAAGAATTCGTCCCCGAATTCCAGAAAACAAGATCAAGAAGGAAAGAGATACGGGTAAGAAGCTCGCATCTCAGCTTCAGTCTCCCACATATGCTCCTCAACTCTGTCGCTGCGCCACAGAACCTTGACCATCGGAATCTGTTTCGAACGCAACTGTCGAACTTGATAGTCAACGATCGCCACAGGTTCTTCCACAAACGTCAAATCTTCACTCACTTCTATGTTGTCAGGCTGCAACACATGAGAAGGATCTGAGATATACTTCCTCAACATCGAGATATGAAACACTGGATGCACCTGTGACATACTCGGAGGCAAATCCAACCGATATGCAACAGTGCCAACTCTCTCCAGAATCTCAAACGGTCCAATATATCTCGGTGCTAACTTACCCTTCCTGCCAAATCTCATCACACCCTTCATCGGAGATACCTTTAGAAAGATAAAATCTCCAACCTGAAACTCCACATCTCTACGCCTAGGATCCGCATAACTATTCTGTCTGCTAACTGCGGTCTCTAATCTGCGCTTAATCACGGTGACTTTCTCTGCAGCATCCTGAACCATCTCAGGTCCAGTCAAAGCTCTCTCACCAATCTCATCCCAACTCAACGGGGATCTACACTTCCTTCCATACAACGCCTCGTACGGTGCCATGCCAATACTGCTATGGTAGTTGTTATTATATGCAAACTCAACAAGTGACAAATGATCATCCCAGCTACCTCCCAAATCCAGGACACACATCCTCAACATATCTTCCAGTGTCTGGATCATCCTCTCAGACTGACCATCTGTCTGAGGATGAAAAGTAGTACTGAAGTCCAATCTAGTGCCCATCGCTTCCTGTAACTTTTGCCAAAAATGAGAAGTAAACACTGAACCTCTATCTGACACAATGGACACAAGTACTCCATGAAGGCATACGATATGCTTCACATACAACTTCGCCAATCTAGCTACAGAATAAGTGGCTTTCACAGGTAGGAAATATGCAGACTTTGTCAATCTGTCTATAATTACCCAGATGGAGTCGTATCCATCCTTCGAACGAGGTAAACAGACCACAAAATATATAGCTATCCTTTCCCACTTCCACTCAGGAATAGGAAGAGGCTGAAGCTTCCCAGAAGGCTTCTGACGTTCGGCTTTCACTTGCTGACACGTCAGACACTTAGCAATATAATCAGTGACATCCTTCTTCAATCCATCCCACCAGTATAAATCTCTGATACTGTGGTACATCTTAGTAACACCCGGATGAACGCTGTAGGCTGTAGAGTGTGCTTCCTCTAAAATCTCCTCTCTCAAGTCATCTTGTAATATCCCGTGTTTTTAAAATATTTTTACACTGTACCGGGATATGCAGTGTTAATAATTTCTGTATTTTATATGATATTTTTACGAGTTAATATGTATTTAAAACCTATTTTATTACTGTGTATTATTTTCAGTGTTTTACGTAAAATTTTCCCGGGACTTGCATTTTCGGGGAAATTTTCACGTAAACAATGTATTATTAATTATTTTAAATGTATTTACGGACTTGCATGAACTCATACATATTTATAAATTATTAAATAAAGCCTGTGTGTGTATATTTATTTAATTAGGGTTTATTATTACCCTAATATTTTATTAAGTATTTATTTGTTTTATTATTATTTAATTAATTTTATTTAGTATAAATTATTAAAATATCAAATTTTATGTGTGTGGTGTATATTTGATGTGTGCAATTTAATATTATTTTAATATATAGTATAAAGTATATATATATACATATATTTGTCAAAATTACAAAAGAATTGGAAAATTACACATTTGCCCCCCCGAGTCTCCTTCTTCCTCCCGATCCTTCTCCTTGCCGTCCGGGCCGTCTATCACGCCGTTTCTTCACCATGGGTGTGCCGTCCGGTGTGCCACCGTCTTCCCCGACCAATTCCGCCGCCTGAGGAGGCCGTTTCCGGCGTCTGGAAGTCGATTTTGGCCGGAGAAGCCGAAAATCGATCCACCGTCGATCACGTCGATTCCGGCCACCATTTTTTGACACCGCCGGTCTCTTTCTTCTCCTTGAGCTCCGGTGAGTGTGATTCTAGCTTTGGTTTGAGCTTAAATGGTCTAGAATTGCTTAGGTTTCGATTTTGTCAATTTCGGCCTATTAGGGTTTTCGATTTTTTTGAGCTTCGAATTGGATGATTCATGGAAACTTCCTTCACAAATGTTGTTCCTAATAGCTTAATCTACATGTATGAATTTTTGTAGAATTTTTGGAGATTTTTTGGATTTTTGGGTATTTTTGAATATTTTAATATTATTTTCTAATTTTCGGAAATTAATTATTTAAATTATGAAATTGGAGTTTATGGTTAAATTAGGTGTTGAAATGAATTATAGGAATTTATTTGGAATTTTTATGAATTTCTAAGTATTTATTTTGAATTATTGAAGTTTATGTGATTTTGAGAAATTAGGGTTAAATGTGTTTTTATTTGAATTTAATTGGTTAATTGAGTTTAATTATTAATATTATTGATAAATATGTTGAGAAAATTAATTTTGGATAATTTTATGAATTTTGGTGAATTTTTGAAGTAATTTAAGTATATTTATATATATAGGGGTATTTTGGTAATTTTACCCTAAATTGTCTAAAAATGTAATTTAATTGGTTTTATTAGTTATTTAAGGTATAAAAATGATTTCTACAAAATATTTGGTATTTTTAACTAATTAAAACTATTTTTCGTGAATTATTTTCAATTATATATATAATATACGGTTTTTCTAATAAAATGAGTTTTATTCGATTTTTATAGTGTTTTAAGGTTAATTATGTAATTTCTACCTATAAAATGTAGTTCTGTGATTTAAGGATATTTTTGGTATATCTGGAATATGTTCTGTGTTTGTGGATCCCGGTCGGTGGACTGTAGTTTGGAGTCCGACCGTGGGATTTTGATTGTGTTGAGCCTATTTTTCGAAGTGTATTTCTTTGCAGGGTCGGCTCTACTCTTTTGAGTAGAGAGATGTCTGTTTTACAGGGGAGGTTCTGTCGAATTTTTGGTAGAATTCTCGTAAAACGTGATATCCAGTCGAACCCTAATTTCTGATTCTGTGTTAAATACTCTAGATTGAATTCTAGGATTTCTATTAGGGTTATTCTAATATCGGTTATTTATTTCTTGTTTAGTTGCGCCGAGACCGAGGGCTAGTGGACCAGGCCCGTCGGACCTGTCTCGTGGAGCGCATTAGGTGAGTTACTATATTATATATATATGCTTAGGATGCATGATTTAGAAATGCATGTTTTATGTTGATTAAATATGCATAAATAATTTGATTATTTCTTAAGTTTACATTAAGTATATTTTTGGTATATATTAAATTATATACATGTTTTGTTAATAAAATATATTTAAAATATTTTTAAATATATTTTTAGTTTAATTTATGATTTGACTGGATTTATTTGACGTATATATACTTGAAATATACCTGGTTTACGTTTGGTATATTTCTGGTATATATATGGATTATATTGTTATTTCATTTACATTCATGCATCATTTATTGTGAATGAATGTTTTATATTATTTATTGATAAAGGATACCAATAGAACGTGCTACCTAGTGGGCAGCACTAGGACCGAGTACGTACCGGTACGCCTATAGTATTTAGGCTATGTTATTAACTATTTGTGGATATTGATTTGATATGATTATGGATATGTGAGATATGGTTTGGAGGTGTGATTGCTGGAGCTCGGTTGACCAAGTGTCTAGGGGCCAATCACACTGGCAGTCAGACTGCTGGAGCTCGGTTGACTTAGTGTCTCGGGGCCAGTCTACTGCCTAAATGGATTAAGTGGATATACTTGGAATAAGTGAGCCTATATGGCTAGGGTGTTGTTTAACACTATTTTCTGAGGTTGCGATATTCTAGGGTTCTATGTGATCCTTCATAAAAGATGATTTTCAGATAAAATATATAAAAATGATTTTATTGCATCTGTGTGTAATTGCCTGTATATATACATATTATATATACTGTTGACTGTATGCGTTATCACTTAGTGTGTATGTATATATATTATAGTAATTCACTCAGTGAGGTCTGACTCCCCTCCGTTGACTATTTTTCAGGAGAGTCAACTTCTTTAGACCTCAGTAGCAGGTCGATACGCCGGATTTCTTCCGCCCCGGCTTCTTTGTGTAAATTATATACTTGAGTCTTATTTATTTTATCTAGACACTGCAGTAGTTGTGAATTAAAGTATTGGATTTCATGTATTTTATTTTAAAGAAATGTATTATGTTGAAACTGGATTTGTATTAAAGATTATATATTTATGAGATGGGATTTTGATTAAATCCAGTGATGAAAATGATATTATGATATTATGATTTTTTTTTATTTATTTCCGCTGCATATAATATTATTATTGTTATTATTGCATGCTTTATTTATTTTTTTAGGCTTGCTACGGGTTCCGGATTCGAAAGAATTCCCGTTCCCTAGCGCCGGTCATGGCCCCTGTTTTGGGTTGTGACACATCTACATCAGGAACACACAATCTACCACTGATCCACAACACACCATCATCATCAAGTGTGAAATCAGTGAACTTCCCTACTCTAACATTCTCTGCAAGCTCTTCCAGAATGGGATCTCGGCTCTGAGCTGCTTTAATCCTATCCCTCAGTACAAATCGCACTTTAAACTGAGCTAGCAGTCCACCTGATCTACTAATCTTCATCATCAGACCTTAATCCACCATCAGATGCAACTCCTAGATCAATGGTCTCCTCTCAACACTGATGTGAGCAAGACTACCTGAGGATTTTCTACTCAAGGCATCTGCTACCACATTAGCTTTACCCGGATGATATAAGATCTCGCAATCATAATCCTTTAACAGTTCCAACCATCTTCTCTACCTCAAATTCAAATCTCTCTGCTGGAAAATGTACTTAAGGCTCTTGTGATAAGTAAATATCTCACAAGTCACCCCGTATAGATAATGTCTCCAAATCTTCAAAGCAAAGATCACTGCAGCCATCTCAAGATCATGTGTAGGATAGTTCTGCTCATGCTTCTTCAATTGCCTCGAAGCATAGGCTATCACCCTTCCATTCTGCATCAGCACGCAACCAAGACCAATTCTAGAGGCATCACAGTAAACTGTGAACTTATCCACACTATTAGGCAAAGCTAATACTGGCGCTGTGGTCAACTTCTCCTTCAACAACTGAAAACTATTCTCATAAGCTTCTGACCACTCAAATCTAACATTCTTCTGAGTCAAGCGAGTCATAGGGGCTGCAATCCTGGAAAAATCCTGCACAAACCGCCTATAATACCCGACTAAACCCAGAAAACTCTAAATCTCTGTAATAGAAGTCGGTCTAGGCCACTCGGATATTGCCTCAATTTTCTATGGATCAACCTGAATACCTTCTTTAGACACTACGTGTCCAAGAAAAGAAACACTCTCCATCCAGAAATCACACTTTGAGAATTTAGCATAAAGCTGATGATCTCTCAGTGTCTGTAGTACAATCCTCAAATGATATACATGCTCCTCCATACTCCTCGAATATACCAGTATATCATCAATGAAGACTACCACAAATTGATCCACATACGGTCTGAATACCCTATTCATCAGGTCCATAAAAGCTGCTGGTGCATTAGTCAAACCAAAAGACATCACCAGGAACTCATAATGGCCATATCTAGTACGGAACGCTGTCTTAGGAATATCGGCTTCACTAATCCGTAGCTGATGATAACCCGACCTCAAGTCAACCTTAGAAAAGAACTGTGCACCCTATAGCTGATCAAACAAGTCATCTATCCTCGGGAGAGGATACTTGTTCTTCACTATCACCTTATTCAATTCTCTATAGTTAATGCACAGTCTCAGGGTACCATCCTTCTTCTTCACAAACAGGACTGGTGCACCCCAAGGAGAAACACTAGGTTTGATAAAACCCTTATCCAACAACTCTTACAACTACTCCTTCAACTCTTTTAACTCTGCAGGAGCCATTCTGTAGGGTGGCATAGATATAGGAGTAGTACCTGGAACCACATCTATACAGAACTCAATCTCTTTGTGAGGTGGTAAACCTGGCAACTCCTCGGGAAAAACATCAGGAAACTCACAAGCAATAGGAACATCTGTGAGTGATAACTTCTCTACTAACGTATCCCTGACCAATGCCAAATATCACTGACAACCTTTCCTCAACAACTTCCTAGCCGTAATAGCAGAAATAAGATTCTGAGGTGCTGAACTCCTATCACCAACAAACTTAAAATCTACCTCACCAGGAATTCTGAAAGTCACCTCTTTATTCTTGCAATCTACCACGGCATAGTGCTGAGATAACCAATCCATTCCCAAAATAACATCAAACTCCATCACATCCAACAGAATCAAATCCGCGGGTAATTCTCTATCTCCCACGAGAACTGGACAACTAGAGAGAACAATATCGATGTCCAAGGAATCACTCAGAGGATTGGCAACAGACAAAGGAAAAGCCATCCTCGAAGCTTGCCAATAAGATTTAGAAGCAAAAACAGGAGAAACAAACGAATACGTGGCACCCAGATCAAATAAAACCCAAGCATCTAGGTAACAAATAGAAACAATACCTGCCACGACTGCATTAGATGCTTGAGCATCCTGCTGAGTGAGATGGAAGACTCTGGCCTGACCTCGACCTCCCTGCTAACTAGTAGAAGCCTGGCCAACACCTCTAGCACCTCCTCTAGTACCTCTACCATGACTTTACTGTGGAACAAGCTGAGTGGAACTCTGATGCTGGGCTGGTGGTAACTGAAATGGCACGGGTACAACACTAGCAATCAACTGCTGTGGGAATCGTTGAATCTACTGCTACTGATACCCAGAATAAGGACACGATCTGGAAAAATATCCTGTCTGCCTGCATCTGAAGCTTGTCAGTGGTGTCAGATAACACGATCCCTGATGGACTCTACCGTAGGTCTGGCATACACTGGTAGCTAATCCAGAACTGCGACCATTGCTACTCTGCTCGAAGCACCTGACCCGAATCTGAACGATCTACGCTGACCTCCACGACCATGTCTACTGCTCCGATGCACTCGCTGCTGCTATCTCTGACTCTACTGAGTCGGACCTCGCTGCTGACTACTCGATCCAATATGAAAACTCGAATACGGAGTAGCCTGCAATCCACCCGACTAAACTCCCAGCTGGTAGTAATCAGGCATCGCTCCCTGCCTAACTAGCCTTAACTCAATCTCTTTGGCTAACTCAATCACAGACTCGAGAGTAAGGCCTATTGTAGGCATACCAGCAAAAGTAGAACCCAAACTAGTAACGTAGGTAGTGACTACAAAATACTGATCTCGCATCAGATCCTCAGCATATCTACCCAGACGGAGAAACTCTCAGGTATACTCCTCTACTGATCGATCACCACGAGAAATACTAGTTAGTCGAAGATGATAACTCATACGAAGCGGCTCTGGGTAGAATCTCCTTAAAAACCGCTCTCGGAACTGAGCCCATGTCATCGTCATCATGTAAGGCTGGATCATCGGAATGAACCAATCTAAGGCTGGTCCCTCGACAGACAACTCGACGATCATGATCCGCTGGTACTCGGTATGAGCAGTCCGAGTCCTCGTCTCAATCGCATGCAGAAAGTCTAACGGATCAGAAGTCCCATCAAACGGAATCCTGCCAACTCGGGCATAGAACAAAGCTTCCTCAGGGTCAGTCATACCCTGCTGATAGGCAGGCTTAACAGGCTAAACAACTGGAGGAACAGGAACATCAAACTCAGGCTCAACAGGCTCCTCATCCTGTAACTCTGTCTGCCTATGGCGACCTGTCGCTCCTCGAGGTCTACCTCTGCCACGACCTCTACGTCTAACTGGCTGCTCAGGAGGTAAAACCTCATCCTGGAAAGACTCATCATCCTTGGCCTTAACGATCGGTGGAGCGACATGCGCTCGCTTCCTCATACTGAAAAGACAAATGGAAAGATTCAGACAAAACAAACAACGGAGGAATAACGCAGAAAACTAAGCAAGAAATACTTATCAAGACGTACTCGAACCTAATTCACTGCAGTAGTTCAACAGAAAACACAACTCTAAAACTAGGGCCACACTCACATAACTAAGCCCTGACACAGAACTCCGCTCTGATACCAACTTTGTCACGACCCAAAACAGGGCCATAACCGGCGCTAGAGAACAGGAATTCTTTCGAATCCGAAACCCGTAGTAAGCCTAAAAATAAAATAAAACATGCAATAATAATAATAACAATATCAAATGCAGCGAAAATGAAAATCATAAATATCACAATAGTATTTTCACTAACTGGATTTAAGTCACATCCTCATCATCATATATAAAAATCTTTTAATACAAATCCAGTTCAATAATACAATATCTCACATAAATAAAATACATAAAATCCCACGTTTAATTTACAACTACTGTAGTGTCTAGATTAAAAATAAGACTCAAGTAAGCAGTTTACACAAAGAAGTCGGGGCGGAAGAAATCCGGCGTATAGGTCTGCTACTGAGGTCTGAAGATGTTGACTCTTCTGAAAAATAGTCAACGGAGGGGAGTCAGACGTCACTGAGTGAATTACTATAATATATATACATACACACTAAATGACAATGCATACAATCAACAGTATATATATATCTAATATATATACAGGCAAATACACACAGATGCAATAAAATCATTTTATATATATTTTATTGAAAATCATCTTTTATGAAGGATCAAATAGAACCCTAAGATATTGCAACCTCGGAAATAGTGTTAGACAACACTCTAGCCATACAGGCTCACTTATTCCAAATATATCCACTTAATCCATTTAGACAGTAGACTGGCCCCGAGACACTAAGTCAACCAAGCTCCAGCAGTCTGACTGCCAGTGTGGTTGGTCCCGAGACACTTGGTCAACCGAGCTCCAGCAATCACACCCCCAAACCATATCTCACACATCAAATAAATCAATTCCAATCAATATCCACAAATGGTTAGTAATATAGCCTAAATGCTATCAGCGTACCGGTACGTACCCGGTCCGAGTGCTGCCCACTAGGTAGCACGTTCTATCGATATCCTTCATTGATAAATATAAAACATTCATTCATAAAAATAAATGATGCATGAATTTAAATAAAATAACAACATAAATCGTATATATACTGGAAATATACCAAAAGTAAACCAGGTATATTTCGAGTATATATACGTCAAATAAATCCAATCAAATTATAAATTAAACTAGGAAATATATTTAAAAACATTTTAAATGTATTTACTAATAAAACATGCATATAATTTAATATATACCAAAAATAAACTAAAGATATACTTAAATACTAATCACATTAATTATGCATATTTAATCAAAATAAAACATATTTTTCTAAAATCATGCATCCTAAAGCATATATATATAGTATAGTAACTCACAAATTAGTGTGCTCCAGGAGATGGATCCACTGGCCTGGTCCACTAGCCCTCGATCTCGGTGCAACTAAACAAACAATAACGACAAAAATCAGAATAACCCTAACGGAAATCCTAGAATTCGATCTAGAGTATTAAACACAGAATTGAGATTAGGGATCGACCGGACATCATGTTTTACGAGAATTCTACCAAATATTCGACAGAACCTCCCCTGTAAAATAGACATCTCTCTACTCAAAGAGTAGAGCCAACCCTGCAAAGAAACACACTTCAAAAAATAAGCTCAACACTCAACCACAACCCCTCGATCGGACTCCAGACTACAATCTACCAATCGGGGTCCACAAACACAGAACAATTCAGGAAATACCAAAAATACCCTTAGATCATAGATATACATTTTATAAGTAGAAATTACATAATTAACCTTAAAACACTGTAAAAACCGATAAAAACTCATTTTATTAGAAAAATCGTATATTATATATATAATTGAAAATAATTCACGAAAAATAGTTTTAATTAGTTAAAAATACTAAATAATTTGTAGAAGTCATTTTTATACCTTAAATAACTATTAAAACCAATTAAATTACATTTTTAGCCAATTTTATGTAAAATTACCAAAATACCCCTATATATATAAATATACTAAAATTACTTCAAAAATTCACCAAAAATAGTATAATTATCCAAAATTAATTTTGTCAACATATTTATCAATAATATTAATAATTAAACTCAATTAACCAATTAATTTCAATTAAAAACATAATTAACCCTAATTTCCCAAATTACATAAACTTCAATAATTCAAAATAAATACATAAAAATTCATAAAAATTCCAAATAAATTCCTATAATTCATTTCAACACCTAATTTAAACCATCAAACACAATTTCATAATTTAAATAATTAATTTCCGAAAATTAGAAAATAATATTAAAATATTCAAAAATACCCAAAAATCCAAATAATCTTTAAAAATTCCAAAAAAATTCATAAATATAGATTAAGTTACTAGGATCAACATTTGTGAAGGAATTATTCATGAATCAACCCAGAAAAATTCAAAAAAAATCAAAAACCCAATATGGTCGAAATGGGAAAATTCAAAACTAAGCAAATCTAGACCATTTAAGCTCAAACCAAAGATAGAATCACACTCACCAGTGCTCAAGGAGAAGAAAGAGACCGGCGGTGTCGAAAACGGTGGCCGAAATCGTGGTCGACGGCGAGGAGAGGAATTTCGGCCAAAAGAAGAAAAATAGCTCGCCGGTGCCGGGGAAGGAGGCTGCTGGCGGTGGGGGATGGCTGAGGACGAAGGTGGAGCTGTTGGTGGCACATTGACGGCCGGGGATCGGATGAGCAGCGGTGAGGGGAAGGGTAGTCGTGCGGGAAGGAAGAAGAAAAAGAAAAAAAAAAAGAAAAGAAAAGAAAAGAAAAAGAAAAGAAAAGAAAAAGAAAAAGAAAAAAGAAAAAGAAAAAATAATAAAAATTTTAATAAAATATTTGAAAAAATTTCACATCCACACATATAATTTAATATTTTAATAATTTAATAATAAATAAAAATAATTAAATAAAAATAAATTAATAAACAAATAATAAAATATTAGGGTAATATATATTAAACCCTAATTAAATAAATAATTACACGCATACCCGGTGTTTAGTAATTTAAAAATACGTATGAGTTCATGCAAGTCCGAAAATATATTTAAAATAATTAATAATAAATTATTTACGTGAAAATTTTCTCAAAAATGCAAATCCCCGGGAAAATTTTACGTAAAGCACTGTAAATAATACACAATAATTAAAATAGGTTTTAAATACATATCAACTCGTAAAAATATCATAATATATATACAAAAATTATTAACACTGCATATCCCGATACAATATTAAAATATTTAAAAACACGGGATATTACAGGTACAGATGAGTAAGTCAAGTGAAAGAAAAGAAAATGAGAGGTGAGGTGAGAAGTGTTGGAGAAACCAAGCCAAAAAGTGAAATTTAAAAATAGTGAAAAAAAATAAGAAAATTTTTTATTATTTGAAATTTATAAATAATGAACTATTGGGTTAATATTAAAACTTATGAGAATAGAAGTGTTTTCGAATTCCATATTTTGTATTAGATTGTATGTAAAGTGTATATATATATATATATATATATATATATATATATATATATATATATATATATATATATATATATATATATATATATATATATATATATAATAGTATTAGGTTACATAAAGATAGAGAATACATAACAAACACAACAACGGAAGATATTGTGCGAAAATTAAACTTATGGTTGCGATATGGTTGAAGAAGAGGATAAACACAATAGCCCAATATTTTAAAATTAAGATAAGTTGGAGTCTTGCCATATAATTTAAAATATGGTGTTGCGTTTTGAAGAATGGGTGTTGGAGTGCTATTTATTAGAGTAAAAGTAGTTTCAAAGGCATGAGGCTAAAATTTAGAAGGAGCATGACTATGGGCAAGTAACATTAATTCGGTATCCACAATGTGTCTAATTTTTGCTCTGTCAAGCCATTTTATTCATGAGTGTATGGGCAAGTGATGCGATGAATAATGCCATTTGTTTTTAAAATTTTTATTAACCTTTTGAAACTCGCTACCCCAATCAGAATGAAAAGCTTTGATTTTAGCATGAAATTGGGTCTGAACAAATTTGTGAAAATTAATAAAGACATAAAAAACATCACTCTTATTTTTAAGAAAGAATATCCATGTGAATTTAGTAAAATCATCCATAAAATGAATAAAATAACAAAATCCTATATTAGATAAAATTAGGGAAGGATCCCAGACATCATAATGAATAATCTAAAAGGGTGCAGTGGTTTTGTGCTCTACTTAAGCAACGGGTAACTTAGAGAATTTTCCTAAAAGACATGATTGACAAGGTGTTTTTGATGTTGCACTAACGGGAATTTTGTTTTGTTAAACAATTTTATTACCCACTTGGCTATGAGGGTGCCCAAGGAGTGAATGCTATAACTTATAGGATTTATTGGCGAGAAAATCTTCTTTGAAATTGGATAGAAACTGGTATAATCCATGCTTATTGTCTCCATTCAGTAGTATCTATCTGTTTTCTTGATCCTTAATAAGAAAAGAATAGGGCCAAAATTCAAAATAGCCATTATTGTCAATGCAAAATTTTTGAACAGAAATCAAAGGTTTAGTAATCTTAGGGACATGAAGTGTATCAGATAAAAGAAAGGAATGCGAATTTGTATTAATATGAGAAGTACCAATGTGAGCAATATCCAAACCTTTACCATCTCAAATGTAGAGTTTGTCAAAGTCTAGAAAAGGTTGAGGAAGATTTAATGATCCAAAGTCTAGTGTGATGTGTGTAGATGCACCTGTATTAGCGATCCATGGCTGAATAGTGGAATTAGTAGCCGAAGGTCCTGGTGGAAGATGATAGCTGATATTTGCTTATGGAGAAGATGAGTACATGGTTTGATTTAAAGGAGGGCGAGTGTACCTCTATTGATAAACTATAGTACTATGGTTGTGGAATCCATAAATTTGGCATGCAATACCCTTACGATTGCAAGGTTGCCAATTTGGGTGAGAAAAATGAGGGTTGGTTTATGGTCGTTGATAAGAATATAAGAGAGGAGTGGTAAGGGTTGGCAACAATGGAGGTTTATGGGTAAAGTGGGCATAGTAAGATTCATAATGGTTTTTGAGGAATATTTCATGTGAGACCAACTGATTATAGAGTTCATTAAATATTACTAGCTTAGTTCACATGTTCAAATTAGAAATAAAAACTTGGTACTCAAGGCCAATATTCTTAAAGATAATTGCATTAAATTCTACAACTGATATACTCCTTTCGGTGGTGGCTAACTCATCAGCAATGGACTTTGCCTTGTAGAGATACTTGGTGATAGAAAAATCATGCTTTTTGAGTTCCTGCAACTCAATATGGAGTTGCAACTATTAATTTGCGAGACAGCGCCAAACGTGGTTGCAAGAGTAGTCCACACTTGATGAGAAGAGGTGATGCCCACGATATAAGGAAAAATCTCTTTAGAAAGAGAAGAGAGAATCCATGATAACACCAATTGATCCCTTTTGAACTAGTTCTAAAATTCGAGATTAGAGATAAGAGAAGGTATATTGGCTATGTTCATAATGGTTGCAGGTGGAGGAGGTTTTGAGCCATCAACATATCCCATTAAATCTTGGGAATTTAGAACATGAATTAGTTGATTTTTTTAGGCTAAATAGTTCATGGATGTGAGTTTTAAAGAAAAGTTGATTTGAGAAGAGGTTGAGGATGATGGTGATGAAGAGACGGGAATAATAACTTGGGTTTCAGAATTTGAGGCCATTAGCTCTGATACCATAAAACTTATGAGAATAAAAGTTTTTTGGAATTCTATATCTTGTATTAAATTGTATGTAAAGTATTTATGCAATAGTATTAGGTTACTTAAAGATAGAGAATACATAACAAACACAATAACAAACTCTTAACAAGATAACTAATATGTATTTACTATTTACCGCTTCAATAATTATTATGGATTCACTAAGAGTGTAATATCCCGTGTTTTTAACTATTTTTATATTGCATCGGGATATGCAGTGTTAATAATTCTATTATATAATATTGATATTTCATGAGCTTTTATTTAATTTAAATTGAATTTTTAATTGTTTATTATTATTTTAAGTGTTTTACGTAAAATTTTCTCGGGACTTGCATTTTCGGGGAAATTTTCACGTAAATAATTTACTATTAATTATTTTAAATAGATTTACGGACTTGCATGAACTCATACATATTTTTAAAATACTAGATAACGTGTATATGTGTACTTATTTATTTAATTAGGGTTTAATTAATATTACCCTAATATTTTATTATTTATTAATTTGTTTTAATATTAATTAATTATTTTTAGGAATATTAAATTATTAAAATATTAAATTATAAGTGTGTGGTGTATATTTAATGTGTGTAATTTAATATTATTGTAATATATAGTATAAAGTATATATATATACATATATACATTTAATATTTAACCAAAAATTAAAGTTTGATATAATTACCAAATTGCCACCCATTCTTCTTCTTCTTCCTCGATCACTTCCATCACTGTTCTGCCGCCTGTCATCCCGATTTCTTGTCGTTGGTGTGCCGTCCGGCGTGCCACCTCCTTCCTCATCCTTCCTCGCCACCTGTTGCAGCCGCTTTCGACGTCTGGAGATCAATTTCGATCGGAGAAGCCGAAAGTTGGAGCAACGTCGTTCAAGACGTTTCCAGCCACCGTTTTCAATACCTTCAGTCTCTTTCTTCTCCTTGAGCTCTGGTGAGTGTGATTCCAAGCTTTGTTTCACTTAAAATGGTCTTGATTTGCTTAGGTTTCGATTTTTCGAATTTGGCCTATTAGGGTTCTTGATTTTTTTAAACTTCAATTTGATTGATTCATGAAAAATTCCTTCACAAATGTTGTTCCCCTTAGATTAATCTACATGTATGAATTTTTGTGGAATTTTTGGAGATTATTTTTATTTTTGGGTATTTTTGAATATTTTAATATTATTTTATAATTTTCGGAAATTAATTAATTAAATTATGAAATTTTGTTTTATGATTAATATAGGTGTTGAAATGAATTATAGGAATTTATTTGGAATTTTTATGAATTTCTATGCATTTATTTTGAATTATTTAGGTTTATGTAATTTTGGGAAAATCAGGTTAATTGTGTTTTTAATTGAAATTTATTGGTAAATTGAGTTTAATTATTGATAAATATGTTGAGAAAATTAATTTTGGATAATTATACTATTTTTGGTGAATTTTTGAAGTAATTATAGTATATTTATCTATATAGGGGCATTTTGGTAATTTTACCCTATATTGTCTAAAAATGTAATTTAATTGGTTTTAATAATTATTTAAGGTATAAAAATGATTTCTACAAATTATTTGGTATTTTTAACGAATTAAAACTATTTTTCGTGAATTATTTTCAATTATTTATATAATATACGATTTTACTAATGAAATGAGTTTTTATCAATTTTTACTGTGTTTAAAGGTTAATTATGTAATTTCTACGTATAAAATGTATTTCTATGTTATAAGGGTATTTTTGGTATTTCTGAAATTATTCTGTGATTGTGGACCCCGGTCGGTAGATTGTAGTTTGGAGTCCGACCGAGGGGTTGTGGATGAGTGGTTGAGCCTGTTTTTTGAAGTGTGTTTCTTTGCAGGGTCGGCTCTACTCTTTGAGTAGAGAGATGTCCGTTTTATAGGGGAGGTTCTGTCGAATTTTTGGTAGAATTCTCGTAAAACGTAATGTTCGGTCGAACCCTAATCTTGTTTCTGTGTTTAATATTCTAGATCGAGTTCTAGGATTTTCTATTAGGTTTATTCTGATGTCTATTATTTATTGTTTGTTTAGTTGCGTCGAGACCGAGACCTAGTGGACCAGGCCCGTCGGACCCATCTCGTGGAGTGCACTAAGTGTGAGTTACTATTTTATATATATATGCTTTAGGATGCATGATTTTAGAAATATATGTTTTATTTTGATTAAATATGCATAAATAATGTGATTAGTATTTAAGTATATCTTTAGTTTATTTTTGGTATATATTAAATTATATGCATGTTTTATTAATGAATTGTGTTTAAAATGTTTTCAAATATATCTCTAGTTTATTTTGTAATTTAATTGGATTTATTTGACGTATATACCCTCGAAATATACCTGGTTTACTTTTGTTATATTTCCAGTATATATATGGTTTATGTTGCTATTTTATTTAAGTTCATGCATCATTTATTTTTATGAATGTATGATTTATATTTAAAATGAAGGATATTGATAGAACGTGCTACCTAGTGGGCAGCACTAGGACCGAGTACGTATCGGTACGCTTATAACATTTAGGCTATATTACTAACCTATTTGTGGATATTAATTGGATATGATTATTTGATGTGTGAGATATGGTTTGGAGGTGTGATTGCTGAAGCTCGGTTGACCTAATGTCTCGGGGCCAATCACACTGATAGTCAGACTGCTGGAGCTCGGTTGACTTTGTGTCTCGGGGCCAGTCTACTGTCTAAATGGAATAAGTGAATATTTTGGAATAAGTGAGCCTGTGTGGCTAGAGTGTTGTTTGACACTGATTTGAGGTTGTGATTCTCTAGGGTTCTATTTGATCCTTTATAAATGATGATTTTCAGTAAAATATATATAAAATGATTTTACAGCATCTGTGTGTATTTGTCTGTATATATATACATATTAGATATATACTGTTAATTGTATGCATTATCATTTAGTGTGCATGTATATATATTATAGTAATTCACTCAGTGAGGTCTGACTCCCCTCCGTTGACTAATTTTTCAAGAGAGTCATCATCTTCAGACCTCAATAGCAGCCCTGTACGCCGAATTTCTTTCGCCCCGGCTTCTTTGTGTAAACTGCTTATCTGAGTCTTGAATTTTATTTTATTTAGACACTGCAGTAGTCATTAAATTATTAAAGAGATGTTGTATTATATTTGAACTGGATTTGTATTAAAAGAGTTTATATATATATGGATGAGGATTTGATTTAAATCCAGTTGGTGCAAATGTTATTATTATATTTATTATTTTTATTTCCGCTGCATTATATATTGTTATTATTACTATTGAATGTTTTATTTTATTTTTAGGTTTGCTACGGGTTCCAGATTCGAAAGAATTCCCGTTCCCTATCACCGGTCATGGCCCCTATTTTGGGTCGTGACAAAGAGTCTACCAAAAAAAAAAAATCTTACATATTATATTGTTTTGAGAATATATATATATATATATATATATATATATATATATATATATATATATATAAATTTGTGATTTAGTCTCCAGTTGTTTGCGAAAAATATTTTCATTGGAAAATATTTTTAGAGAATATTTTTCGATGTTTGGTTGTAACATTAGAAAACAATTGAATAATATCATATTTTGTGACATTAACAATTTTTATTATTTAAATGATCTCTTTGTAATGAAGATAATATATATATATATATATATATATATATATATATATATATATATATATATATATATATATATATATATATATATATATATATATATATATATATATATATATATATATTACAACTGATCTCTTTATAATAGATTTGATGTATTAATACAAAATCTATATAATAATTAATCTATACAAAAGAATGAAAGGGAAAAAGAAAATAAGGAGAAAATAAAAATAAAAATAAAAAGGAAAGGAAAATTTGAGAGAAGATTAAAAAAATGAGAAAAAAAGAAAAAAAAGGAGAAAAAAAGAGAGAAGACAAAAAATAAGGAGAAAATTAAAATAAAAAAGAAGGAAAAGAAAAAATGAGTAAAAAAAAAAGAAAAAAAAAAGGGGGCAAAACTAAAGAAATAGATAAAAAAAAATGGGCATTTTAGGTAAATTTCTATTATTTTTAAGCCTTGAAAGATGATTTCCCATTCTAAATATGAGAATTTATTTTCCCTTATTTTTAAATTATTTTCCATGAACTAACAATTTATTTTCTTCCAACTTATTGTTTTTTTGGTAAACCAAACATTTGAAAATAAGGGTAAATATTTTCTAAAAAAATATTTTCTGGAAAAATATTTTCCGCAAACAAATGGAGCCTTAAATAAAAATCACAATTCTAACATGAGATTTTTGGTTCTACACATACTTTTATAAATATAATAAATAAATGTATAGAGTTAATTTTTTTTTATTTAACTAAGAAATCTTAATTCCAAAATGAGAACTGTGGTTCTAAACTTACTTTTATAAATGTAATAAATAAATATACAAAAGTAACTTTTCCTTTAAAGAAAAATCTCAATTCCAAAATAAGAATTCTAATTCTATATGTATGTTTTTTTATGAATATATATAAATCGATATTTTAAAAGAATTATTGACCAAAACCAAATTTAACCGAGTAGTCCAGTTTGGTTATTCGATTTTGGCATACCCTACTTATGTACTGTATAAATGCATGAATATATCAATGCAAATGTTAAACCACCAATTCATAAGTAGTTCTCATTGGTAAGGAAAGTTTTAAATTGACTTATTTATTGGACACTAACTATTATAGTAACTTAATTATATGGTTTTCATTTAATACTTATATTTACATTACCTTCCATTGTAAATATATGATTTTTTTTATTACACTTCATGCTATTTATTTACTTACCTATTTTACTTAATAATTTTTATTTATTCAATTTAACATTTAAAAAACATAACAATAACTAAATCTAACTAAAACTATGCACTATCGCTATGAAACTATGTAGTTTTAGGTTGACTTATTTATTCAAAACTAAATTTTATATTAATTTAAGGGAAAAGTACAATAAGTACTTTTATGGTTAGATGCTTTTTCACTTAAAGGATCATGGTATATTTCGTAACATTTAACAATCTGTGGTTTGATTCTACTTACATTTTAATACCCTATTCTTAAAATGATATAATGTTAAAATATTATGAATTTTTAAAGGCAAAATTATTTATTAAGTACTATAGCATTCAACTAACTAAAATAAATTCACAATAAATAAAAATAATATGTATTTTTAATTTTATTCTGAATGAAAAAAATTTAAATAAATTTATAATATTTTTAAAAGTATCTAAATAGTTATATTGATGATAAATCACATGTAAAACATTTATATTATTAAAATGGAATGTTATTTTAAAATTTTTATAACAAAATAATGATGATGTTAATTAATATGATATTAAACTGTTAGAAAATGAAAGCATATACTCCTAAATGTCACAAAAAAAAAATCATAATCTTTTAAGTGAAAATGCGTGTAACTAAAAAGTACTTTTTTTGTTCTTACCCCTTAATTTAATTATATGGTTATTTTCATTTAATACTTATATTTACATTACATTCAATTGTAAATATATATATATATATATTTATTACACTTCATACTATTTATTTACCTACCTATTTTATTTAATAATATTTATTTATTTACCTACTATTATTTACCTATTATACTTAATAATTTTTCTTTATTTAATATTAAATTACTATTTTCCTATACTTAATATTTTACTTATTTAATAATTTATATTATATTAGCTAGAAACTTTGGATTCTACTCAACATTTTAAAAAATAACAATAACCAAGTTTAATTAAAATTATGCACTATAATTATGGACCTACTTAGTTTTAGGTACTATTTCTTTAACATTAACAATTATATTAACTTTTTTTTTAAGCTTCAAGGTTTTGGCGATGCATTAAGGCATCCCAGCTAGGCTGGTACACCCATAGCATTGACATCATAAGCCAAAACAATGATTTTATTAATTATAAAAAAGAATACAAAAGTCTTTAAGACCAAAAAGGTAGTGAAATAAAAATAACAATCAATAACGAACTAAAAAAGCTAGTGAAATATGAAATTAGGAAGACCCATTGCATCATGCTGAAGAAGATCATTGCATTCTAGGGGATATAATGTCACGACCCAAAACAGGGGCCATGACCGGCACTAGGGAATGGAAATTCTTTCGAATCCGGAACCCGTAGCAAACCTAAAAATAAAATAAAACATGCAATAATAATAACAATATATAATGCAGCGGAAATAAAAATCATAAATATAATAATAGCATATGCACCAACTGGGTTTAAATCAAATCCTCATCATTACATATATATATAAATCTTTTAATACAAATCCAGTTCAAATATATAATACAACATCTCTTTAAATATTTAATGACTACTGCAGTGTCTAGATAAAGTAAAACTCAAGACTCAGATAAGCAGTTTACACAAAGAAGCCGGGGCGGAAGAAATCCGACGTACAGGCCTGTTACTGAGGTCTGAAGACGATGACTCTCCTGAAAAATAGTCAACGGAGGGGAGTCAGACCTCACTGAGTGAATTATTATAATATATATACATGCATACTAAATTACAATGCATACAATCAACAGTATATATCTAATATGTATATATACAGGCAACACACGCAGATGCAATAAAATCATTTTATATATATTTTACTGAAAATCATCGTTTATGAAGGATCAAATAGAACCCTATGATATCGAAACCTCAATGAGTGTTAGACAACACTCTAGCCATACAGGCTCACTTATTCCAAATATATCCACTTATTCCATTTAGATAGTAGACTGGCCCCGAGACACTAAGTCAACCAAGCTCTAGCAGTCTGACTACCAATGTGATTGGCCCCGAGACACTTGGTCAACCGAGCTCCAGCAATCACACCTCCAAACCATATCTCACATATCAAATAATCATATTCAATCAATATCCACAAATGGTTAGTAATATAGCCTAAATGCTATAAGCGTACTGGTACGTACTCGGTCCTAGTGCTGCCCACTAGGTAGCACGTTCTATTGATATCCTTCATTAAAATATAAAGCATACATTCAGAAAAGTAAATGATGCATGAATTTAAATAAAACAACAACAAAAACCATATATATACTACAAATATACCAAAAGTAAACCAGGTATATTTTGAGTATATATACGTCAAATAAATCCAATATAATTACAAAATAAGCTAGAAATGTATTTAAAAATATTTTAAACCTAATTTATTAGCAAAACATGCACATAATTTAAAATATAATAAAGATATACTAAAGATAAACCAAGATAAACTAAAAATAAACTTAAGTAATCATTAAATCATTTATGCATATTTAATCAAAATAAAACATATATTTCTAAACTCATGCACCCTAAAGCATATATATATAAAATAGTAACTCACATTTAGTGCGCTCCACGAGATGGATCCGACGGGCCTGGTCCACTAAGCCTCAGTCTCGGTGCAACTAAACAAACAATAACGACAGAAATCAGAATAAACCTAATAGAAAATCCTAGAACTCGATCTAGAATACTAAATACAGAATCAAAATTAGGGATCGACTGGACATCACGTTTTACGAGAATTCTATCAAAAATTTGATAGAACCTCCCCTGTAAAATGGACATCTCTCTAGTCAAAGAGTAGAGCCGACCCTGCAAAGAAACACACTTTGAAAAATAGGCTCAACTACTCATCCACAACCCCTCGGTCAGACTCCAAACTACAGTCTACCGACCGGGGTCCACAATCACAAAACAATTATAAAAATACCAAAAATATCCTTATAACATAGAAATTCATTTTATAAGTAGAAATTACATAATTAACCTTTAAACACTGTAAAAATCGATAAAAAATTATTTTATTAGTAAAATCGTATATTATATATATAATTGAAAATAATTTATGAAAAATAATTTTAATTAGTTAAAAATACCAAATAATTTGTAGAAATCATTTTTATACCTTAAATAACTATTAAAACCAATTAAATTACATTTTTAGCCAATTTAGGGTAAAATTACCAAAATGCCCTTATATATGTAAATATACTATAATTACTTCAAAAATTCACCAAAAATAATATAATTATCCAAAATTAATTTTCTCAATGTATTTATCAATAATATCAATAATTAAACTCAATTCACTAATTAATTTCAATTAAAAACACAATTAACCTAATTTTCCAAAATTACATAAACTTAAATAATTCAAAATAAATACATGGAAATTCATAAAAATTCCAAATAAATTCCTATAATTCATTTCAACACCTATAATTATCATAAAACACAATTTCATAATTTAATTAATTAATTTCCGAAAATTAGAAAATAATATTAAAATATTCAAAAATACCCAAAAATCCAAATAATCTCCAAAAATTCCAAAAAAATTCATACATGTAGATTAAGCTAAGGGGAACAACATTTGTGAAGGAATTTTTCATGAGTCAAACAATTCAAAGTTCAAAAAAATCAAGAACCCTAATAGGCCGAAATTGAAAATTCGAAACCTAAGCAAATCAAGACCATTTCAGCTCAAACCAAAGCTAGAATCACACTCACCGGAGCTCAAGGAGAAGAAAGAGACCAGCGGTGTCAAAAAGGTGGCCGGAATCGTCGTGATCGACGGTGAAGAGGAATTCGGCTTCTCCGGCCAAAACCGATCTCCAGACGCCGGAAACGGCTGCTACAGGCGGCGAGGAAGGCTGGGGAAGGTGGTGGCACGCCGGACGGCACACCAACGGCAAGGAAACTGCATGACAGAAGGCGGACGGCGATGGGGAAGTGATCGGGGAAGAAAAGAGAAATCAGGGGCCATTCGATAATTTTCCAAAAAAACTTGATTTTTGACATATTATATGTATATATATATACTTTATACTATATAATAAAATAATATTAAATTACACACATTAAATATACACCACACACTTAATATTTAATATTCTAAAATTTAATAATAAATAAAAATAATTAAATAACAATAAAACTAATAAATAAATAATAAAATATTAGGGTAATAAATTAAACCCTAATTAAATAAATATATACACACATAAGCTTTATTTAGTAATTTAAAAATACGTATGAGTTCATGCAAGTACGTAAATATATTTAAAATAATTAATAGTAAATTATTTACGTGAAAATTTCCCCGAAAATGAAAGTCTCGGGAAAATTTTACGTAAGACACTTAAAATAATAATAAACAATTAAAATTTCAATTTAAATTAAATGAAAGCTCATGAAATATCAATATCATATTTAAAAATTATTAACATTGCATATCCCGATGCAGTATTAAAATATTTAAAAACACGGGATATTACAGTCTTCCCCCCTTATAAGAATTCGTCCCCGAATTCCAGAAAGAAAATGATCACAAGATTAGGAAGGGAAGAGATACGGGTAAGAAATTCGCATCTCAGCTTCAGTCTCCCACGTATGCTCCTCAACTCTGTTGCTACACCACAGAACCTTAACCATCGGAATCTGCTTCGAACGCAACTGTCGAACTTGATAATCAACGATCGCCACAGGTTCTTCCACAAACGTCAAATCTTCACTCACTTCTACATTGCCAGGCTGCAACATGTGTGAAGGGTCTGAGATATACTTCCTCAACATCGAGATATGAAATACTGGATGCACCTGTGACATACTCGGAGGCAAATCCAATCGATATGCAATAGTGTCAACTCTCTCCAGAATCTCAAACGGTCCGATATATCTTGGTGCTAACTTACCCTTCCTGCCAAATCTCATAACTGTGACGACCCAAAAGAGGGGCCATGACTGGCTCTAGGGAACGGGAATTCTTTCGAATCCGAAACCCGTAGCAAGCCTAAAAATAAAATAAACATGCAATAGTAATAATAAAAATATCAAATGTAGCGGAAATAAAAATCATAAATATCACAATAGTATTTTCATCAGCTGGATTTAAGTTAAATCTCATCTCATATATATATAAATCTTTTAATACAAATCCAGTTCACATGATACAATATCTCACATAAATAAAATACATAAAATCCCACAATTTAATTTACAACTACTGCAGTGTCTAGATTATAAAAGTAAGACTCAAGTAAACAGTTTACATAAAGAAGTCGGGGCGGAAGAAATCCGGCGTATAGGCCTGCTACTGAGGTCTGAAGATGTTGACTCTCCTGAAAAATAGTCAACGGAGGGGAGTCAGACCTCACTGAGTGAATTACTATAATATATATACATACACACTAAATGAAAATGCATACAGTCAACAGTATATATATATAATATGTATATATATAGGCAAATACACACAGATGCAATAAAATCATTTTATATATTTCATTGAAAATCATCTTTTATGAAGGATCAAATAGAACCCTATGATATCGAAACCTCAATCAGTGTTAGACAACACTCTTAGCCACACAGGCTCACTTAATCCAAATATATCCACTTAATCCATTTAGACAGTAGACTGGCCTCGAGACACTAAGTCAACTGAGCTCCAGCAGTCTGACTACCAGTGTGATTGGCCCCGAGACACTTGGTCAACCGAGCTCCAGCAATCATACCTCCAAACCATCTCACACATCAAATAATCACATTCAATCAATATCCACAATTAGTTAGTAGTATAGCCTATTTGCTATAAGCGCACTGGTACGTACTCGGTCCTAGTGCTACCCACTAGGTAGCACGTTCTATCGATATCCTTCACTTTAAATATAAAACATACATTCATAAAAATAAATGATGCATGAATTTCAATAAAATAGCAACATAAACCATATATATACTGGAAATATACCAAAAGTAAACCAGGTATATTTCGAGTATATATACGTCAAATGAATCCAATCAAATTATAAATTAAGCTAGAAATATATTTAAAACATTTTAAATATAATTTATTAACAAAACATGCATGTAATTTAATATATACCAAAAATAAACCAAAAATATACTTAAATACAAATCACATTATTTATGCATTTTAATCAAAATAAAACATATATTTCTAAATCATGCATCCTAAAGCATATATATATAGTATAGTAACTCACAAATTAGTGCGCTCCACGAGATGGATCCGACGGGCCTGGTCCACTAGCCCTCGGTCTTGGCGCAACTAGACAAACAATAAATAACTGACATTAAAATAAACCTAATAGAAAATCCTAGAATTCGATCTAGAGTATTAAACACAGAATTGAGATTAGGGTTCGACTAGATATCACGTTTTACGAGAATTCTATCAAAATTTCTGCAGAACCTCCCCTGTAAAATGGACATCTCTCTGCTCAAAGAGTAGAGCCAACCCTACAAAGAAACACACTTTGAAAAACAAGCTCAACACTCAACCACAACCCCTCGATCGGACTCCAAACTACAGTCTATCGACCGGGGTCCACAAATACAGAATAATTCCAAAAATACCAAAAATACCCTTATATCATAGAAATACATTTTATAAGTAAAAATTACATAATTAACCTTAAAACACAGTAAAAATCGATAAAAACTTATTTTATTAGAAAAACCGTATATTATATATATAATTGAAAATAATTCACGAAAAATAGTTTTAATTAGTTAAAAATACTAAATAATTTGTAGAAATCATTTTTATACCTTAAATAACTATTAAAACCAATTAAATTACATTTTTAGCCAATTTTGTGTAAAATTACCAAAATACCCACATATATATAAATATACTAAAATTACTTCAAAAATTCACCAAAAATTATACAATTATCCAAAATTAATTTTATCAACATATTTATCAATAATATCAATAATTAAACTCAATTAACCAATTAATTTCAATTAAAAACACATTTAACCCTAATTTCCCAAAATTACATAAACTTCAATAATTCAAAATAAATACATAGAAATTCATAAAAATTCCAAATAAATCCCTATAATTCATTTCAACACCTAATTTAACCATAAAACACAATTTCATAATTTAAATAATTAATTTCCGAAAATTAGAAAATAATATTAAAATATTCAAAAATACCCAAAAATCAAAATAATCTCCAAAAATTACACAAAAATTCATACATGTATATTAAGCTACTAGGATCAACATTTGTGAAGGGATTTTTCATGAATCAATCAATTCAAAGCTCAAAAAAATCAAAAACCCTAATATGGCCGAAATTGAAAATTTGAAACCTAAGCAAATCTAGACCAATTCAGCTCAAACCAAAGCTAGAATCACACTCACCGGAGATCAAGGAGAAGAAAGAGATCAGCGGTGTCAAAAATGGTGGCCGAAATCGTCATGATTGATGATGGCTCAACTTTCGGCTTCTCCGGCCAAAAATGGCTTCCAGGCGTCGGAATCAGCTGCTACAGGCGGCGAGGAAGGCTGGGGAAGGTGGTGGCACACCAGACGGCACACCAACGGCAAGGAATCATCACGGCAACGACCGGACGGTGAGGGAAGCGGAAATCGGGGAAGAAGGAGCATTCGGGGGCAAAATGGTAATTTTCCAAAAGTTGTGTTTTTTGATATATTATATGTATATATATATACTTTATACTATATAATAAAATAATATTAAATTACACACATTAAATATACACCACACACTTAATATTTAATATTTTAAAATTTATCATTAATTAAAAATAATTAAATAACAATAAAATAATTAATTAATTAATAAAATATTAGGGTGATATATTAAACCGTAATTAAATAAATAGGTACACATATACACGGTGTTTAGTATTTTAAAAATACGTATGAGTTCATGCAAGTCCGAAAATATATTTAAAATAATTAATAGTAAATTATTAATAGTAAAATAATTAATAGTAATTAATAGTTCATGCAAGTCTTGAGAAAATTTTACGTAAAGCACTGTAAATAATACACAATAATTAAAATAGGTTTTAAATACATATCAACTCGTAAAAACATCATAATTTATATACGGAAATTATTAACACTGCATATCCCGGTACAGTGTAAAAATATTTAAAAACACGGGATATTACAATAACACCCTTCATCGAAGATACCTTCAGAAAAATAAAATCTCCAACCTGAAACTCCACATCTCTACGCCTAGGATCCGCATAACTCTTCTGTCTGCTAACTGTGGTCTCTAATTTGCGCTTAATCACGGCGACTTTCTCTGCAGCATCCTGAACCATCTCAGGTCTAATCAAAGCTCTCTCACCAATCTCGTCCCAACTCAAAGGGGATCTACACTTCCTTCCATACAACGCCTCATACGGTGCCATGCCAATACTGCTATGGTAGCTGTTATTATATGCAAACTCAACGAGTGGCAAATGATCATCCCAGCTACCTCCCAAATCTAAGACACATATCCTCAACAAATCTTCCAGTGTCTAGATCGTCCTCTCAGACTGACCATCTGTCTGAGGATGAAAAGTAGTACTAAAGTCCAACTTAGTGCCCATCGCTTCCTACAACTTCTGCCAAAAATGAGAAGTAAACACCAAACCTCTATCTGACACAATGGACACAGGTACTCCATGAAGGCATACGATATGCTTCACATATAACTTCGCCAATCTGACAACTGAATAAGTGGCTTTCACAGGCAAGAAATGTGCAGACTTCGTCAATCTTTCTACAATCACCCAGATGGAATCGTATCCATCCTTCGAACGAGGTAAACCGACCACAAAATCCATAGCTATCCTTTCACACTTCCACTCGGGAATAGGAAGAGGCTGAAGCTTCCCAGAAGGCTTCTGATGTTCGGCTTTCACTTACTGACACGTCAGACACTTAACAACATAATCAGCGACATCCTTTTTCAATCCATCCCACCAATATAAATCTCTGATACTGTGGTACATCTTAGTGACACCCGGATGAACGCTGTAAGCTGTAGAGTGTGCTTCCTCTAAAATCTCCTCTCTCAAGTCATCCACATCAGGAACACACAATCTACCACTGATCCACAACACACCATCATCAAGTGTGAAATCAGTGAACTTCCCTGCTCGAACATTCTCTACAAGTTCTTCCAGAATAGGATCTTGGCTCTGAGCTGCTTTAATCCTATCCCTCAGTACAGATCGTACTTTAAACTGAGCTAGCAGTCCACTTGATCTACTAAGCTTCATCATCAGACCTTGATCCACTAATAGATGCAACTCCTGGATCAACGGTCTCCTCTCAACACTGATGTGAGCAAGACTACCAGAGGACTTCCTACTCAAGGCATCTGCTACTACATTAGCCTTGCCCGAATGATATAAGATCTCGCAATCATAATCCTTCAACAGTTCCAACCATCTCCTCTGCCTTATATTCAAATCTCGCTGTTGGAAAATGTACTTAAGGCTCTTGTGATCAGTAAATATCTCATAAGTCACCCCGTACAGATAATGTCTCCAAATCTTCAAAGCAAAGATAACTGCAGCCATTTCAAGGTCATGTGTAGGATAGTTCTGCTCATGCTTCTTCAACTACCTTGAAGCATAGGCTATCACCCTTCCATTCTGCATCAACACACAACCAAGACCAATTCTAGAGGCATCACAGTAAACTGTGAACTTATCCACACTATTAGGCAAAGCTAATACTGGCGTTGTGGTCAATTTCTCCTTCAACAACTGAAAACTATTCTCACAAGCTTCTGACCACTCGAATATAACATTCTTCTGAGTCAAGCGAGTCATAGGGGCTGCAATTCTAGAAAAATCCATCGCCTATAATACCCAGCTAAACCCAGAAAACTCTGAATCTCTGTAATAGAAGTAGGTCTAGGCCACTTAGATACTGCCTCAATCTTCTGTGGATCAACCTGAATACCTTCTTTAGACACTACGTGTCCAAGAAAAGAAACACTCTCCATCCAGAAATCACACTTCAAGAATTTAGCATAAAGCTGATGATCTCTTAATGTCTGCAGTACAATCCTCAAGTGATATACATGCTCCTCCATACTCCTTGAATAGACCAGTATATCATCGATGAAGACTACCATAAACTGATCCACATACGGTCTGAATACCCTATTCATCAGGTCCATAAAAGCTGCTGGTGCATTAGTCAAACCAAAAGACATCACCAGAAACTTATAATGGCCATATTGAGTGCGGAACGCTGTCTTAGGAATATCAGCTTCACTAATCCACAGCTGATGATAACCCGACCTCATATCAATCTTGGAAAAGAACTGTGCACCCTGTAGCTGATCAAACAAGTCATCTATCCTCGGGAGAGGATACTTGTTCTTCACTGTCACCTTATTCAGCTCCCTATAGTCAATGCACAGTCTCAGGGTACCATCCTTCTTCTTCATAAATAGGATCGGTGCACCCCAAGGAGAAACACTAGGTCTGATGAAACCTTTATCCAATAACTCTTGCAACTGCTCCTTCAACTCTTTCAACTCTGCAAGAGCCATTCTATAGGGTGGCATAGATATAGGAGTAGTACCTGGTACCACATCTATACAGAACTCAATCTCTTTGTGAGGTCGTAAACCTGGCAACTCCTCGGGAAAAACATCATGAAACTCACAAGCAACAGGAACATCTGTGAGTGACAACTTCTCCACTGAAGTATCCTTGACCAATGCCAAATATCCCTGACATCCTTTCCTCAACAACTTCCTAGCCATAATAGCAGAAATAAGATTCTGAGGTGCTAAACTCCTATCACCAACAAACTTAAACTCTCCTTCATCAGGAATTCTGAAAGTCACCTCTTTATTCCTATAATCTACCATGGTATAGTGCTGAGATAACCAATCCATTCCCAGAATGACATCAAACTCCATCACATCCAACAGAATCAAATCCGCGGGTAATTCTCTACCTCCCACGAGAACTGGACAACCAGAAAGAACGATATTGGTGTCTAAGGAATCGCTCAGAGGAGTGGCAACAGATAAAGGAAAAGCCATCCTCGAAGCTTGCCAACAAGATTTAAAAGCAAAAACAGGAGAAACAAATGAATGTGTGGCACCCGGATCAAACAAAACCCAAGCATCCAGGTAACAGACAGAAACAATACCTGCCACGACTGCATTAGATGCCTGAGCATCCTGCTGAGTGAGATGGAAAACTCTGGCTGACCTCAACCTCCCTGCTGACTGGTAGAAGCCTGGCCAACACCTCTGGCACCTCCTCTAGTACCTCTACCACGACTCTGCTATGGAACAAGCTGAGTGGAACTCTGATGCTGGGCTGGAGGTAACTGAAATGGCACAGGTGTAGCACTAGCAATCGACTGCTATGGGAATCACGAAATCTGTGGCTGTTGATACCCGGAATAAGGACACGATCTGGAAAAATGTCCTGTCTGCCCACATCTGAAGCATGTCAGTGGTGTTAGATAACACGGTCCCTGATGGACTCTACCACGAGTCTGACAAACACTGGCCGCTGATCCAGAACTACGACCACTGCTGTTGCTTGAAACACCTGACCTGAATCTGAACGATCTACGCTGACCTCCACGGCCATGTCTACTGCTCCGATGCACTTGTTGCTGCTGTCTCTGACTCTGCTGAGTCGTACCTCGCTGCTGACTACTCGAACCAACATGAAAACTCGAATACGGAGTAGCCTGCAATCCACTCGACTGAACTCCTAGCTGGTAGTAATCAGGCATCGCTCCCTGCCTAACTAGCCTCAGCTCAATCTCCTTGGCTAACTCAATCACAAACTCGAGAGTAAGGCCTGCTGTAGGCATACCAGGCAAAAGCAGAACCCAAACCAGTAACGTAGGTAGTAACTGCATAATACTGATCTCGCATCAGATCCTCTGCATATCTACCCAGTCGAAGAAACTCTCTGGTATACTCCTCTACAGATCGATCACCATGAGAAATACTGGTCAAACGAAGACGATAGCTCATACGAAGAGGCTCTGGATAGAATCTCCTTATAAACTGCTCTCAAAACTGAGCCCAGGTCATCGTCATCATATAAGGCTAAATCATCTGAATAAACCAGTCTAGGGCTGGTCCCTCAACAAACAACTCGATGATCATGATCCGCTGGTACTCGGTATCAGTAGTCCGAGTCCTAGTCTCGATCGCATGCAGAAAGTCTAATGGATCAGAAGTCCCATCGAAAGCAATTCTGCCAACTCGGGCATAGAACAAAGCTGCCTCAGGGTCAGACATACCCTGCTGATAGGTAGGCTGATCAGGCTGAACAACTGAAGGCACAGGAATATTAAATTCAGGCTCTACAGGCTCCTCGTCCTGTAACTCTCTCTGCCTACGGTGACCTGCCGCTTCTCGAGGTCTACCTCTGCCACGACCTCTACGTCTAACTGGTTGCTCAGGAGGTAAAACCTCATCCTGAAAAGACTCATCATCCTCGGCCTCAACGATCGGTGGAGCGACATGCACTCGCCTCCTCATACTAAAAAGACAAACGGAAAGATTTAGACAAAACAGACAATGGAGGAATAACGCAGAAAACTAAAGCAAGGAATACTTATCAAGACGTACTCGAACCTAATTCACTGTAGTAGTCCAACAAAAAACACAACTTTAAAAACTAGGGCCACAACTCACACAACTAAGCCCTGACACAGAACTCCGCTCTGATACCAACTTTGTCACGACCCAAAACAGGGGCCATGACCGGCGCTAGGGAATGGGAATTCTTTTGAATCCGGAACCCGTAGCAAGCCTAAAAATAAAATAAAACATGCAATAATAATAACAATATATAATGCAGCGGAAATAAAAATCATAAATATAATAATAGCATATGCACCAATTGGGTTTAAATCAAATCCTCATCATTACATATATATAAATCTTTTAATACAAATCCAGTTCAAATATATAATACAACATCTCTTTAAATATTTAATGACTACTGCAGTTTCTAGATAAAGTAAAACTCAAGACTCAGATAAGCAGTTTACATAAAGAAGCCGGGGTGGAAGAAATCCGGCGTACAGGCCTGCTACTGAGGTTTGAAGACGATGACTCTCTTAAAAAATAGTCAACGGAGGGGAGTCAGACCTCACTGAGTGAATTACTATAATATATATACATGCATACTAAATTACAATGCATACAATCAACAGTATATATCTAATATGTATATATACAGGCAATACATGCAGATGCAATAAAATCATTTTATATATATTTTACTAAAAATCATCGTTTATGAAGGATCAAATAGAACCCTATGATATCGAAACCTTAATCAGTGTTAGACAACACTCTAGCCATACAGGCTCACTTATTCCAAATATATCCACTTATTCCATTTAGACAGTAGACTGGCCCCGAGACACAAAGTCAATCGAGCTCCAGCAGTCTGACTGCCAATGTGATTGGCCCCGAGACACATGGTCAACCGAGCTCCAGCAATCACACCCAAAACACATCACACATCAGATAAATCAATTCCAATCAATATCCTCAAATTGGTTAGTAATATAGCCTAAATGCTATAGGCGTACCGGTACGTACTCGGTCCTAGTGCTGCCCACTAGGTAGCACGTTCATTGATATCCTTCATTAATAAATATAAAATATTCATTCAAAAATAAATGATGCATGAATTTAAATAACATAACAATATAAACCATATATATATACTGGAAATATACCAAAAGTAAACCAGGTATATTTTGAGTATACATACGTCAAATAAATCCAATATAATTACAAAATAAGCTAGAAATGTATTTAAAAACATTTATGCCTGGTCCACTAGGCCTCGGTCTCTGTGCAACTAAACAAACAATAACGATAGAAATCATAATAAACCTAACAGAAAATCCTAGAACTCGATCTAGAATATTAAACACAGAATCGAAATTAGGGATCGACCGAACATCATGTTTTACGAGAATTCTACCAAAAATTCGACAGAACCTTCCCTGTAAAATGGACATCTCTCTACTCAAAGAGTAGAGCCGACCCTGCAAAGAAACACACTTTGAAAAATAGGCTCAACTACTCATCCACAACCCGTCGGTCGGACTCCAAACTACAGTCTACCGACCGGGGTCCACAATCACAGAACAATTATAAAAATACCAAAAATATCCTTATAACATAGAAATTCATTTTATAAGTAGAAATTACAAAATTAACCTTTAAACACTGTAAAAACCGATAAAAACTCATTTTATTAGTAAAATCGTATATTATATATATAATTGAAAATAATTTACGAAAAATAGTTTTAATTAGATAAAAACACCAAATAATTTGTAGAAATCATTTTTATCCCTTAAATAACTATTAAAACCAATTAAATTACATTTTTAGTCAATTTAGGGTAAAATTACCAAAATGCCCTTATATATGTAAATATACTATAATTACTTCAAAAATTCACCAAAAATAATATAATTATCCAAAATTAATTTTCTCAATGTATTTATCAATAATATCAATAATTAAACTCAATTCACTAATTAATTTCAATTAAAAACACAATTAACCTAATTTTCCAAAATTACATAAACTTAAATAATTCAAAATAAATACATGGAAATTCATAAAAATTCCAAATAAATTCCTATAATTCATTTCAACACCTATAATTATCATAAAACACAATTTCATAATTTAGTTAATTAATTTCCGAAAATTAGAAAATAATATTAAAATATTCAAAAATACCCAAAAATCCAAATAATCTCCAAAAATTCCACAAAAATTAATACATGTAGATTAAGCTAAGGGGAACAACATTTGTGAAGGATTTTTTCATGAATCAAACAATTCAGAGTTGAAAAAAATTAAGAACCCTAATAGGCCGAAATTGAAAATTCGAAACCTAAGCAAATCAAGACCATTTCAGCTCAAACCAAAGCTAGAATCACACTCACCGGAGCTCAAGGAGAAGAAAGAGACCAGTGGTGTCGAAAATGATGGCCAGAATCATCGTGATCAACGGTGAAGAGGAATTTGGCTTCTCTGGCCAAAATTGATCTCCAGACGTCGGAAACAGCTGCTACAGGCGGCGAGGAAGGCTGGGGAAGGTGGTGGCATGCCGGACGGCAAGGAAACAGCATGACAGACAGTGGACGGTGATGGAAAAGTGATCGGGGAAGAAGAGAGAAATCGAGGGCCATTCGGTAATTTTCTAAAAAAACTTGATTTTTGGCATATTATATGTATATATATATACTTTATACTATATAGTAAAATAATATTAAATTACACACATTAAATATACACCACACACTTAATATTTAATATTCTAAAATTTAATAATAAATAAAAATAATTAAATAACAATAAAACTAGTAAATAAATAATAAAATATTAGGGTAATAAATTAAACCCTAATTAAATAAATATATACACACATAGGATTTATTTAGTAATTTAAAAATACGTATGATTTCATGCAAGTCCGTAAATATATTTAAAATAATTAATAATAAATTATTTATGTGAAAATTTCCCTGAAAATGAAAGTCTCGGAAAAATTTTACGTAAGACACTTAAAATAATAATAAACAATTTAAATTTCAATTTAAATTAAATGAAAGCTCATGAAATATCAATATCATATTTAAAAATTATTAACACTGCATATCCCGATGTAGTATTAAAATATTTAAAAACACGGGATATTACATATAAAGTGTCACGACCCAAAACAGGGGCCATGACCGGCGCTAGGGAACGGGAATTCTTTCGAATCCGGAACCCGTAGCAAGCCTAAAAATAAAATAAATCATGCAATAATAACAATATATAATATTATATGCAGCGGAAATAAAAATCATAAATATCATAATAACATTTTCATCACTGGATTTGAATCAAATCTCATCACATATATATATAATCTTTCAGTACAAATCCAGTTTCAATATAATACATCTCTTTAAATAAAATACATGAAATCCAATACTTTAATTCATAACTACTGCAGTATCTAGATTATAAAATAAGACTCAAGTAAATGATTTACACAAAGAAGCCGGGGCGGAAGAAATTCGGCGTATCGACTTGCTACTGAGGTCTGAAGAAGTTGACTCTCCTGAAAAATAGTCAATGGAGGGGAGTCAGACCTCACTGAGTGAATTACTATAATATATATACATACACACTAAATGATAATGCATACAGTCAACAGTATATATATAATATGTAAATATATACATGCAAATTCACACAGATGCAATAAAATCATTTTATATATTTTCATTAAAAATCATCTTTTATGAAGGATCACATAGAACCCTATGATATCGAAAACCTCAGATAGTGTTAGACAACACTCTAGCCATACAGGCTCACTTATTCCAAATATATCCACTTAATCCATTTGGACAGTAGACTGGCCCCGAGACACTGAGTCAACCGAGCTCCAGCAGTCTGACTGCCAGTGTGATTGGCCCCGAGACACTTTGTCAACCGAGCTCCAGCAATCACACCTCCAAACCATATCTCACACATATCAATAATCATATCAAATCAATATCCACAAATAGTTAGTAATATAGCCTAAATACTATAGGCGTACCGGTATGTACTCGGTCCTAGTGCTACCCACTAGGTAGCACGTTCTATCGATATTCTTCATCATTAAATATAAAACATTCATTCACAAAAATAAATGATGCATAAATGTAAATGAAATAACAATATAATCCATATATATACCAGAAATATACCAAAAGTAAACCAGGTATATTTCGAGTATATATACATCAAATAAATCCAGTCAAATCATAAATTAAACTAAAAATATATTTAAAAACATTTTAAATATATTTTATTAACAAAACATGTATATAATTTATTATATACCAAAAATAAACCAAAAATATACTTAATATAAACTTAAGAAATAATCAAATTATTTATGCATATTTAATTAACATAAAACATGCATCCTAAGCATATATATATAGTATAGTAACTCACCTAGTGCGCTCCACGAGATGGGTCCGACGGGCCTGGTCCACTAGCCCTCGGTCTCGGCGCAACTAAACAAACAAATAACGACAGACATTAGAATAAACCTAATAGAAATCCTAGAATTCGATCTAGAGTATTTAACACAGAATCAGAAATTAGGGTTCGACTGGATATCACGTTTTACGAGAATTCTACCAAAAATTTGGCAGAACCTCCCCTGTAAAACGGACATCTCTCTACTCAAAAGAGTAGAGCCGACCCTGCAAGGAAATACACTTCGAAATACAAGCTCAACACAAATCCATAACCCCTCGGTCGGACTCCAGACTACAATCTACCGACCGGGGTCCACAAACACAGAATAATTCAGAAATACCAAAAATACCCTTATAACATAGAAATACATTTTATAAGTAGAAATTACATAATTAACCTTAAAACACTGTAAAAACCGAATAAAACTCATTTTATTTGAAAAACCGTATATTATATATATAATTGAAAATAATTCATGAAAAATAGTTTTAATTAGTTAAAAATACTAAATAATTTATAGAAATCATTTTTATACCTTAAATAACTATTAAAACCAATTAAATTACATTTTTAGACAATTTAGGGTAAAATTACCAAAATACCCCTATATATATAAATATACTAAAATTACTTCAAAAATTCACCAAAAATTATAAAATTATCCAAAATTAATTTTCTCAACATATTTATCAATAATATTAATAATTAAACTCAATTAACCAATTAATTTCAAATAAAAACACATTTAACCTAATTTTCCAAAATTCCATAAACTTCAATAATTCAAAATAAATACTTAGAAATTCATAAAAATTCCAAATAAATTCCTATAATTCATTTAAACACCTAATTTAACCATAAAACACAATTTCATAATTTAAATAATTAATTTCAGAAAATTAGAAAATAATATTAAAATATTCAAAAATACCCAAAATCCAAAACATCTCCAAAAATTCTACAAAAATTCATACATGTAGATTAAGCTACTAGGAACAACATTTGTGAAGGGAGTTTCCATGAATCAACCAATTCGAAGCTAAAAAAAATCGAAAAACCTAATGTGACCGAATTCGAAAAATCGAAACCTAAGCAAATCTAAACCATTTTAGCTCAAACCAAAGCTAGAATCACACTCACCGGAGCTTAAGGAGAAGAAAGAGATCAGCGGTGTCGAAAATGGTGGACAAAAATGGGAGAAACGGCAAAGGAAAGATTTTGGCCAAAAATGGAAAATAGGGGCTGCCAACGCCGGGGAAGGGAGCTGCTGGCGGCGGGGGACGGCTGGGAACGGCGGTGGCAAGCCGGGAGGCACACCGACGGTAGGTGACCGGAGTTGCAGATGGTGAGGGGTGGTGGTCGGGCGCACGGGAGAAGAAGAAGAAGAAGAAGAAAAAAAAAAGAAAAAAAAAAGGAAAAAAAGAAAAGAAAAAGAAAAAAAAAAGAAAAAAAAGAAAAAGAAATAAGAAAATAATTAAATAATAATAAAATAATTTTAATAATTTAATAATTCATAAAATAATTAAATAACAATAAATAAATAAACAAATAATAAAATATTAGGGTAATATATATTAAACCCTAATTAAATAAATATATACACATAGACTTTATTTAGTCATTTAAAAATACGCATGAGTTCATGCAAGTCCGAAAATACATTTAAAATAATTAATAATACATTGTTTAGGTGAAAATTTTCCCGAAAATGCAAGTCCTGGGAAAATTTTACGTAAAACACTGTAAATAAGACACAGTAATTAAAATAGATTTTAAATACATATCAACTCATGAAAATATCGTAATATATATTCAAAAATTATTAACACTGTATATCCTGGTATAGTGTAAAAATATTTTAAAAAACACGGGATATTACATAAAGTCCACCACTCTACGCTCTATAAGGAAATAACAAGGTAAGCATGCCATTCTTTATGCCATGACCAAGGAACATCAGCTAATTTACTACGAACCATGCGAACCACATTACATGAATTAGATTCAATTTATAGAGGTTTGAAGTTGAACTAAACAGCATACTAGAATGCTAACTTCACAACAGCAAGTTCGGCTTCAAAGGCAAACCAAGACCCTAAAAGAGAAGCAAATCTATAATCAAATGACCATTAGGCAGACAAAAAATACCATATATGTTAGCAAGACCTAGACAACCCTTAGTTAAGCCATTAATATTCACTTTGTACCAATCGAAGCTTGAAGAAATCCAAAAGATCGAGTGAAGAACTAGAGCCAAAGTTGGGATGCCATGCACACGAAGACAATTTAGGATGAGCAACTCCATTTGATAGTTTTTCATGCTTTCAACTTTGAAAGCCTTAGCCTCTTTAACATATTTACAAAGATTACAAACAGTAGTAGTTATGGAAATAAATAGTTTTGAAAAGATTCCTAGATTTGAGCCTTCTAAAGGATCCAAATATAAGAGACAATGCCAACTTTCCAAAGGGCATTCAATTAAGAGGAGAAATTAAAAGTCATAGCAACTTTGTAAAATTCCAAAGGAGTACTAGCTATAAGAAATCAAATAGTAAATAGATCCTGAAGAGTAGTCCATAATGCAATAGTGTAAGGGCATGAAATGAAAACATTATCATGAGAATTAGAAGCATTTAAACACAAGTGACACCTAGAAAACATAATAATTCCTTTTTGCTAAATTTTATCATCCGTTGGCAATAAATTATGGAAAACTCACTAAAAGGTATGAGGGACTTGGAGGAAATTTAGTGCCTCCAAAGATCTTAACCCTAGGCAACCTTAGGGGAAGAAGATTGAAAGAAATCATACGCCCACTTGGAAGAGAAAATTCTATTAGGGGAGCAATGCCAAACAAAAAGATTAACATTAGAAGAAAAGATCACATTATTTAAATTAGTAACAACTTCAGGGAAAGCATTGGAAAAGACATCTAAAATATGCCAAGCATCTTCCAAAAAATAATCACTTATAGAAGCACACAAAGAACTCCTATAATGAAGAGGAATACTGAGCTTGCCAACTATGGAATACTAAGGAAATTTAAAGTCTAGAAGTTTAAATTTCACTCGAATCCAAGTAGCTATTAAGAAGAAGCTTGAATATCCATATTAACATCATGGATAAAAGGCCAAATTGAAGAGCTTATGAAAGAAACTCTATGAAGATTATATCTTAAAAAATGCTTTCTAAGGAATTGATAAACAAAATAAGAGCTATAAGAAAGCTTCCAAGAAACTAGAGATAAAAGTGCCTTATTAAAATAATATAATCATCTAAGACCAATTCTTCCTTTATCAATTGGAGAACAACACAAATCCTAATGAATAGTGACAAGATTTTTGCAATTAATTGAGCCTATCCATAAAAATTGTGAATGGCTTTTTCAATAGTTTTGAGTAAAGAGCTCAGCCATTTATAAATCATGAAAGAATGCAGCAAAGAGCCATAAATGGTAGATTTGATCAACGCAAGCTGACCTGGAATGGAAAGAGTGTGACCTTTCTAAGCATCTATTTTGGCAATCACCTTATTAGCAATCTTAAGCCATTTTAACTTAGGAGCACCAATAAAAATAAGGACTCCAAGATAAATGAAGGGGAAATTGCCAGCTTTTATACCTGAATAAGCACGTAGAGAATTAGATCAGCTAGAAGAGACATCTTTTCTCAAGAATAAATCTGAATTCTCCTAGTTAACTATTTGGCCTACTAATAACCATACTTTTGAAATATGTTGACTAGAAGATTAACATTAGCCCAAGATGCCTTATAAAAAATAAGAATATCATCAACGTGAAAAAGATACAAAGGATAGATAATACTTTCACCACTAACCAAAAGAGAAAAGGAACAATTCTGAACTAAAAGAGAAAGCTTTCTACTCAAGAAATCCTTAGTAAGACAAAATAAGAGAGGAGAAAGGGGATCACCCTGTTGAACTCCTCTAGTAACTGGGAAATAATCCTTTGGACTCCCATTAAAAAGAATAAAAATCCTCATAGAATAAAAAACATTCCAAATCTAATCATAAAATTTAATTAAGAAGCCAAACCTAAGAAGAACAATATGAATGAAATCCCATTCCATAGAGTCAAAGGCCTTTTTAATGTCAATCTTTATGGCCATATTACCACCCTAAGAATGACCATTCATAATATTGAAGCTTTCTTAGGCAGCCACAATACAATCCTCGATATAGCGCCCTTTAATGAAACTAAATTGACTAGGAGAAATAATGTGAGAAGCAATAATACCTAAGCGATCAGCTGAAATCTTAGTAATGATCTTAAAAAGAAAATTACTTAAGATAATATGGCAAAATTTATTAACTGGATTTGTACCTATAATTTTTAGAATAAGGACCATAAGATTAGAATTAATTCCAATAAAAAAAGATACTGCGGCAAAATAATTTTGAACCGCCTTACTAACATCGATATAAACTATGTCCTAGTAAGTGCAAAAGAAGAAACAAGTAAATCCATCAAGATTAAAAGCACTAGACTGATCCATGTCAAAGACAATTGAGTGGATAAGCTTATAAGAAGGCATTATGATGAGCATAAGATTATCAGTATAAGAAACTAACATTGGAATGACCTCTTTGATACCAGATAAATCGTGAGGAGAAGGACTAGCTGAAAAATGATTCGAGAAATATGCACAACATGACTCTAAACTAAGAGAGCATTAATTTGCAAGGCACCATCAATCATCATAGAATTCCTAATAGCTTGGTATCTGCATCTTTCTAAAAGGTTGTAATAAAATTTTATATTCCTGTCCCCATCCCTCAACTAAGGAATTTGACTTTTGTCCTTTAAAAAAAAACTTTTGCCGACCAAAATAAAAAGAAAACCGACTATTGACTTTAAGTTCTTGATTATGAAGGGACTCAGAAAGCCATGAATTTCCATCTCCTACTGAATATTAATCATTTGTTTGACTGATAAGTTGATTAACATTGCCAAAAGTATGCTTATTCCATTGCCTAAGAAAAAATCTTAAAATTTTAAGCTTGTGCATAATAGAGAGCATAGGATTAACCGATGAAGGAAGAGAAATCTAGAAATTTTTAATAAAAATTAAAATCATGACTTGCCCATATAAAGAGGAACCAAAAAGGTTTGGGCAGAGGCAAGACTTGGTTGCAATTGAGATAAATAGGATTGTGATCGAAGCAATGGCACGCCAAAGCATAGCACTCTATAGAAGTCCAATTTTGAAAGGAAGCTTCTAAGTAAAGAGCACAGTTAAAGTGAATGTCAACCCGATGATGATCTTGACGTTTATTGGTCCAAGTACATAAAGGACCCTTAGTATCAAGACAAGTTAGCATTCACTGATTCATAGCAAAGAGGAAGTCATGATAAGAACTAGCATTTGAAGCATTGCCCAATTTTTCATGCGTGCTAAAACAAGCCTTGAAGTCCCCTAAAACAAACTAGTTATCCATAATTAAAGAAGAAATTTATTCAAGTTTTCCCTAAGTTGACAACAAACAATAGCCAAAATGTTTCCATAAACGTAAGTAATAAACTGAGTGTGAGGAACTAGAAATAAAGCATTGCACCACAACATGCTGTGAGGAACTAGAAAAAAATTGAGACATTCCCTAGGCCCAAGTCATTGGAAATAAGGATCCATAAATTTAGGAGCATAGTGATAGTAGATGCAATAAAAGACAAGTTAAAAGATCTCTAAAAACCACTATGAATAGAGTCAAACACTACTTTAGGCTCAATAATACAGATAAAAGTAGGTTTCAAAGAATTATATGTCACGACCCAAAATAGGGGCCATGACCGGCGCTAGGGAACGAGAATTCTTTCGAATCCAGAACTCGTAGCAAGCCTAAAAATAAAATAAAACATGCAATAGTAATAATAATATATAATGCAGCAGAAATAAAAATCATAAATATCACAATAACATTTGCACCAACTGGATTTAAATTAAATCCTCATCTCATATATATATATATAAACTCTTTTAATACAATTCTAGTTCAAATATAATACAACATCTCTTTAATAATTTAATGACTACTGCAGTGTCTAGATAAAATAAAACTCAAGACTCAGAGAAGCATTTTACACAAAGAAGCCGGGGCGGAAGAAATCCGGCATATAGGCTTGCTACTGAGGTCTGAGGAAGAAGACTCTCCTGAAAAATGGTCAACAGAGGGGAGTCAGACCTCACTGAGTGAATTACTATAATATATATACATGCACACTAAATGACAATGCATACAATCCACAGTATATATCTAATATGTATATATCCAAGCAAATACACACAGATGCAGTAAAATCATTTTATATATATTATTAAAAATCACAGTTCATGAAGGATCAAATAGAACCCTATGATATCGCAACCTCGAAAATAATGTTAGACAACATTCTAGCCATACAGGCTCACTTATTCCAAATATATTCACTTATTCCATTTAAACAGTAGACTGGCCCCGAGACACTAAGTCAACCGAGCTCCAGCAGTCTGACTGTCAGTGTGATTGGCCCCGAGACACTGGGTCAACCGAGCTCTAGCAATCACACCCAAAACACATCACACATCAGATAAATCAATTCCAATCAATATCCTCAAACTGGTTAGTAATATAGCCTAAATGCTATAAGCGTACCGGTACGTACTCGGTCCTAGTGCTGCCCACTAGGTAGCACGTTCTATTGATATCCTTCATTAATAAATATAAAACATTCATTCACAAAAAAATGATGCATGAATTTAAATAACATAACAATATAAACCATATATATATACTGGAAATATACCAAAAGTAAACCAGGTATATTTCGAGTATATATACGTCAAATAAATCCAATCAAATTACAAATTAAACTAGAAATATATTTAAAAACATTTTAAATATAATTTATTAATAAAACATGCATATAATTTAATATATACCAAAAATAAACCAAAAGTAAACTAAAAATAAACTTAAATACTAATCAAATAATTTATGCATATTTAATGAAAATAAAACATGCATTTCTAAATCATGCACCCTAAACACACACACACACATAGATATATATATATATATATATATATATAATAGTAACTCACACTTAGTGCGCTCCACGAGATGGGTCCGATGGGCCTGGTCCACTAAGCCTCGGTCGCGGCGCAACTAAACAAACAATAACGACAGAAATCAAAATAAACCTAACAAAAAATCCTAGAAACTCAATCTAGAATATTAAACACAGAAACAGAAGTAGGGTTCGACCGGACATCACGTTTTACGAGAATTCTACCTAAAATTCGACAAAACCTCCCCTGTAAAATAGACATCTCTCTACTCAAAGAGTAGAGCCGGCCCTGCAAAGAAACACACTTCGAAAAACAAGCACAAAAACACATCCACAACCCCTCGGTCGGACTCCAAACTACAGTCTACCGACCGGGGTCCACAATTCACGGAACAATTTTAAAAATACCAAAAATACCCTTATAACATAGAAATTCATTTTATAAGTAGAAATTACATAATTAGCCTTAAAACACATTAAAATCCGGTAAAAAACTCATTTTATTAGTAAAATCGTATATTATATATATAATTGAAAATAATTCACAAAAAATAGTTTTAATTAGTTAAAAATACTAAATAATTTGTAGAAATCATTTTTATACCTTAAATAACTATTAAAACCAATTAAATTACATTTTTAGTCAATTTAGGGTAAAATTACTAAAATACCCATATATATATAAATATACTATAATTACTTCAAAAATTCACCAAAAATAGTATAATTATCCAAAATTAATTTTCTCAATATATTTATCAATAATATCAATAATTAAACTCAATCAACCAATTAATTTCAATTAAAAACACAATTAACCTAATTTTCCCAAAATTACATAAACCTAAATAATTCAAAATAAATACATAGAAATTCATAAAAATTCAAAATAAATTCCTATAATTCATTTCAACACCTATATTTATCATAAAACACAATTTCACAATTTAATTAATTAATTTTCGAAAATTAGAAAATAATAATAAAATATTCAAAAATACCCAAAAATCAAAATAATCTCCAAAAATTCCAAAAAAATTCAAAAATGTAGATTAAGCTAAGGGGAACAACATTTGTGAAGGGATTTTTCATGAATCAATCAATTTGAAGTTCAAAAAAATCAAAAACTCTAAAATGGCCGAATTCGAAAAATTGAAACCTAAGCAAATCAAGACCATTTTAAGTGAAATAAAGCTTGGAATCACACTCACCGGAGCTCAAGGAGAGAAAGAGACCGGGCAGTGTCAAAAACGGTGGCCGGAATCGCAAGGTGTGAAGAAAATGCAAACTTTCGGTTTTCCGGCGATGATAGAGGCAAACGGCGCTGGAGAAGAGAAGGAAAGGTGGCGGAGCTGCTGGCTGGGAAGGGCGAAGCTGCTGGCAGCACACCAACGGCCTGAGAACAGAGTTAGCAGCGGTGAGGGGGAGAAGGAGACAATCGGGAAGAGGAAGGAAGAGGGAAGGGCTGAAATGGTAATTATCAAATTTTCATTTTTTAACATATTATATGTATATATATATATATATACTTTACACTATATATTAAAATAATATAAAATCACACACATTAAATATACACACACATATAATTTAATATTTTAAAATTTAATACACCTAAAAATAATTAAATAATATTAAAACCAATTAATAAATAATAAAATATTAGGGTAATTAATTAAACCCTAATTAATTAAATAAATACACATATATACATTACCTAGTATTTTAAAAATATGTATGATTTCATGCAAGTCCGTAAATCTATTTAAAATAGTTAAATATAAATAGTTTACATATCAATTTCCCCGAAAATGCAAGTCTCGAGAAAATTTTACGTAAAGTACTCAAAATAATATTAAAATAATTAAAAATCAATTTTAATTAATCAACAACTCATGAAATATCAATATCATATTTAAAAATTATTAACACTGCATATCTCGATGCAGTAATAAAATATTTAAAAACACGAGATATTACATTATAAAAATTGTAAAGATCTCACTGGGTGGCAAAATTGCCTAAACCCCTATAGTTCTAATATAAAACTTTCATTGGGATGAATGAGAAATGGACCTTATATTAGGTTTGTTACCTATGAGTATAAAACTACTTTATGCTTACCTTTCTTCTTCTTTTTTAAAGAAGCAATATGCTAATTATTTGCATTATCTACTAGGTCTACCCATGATTAATTAACAATTAATGCGAGCTCATTTTGCATATGAAGATCTAAAGTTATTTCAGAGCTTGAAACATGAGTATCCTCCCAATTTATGTCATCTATAGGAACTAATTTTTTACTAGCCAAATGTTGTAGAGATGTATCAATTAGTGCCACATTGGTTGGAGTAATAGTTTGTGCCAAAATGATAGCATTTGTAGGTTCAGAATTAGACTCCAGAAGCACCGTGATAGAATTATTCTAAGGGTTTACATTAGTCTACTTAGGAGAAGCATTGTGAGCAGTAAAAGGCTTTAGTGCAATAGTTACTACATTAATTTTGTGTTTATAGTGCCATTCAGTTCTCTCTCATGAATGAACCTTAGAGGCATCATGTTTTATAGTAGAATTTTTGTCTCGATTATGTGAGAGACGATAAGAGGAAGCAGTATGTTTAATCAAATTACAGGTTTGGTATAAAGTAGGCATGTTTTCATAAACCACATCTATATTAAATAAAGTTCCATTATAATCAATCATGAGTAAATACTAAAGATTAGATGTAAGATCGACATCCACTAGAATATGAGCAAAATGGCCAAAATCCCCATCTAAAGTAGCTTTATCAATGTTGATTGGAGTACCAATATTCTGAGCGATGTTGGCCAGAATTCGTGGATCCCAAAATTCCTAGGGAAGACAATAAAAATGTAGCCAAAGATGAGTTGTTGTTGATTTCTCCTTATATGGATCAAATCTAGGAGACCACTATTGTATCTGAATAATTCTAGGTTTAAAAGATATTGAATTGTAATTCCAAACCTTGTCTTTAGCCATAACTGAGTGTAAAAGAATATGATAAAATTCTCTTCCTAATGAAATTAAATGCCAGTCTTCATTAAGGTTTCAGGTGGAAGAAAATTTTTCTTTTAACTTAATAAGGATCCAAGGTTGTTCACCTTTATTCAGGACAAGTCTCACGATCAAGGAGTACTGATAGAGAGCAAGTCTTCTTCGATAGGCAACAAAATTCACTTTGACTACTTGAAAGGCTCTAGGTTTAGCAACGATGTGATTTAGGATCGGAATATCTATAGTGGCAACCACCACAAACATAAATTTTTTATTGCGTAAAGCATTTGATATAGTATTAACAAGCTATGCACATGATGTATAAGAACGGAAGTCCTATGGAGAAAAGAGGGTAGAATGAACAACTTATTTATCAACAGGATGATGAGCGTGAGTCCAATCAGATAAAAAGGAAGAATAAGTACAAGAAACATGTTTATTGTTTGATATCAAACATCATAATTTCTCTTACCTATTTACAATGCAGAAATTGGTGTTACATATGCATACATAATAGCATAATCGACTTAAAAAATATTGATATTGAATCATAAAAGGGATAAATGATATAGAATTATTTAAAGATCTGTCAATTGGCAAAAGGAATTTCTAATGTTGTTAACTAGCTCTTTCGAGTTTTCTAGTTGACAAAACTCTTGAAGTCCCTTATTGTTGCCTAAGCCGCCCTTTTAAGTTTCCATTTTAGCGAGATATTTTACCCTAACTTTTGCCTAAGCCACCCTTTCAGGTTTTTGACTTAACAAGTACTCATTTTTTTTAATTTTTTCCTAATTTTTACCTAAGCCACCCTCTTCTAGTTTTTAACTTAGCAGGGACCCCTAACTTTTACCTAAGCCACCCTTTCAGGTTTTCAACTTAGCTGAAAATTTTAATTTTAAATTTTGATTTATTTTTCCTTTTTCCTTTTTATATAGTACTTTTCTTGAAAACTTTAAATGAAATACATCTTCAACTTGTCAATATTGAGTGGTTGAAAGAACTCATTGCCATCCAAGTTTGGTAACTTAAAATTTTTTACTAGATAAGGTCCATCCCAACTTGGTTTGAATTTCCCCCTCAAGTCGAATGATATAATTCTAGCTTGCTTTAGAACCAAATCCCTTTCTTGAATCTTACTAGTTCTGACTTTTTGATTAAATGTGTGAGCTATCCTTCTCTAATAAAGTTGCATATGAAATGCTGCTTTGAGCCTTTTTCTCTTCCATCAAGGTCAACTCTTTATATCTAGCTTTTACCTATTTTGACTCTGGAATTTTCGCCTCTAAAACCACTCTCAAAGATTATAATTCTACTTCAACTAGTAAGATTGCTTCCATACCATACACTAATGAATAAGATGTGGCCATCGACAACATTTCAGAGAAAAAACCCTCAAACCCCCTTCATGTTCACTTATTTTTGAATTTTCTTTTGTGTTGAGTTCAACAATTATGTTAACTTAACAATTCAATTATTTTCATTTAATGCTAACATTTATATTAATTTAAATTATACATATATAATTTTTATTACACTTAATAATTTTTATTTATTTAAATATAAATAACTACTATCTAATATCCACTTAATTATATAACTTATTTAATATTTTAGGTTATTTATCTATGAACTTACCTTAACTAAACTACATAGTATCATTATAAAACTACGTAATATCACAATGAAACTACAAAATTTTTATATACTTATTTGTTTAACACTAATTATTTTATTAACTTAATATTTAAATTATTTTTATTTAATGCTAGCATTTATATTGATTTAAATTATAAATATATAATTTTTTATTACACTTAACAATATTTATTTATTTAATAATAAATTATTATTTATTATTAATATTTACTTAATCATATCATTGATTTAATAATTTAAGTTATTTAGATAGAAACGTAACAAAAAATATCACTATGAAACCATGTAATATCACTATAAAAATACATAGTTTTAAATAGTTTTTTTTTTTAGGTGTGAGGAAAATCCTCCAGACCCAAAAATTTGATATTGAATCAAACTAAACTGAGTCTATTTGGTTCGTATTTTTGTTCATCTATAAGTTTTCTATAATATCCCATATTTTTTAAATATTTTAATACTGCATCGGGATATGCAATGTTAATAATTTTTATATAATTATGAGATTTTACGAGTTAATATGCATTTAAAACTTATTTTAATTTTTGTATATTATTTTAAGTGCTTTACGTAAAATTTTCCCGGGACTTGCATTTTCGGGGAAATTTTCACGTAAATAATTTACTATTAATTATTTTAAATAGATTTACGGACTTGCATAAACTCATATATATTTTTAAAATACTAAATAATGTATATATGTGTATTTATTTATTTAACTAGGGTTTAATTAATTACCCTAATATTTTATTATTTATTAATTAGTTTTAATATTATTTAATTATTTTTAGGTGTATTAAATTATTAAAATATTAAATTATATGTGTGTGGTGTATATTTAATGTGTGTGATTTTATATTATTTTAATATATAGTGTAAAGTATATATATATATACATATATACATTTAATATAAAAAACAAAAATTGAAGTTTGAGTTAATTACAAGTTTGCCATCAACCACATCCTCCATCTTCCCCGACAACCCCAACCTCCCTCACCATTGCGCACGTCGTTTCCTCACCGTCACTGTGCCTCCCACCGTGCCACCTCCATTTCCAGCTTGCTCCGCCGCCCCTAGCCTTCTTCTCCGGCACCGTTTGGCTTGATTTTGGCCGGAATGGTCGAAACTTCCCTCCTCACCGTTCACCGACTTCCCGACCACCAAATCCAGTGATTCCAGTGTCGTTGAACTCCCTAGCCTCCATAGAAGACGATTCCAAGCTTTGTTTAAGCTCAAAACTTGATTTGATATGGTTTTTCTCAATTTTTCAATTCGGCCATCTTAGGATTTTTGATATTTTTTGACCTTAAAATGATTGATTCATGAAAATTCCCTTAAAAAATGTTGATTCTAGTAGCTTAATCTACATGTGTGAATTTTTGTAGAATTTTTGGGAATTATTTTGATTTTTGGGTATTTTTGAATATTTTAATATTATTTTCTAATTTTCGAAAATTAATTAATTAAATTGTGAAATTATGTTTTATGATAATTATAGGTGTTGAAATGAATTATAGAAATTTATTAGGAATTTTTTTGAATTTCTATGTATTTATTTTGAATTTATTTAGGTTTATGTAATTTTGGAAAATTAGGTTAATTGTGTTTTTAATTGAAATTAATTAGTGAATTGAGTTTAATTATTGATATTATTGATAAATATGTTGATAAAATTAATTTTTGATAATTATATTATTTTCGGTGAATTTTTGGAGTAATTTTAGTATATTTATATATAGGGGTATTTTGGTAATTTTACCCTAAATTGACTAAAAATGTAATTAAATTGGTTTTAATAGTTATTTAAGATATAAAAATGATTTCCATAAATTATTTAGTATTTTTAATTAATTAAAACTATTTTTCGTAAATTATTTTCAATTATATATATAATAAACAATTTTACTAATAAAATGAGTTTTTACTTGTTTTTAATGTGTTTTAAGGTTAATTATGTAATTTCTACTTATAAAATGTATTTCTATGATATAAGGGTATTTTTGGTATTTTCATAATTGTTCTGTGAATTGTGGACCCCGGTCGGTAGACTGTAGTTTGGAGTCCGACCGAGGGATTTTGGTTGTGTTTCTGTGTCTATCTTTTGAAGTGTGTTTCTTTGCAGGGCTGGCTCTACTCTTTGAGTAGAGAGATGTCCATTTTATAGGGGAGGTTTTGTCGAATTTTTGATAGAATTCTCGTAAAATGTGATGTCCAGTCGAACCCTAAGTCTGATTCTGTGTCTAATATTCTAGATCGAGTTTCTAGGATTTTCTGTTAGGTTTATTCTGATGTCTGTTATTTAATATTTTTTTAATTACGCCGAGACCGAGGCCTAGTGGACCAGGCCCGTCGGACCCATCTCGAGGAGCGCACTAAGTGTGAGTTACTATTATATATATATATGTTTTAGGGTGCATGATTTAAAAATGTATGTTATTTTGATTAATTATGCATAAATAATTCATTTGGTATTTAAGTTATCTTTAGTGTATATTCGGTATATTTTGGTATATTTTCAAATTATATGCATGTTTTATTAATAAATTATTCTTAAAATGTTTTTATGTATATTCTTGATATATTCTTAGTTTATTTTGTAATTATATTAGATTTATTTGACGTATATATACTCGAAATATACCTGATTTATTTTTGGTATATTTCTAATATATATATGGTTTATGTTGCAATTTATTTCAAATTCATGCATCATTCACTTTTATGAATGTATGTTTTATATTTTAATGAAGGATATCAATAGAACGTGCTACCTAGTGGGCAGCACTAGGACCGAGTACGTACCGGTACGCTTATAGCATTTAGGCTATATTACTAACCAGTTTGAAAATATTGATTGGAATTGATTTATCTGATGTTTGATGTGATTTGGGAGTGTGATTGCTGGAGCTCGGTTGACCAAGTGTCTCGGGGCCAATCACACTGACAGTCAGACTGCTGGAGCTCGGTTGACTTAGTGTCTCGAGGCCAGTCTACTGTCTAAATGGATCGAGTGAATATATTTGGAATAAGTGACCCTGTATGGCTAGAGTATTGTCTAATACTGTTTTGAGGTTGCGATATTCTAGGGTTCTATTTGATCCTTCATGAACAATGATTTTCAATAAAATATATAAAAATGATTTTATTGCATCAGTGTGTATTTGCCTGTATATATACATATTAGATATATACTGATGATTGTATGCATTGTCATTTAGTATGCATGTATATATATTATAGTAATTCATTCAGTGAGGTCTGACTCCCCTCTGTTGACTATTTTTCAGGAGAGTCATCGTCTTCAGACCTCAGTAGCAGGCATGTATGCCGGATTTCTTCTGCCCCGACTTCTTTATGTAAACTGCTTATCTGAGACTTGAGTTTTATTTTTATGCTCTAGACACTGTAGTAGTTATAGTTGATTCGGAGATTGGTGTATTGTATTTATATGAGATATGTATTTTAAGAATTTGAACTGAAACTTGTATTAAAAGTTTATTTATATATATGAGATGTGGATTTGATTTAAATCCCGTGGTGGATTATTATTTTTATATTTATGATTTTATTCTGCTGCATAATATTTTATTTAATTGTGTGATTATTATTATTACTGTATGTTTTATTTTATTTTTAGGCTTGCTACGGGTTCCGGATTCGAAAGAATTCTCGTTCCCTAGCGCCGGTCATGGCCCCTGTTTTGGGTCGTGACATTTTCAATGGGAACCAACCCAACCGATTTATAAGTAGAGGTTCTGGGTTCAAACTACGGATGTAACCGAGTCAAGTCGGCTTGCGAGCTACTCGAAATCAAATAGATTATTGTCGAGTTGAGCTTGAACTCCTAAATATGTGACTCAATAAGCTTACGAGCTTAATCAAACTTGTGTATATTTCTCATTTTACCATTTTATTTTAATACAATTATATATTTATCTTATTGAACCAAGTTGAGTTTAAATATTTTAAAATATATATTTTTACAAAATTATAAATTTTATTTAATTAATCAAGTCAAGTCAAGTTAAGTTTGAACATATGAATTATTTAATCGAGTTGAGCTCAAGATTCACAAAAAAAAAGCTCAATCGAGTTTGAACTTCAAGTTTGAAAGTCAAGGTGAACTTGGAAGTTAAGTTGAAAATGAGCTTTGGATTTGGACAAATCGGGTTTGAGTTTTTTTATTTCTAACTGTATATTATATTAACTTAATAAGTATATTATTTTCATTTAATGCTAACATTATATTTTTTCTAAATTACAAATATCTAGTTTTTTTACTAGTCTTAATAAGTTTTATTTATTTAATAAGAAATTACTATTATATATTATCCACTTAAATCATATTACTTATTAATAATTTAGATTATGTATCTAGTAACTTAACTTAACCTAAAATGCATAATATCATTATGAAACTAAGTAATATTACAATAATACTATGTCGTTTTAGGTAGACGTTTTTTTTAACATTAACTATTATATTAACTTAATAATATACTTATTTTTTAATATTAACTATTATATTAATTTAATAATTAAATTATTGTCATTTAATGCTAATATTTATATTAATTTAAATTATAAATATATAAATTTTATTACACTTAATAATTTTATTTATTTAAAGATAAATTACTATTATTTAATATCTACTTAATCATAGCACCTAGTTATTAAGCTTGCGGCTTGGAATCTTCCACTCCACAACTAAAAGGAATAGTAGATTTTTCAAAATTAATTTGTTGAGTAGCAGCCCTCTCATATTCGTGAAAAATAGATTTAATGTGAACACATTCTGATATAGTAGCTCGGAAAAAAAAATAATGGTATCAACAGCGAACAAAAGGGGAGATATTGCTAGACTATTCCTATAAACTTTAAGATGTAGAGATTTTGCCACCTTAACTTTTCTTATAAGTGAAAAGAGCCCTTCAACATAAAGAATAAAAAGATAAGGGGAAATTGGATCCCCTGATAAAGACCTCGTTGAGGAAGCAAATGGCCTTTTAGAGTCCCATTGATTAAAAAGGAATAGGGCATGGTGCTATTATATAACATAATTAACTGAATGAAATGAGAAGCAAAATACATTTTGTTCATCACCTTCTTAAGAAAATCCACTCAATAAGATCATATGCTTTACTTCAAATTTAGTTTGAAAGCCATCACACTTTTCTTGTAATGGCTATAACCTAACACACACCTCACGCAATGCCTGGAGTGCAAACAATATTTGAATATCCCAAATGTTGTAATTATGGGTGTAACAAGAATTTAAAAATCTCATCGTCACTTAGAAGTTTAGAAGTAAAGTGAGAAAATAAAGAAATGAAATTTAATCAAAAGAAAAATACAAGGATTGAAAAGTGATGATTGCATAAGGATTTACTCGTAGTAATTGGAAATGTAAGGATGAATGAATAATCTTGAGAAGAGAGCTTGAGTACCAAACTAGAACTAATCCAAGGGCTTATAGGGGAAGGTTGGGTAATTAAAATAATGAATGAAAAAAATGGAATGGGTAAGGTGGCAATAAAGGAAAGAGGATGAGGCCTTATTCAGGTGACATATAGCAGCACTTAGATGTTGAGATTTTCATTCCCATGTTAAAAGAATGATGAAGAGCTTAGCTAGTTTAAAATGAGAATAATAGCCAAGAAAGTTATAATAGAATTAGAGCAATTTCAAGTACAACCAAAGTTCAAATCGAAGAAGAATCATGATTGTTTCAAGGGAGAGGAAGAATGGAGGATTAAAGAACTCTTAAAAAGCCTTTTTAGTAGGTAACTAAGATTTCATTTTTAGCAACCTGCTCAAGAAAATAGGTCAAGTGTTAGATTATGCTTAGGCTAGATTGCATGTGAAAAATACATAGTGATTTAGGATCTAAAATGAATAAGGATTAGTTATTGATAACTTATTTCCGGAATCCTTGAGTTGGAACCTTGCAAGTAATCAATAAATGGCAAGGTGAGAGGTGGAGAGGATCCCCACAAACCCTCTGATGCTTAAGTCAAAAGATATAGGGAGAGAGTTTAGAGAGAGAAAGAGTAAAATAAGAATATGAGAGAATAGAATGAATGAGAATGAGGGATATGGGGTCCTAATTATAGGGATGGCAATGTTCAAACCTAAGAGGAATATGATTCTTTAATGAAAGTCTTATGCCCATTAGGAGAGTGTTTCCTCCTATCCGGGAGTCTCCTGATTGGGAATCTTTTCCTATTTGTCTTGGATATCCTTCTTCTATAAGCAACCTTTGTATAGGAAAATAAAGACCTTAATTAAATAGGAATATGTATGTGGGGTATTAAGAGTCCCCCCCCCAAGAAGTATGTTTGGATATTTATGTCCAAAGTGTCTAAGTTCACAAGGTAAGAATGATCGTTCACTACATTTGACATGAAAGGGTGAACTGAGGTGGCCCGCCCTAGTCATAAGAAAAAGAGGAAGCTCAGTACTGAGTCTTGAATTCATCGTGTAAGAACATTGTTGGAGTGTCAACTGGACTTGAGTGCACAAAACTTGTAATAAAAATACTTGGGGTAAGAGATTAACTCGCGAGTATGGAGACAACTTAGCAAAACTAGCCATTACTGGAGTTTATATGCTCGGTGCATTAAAAGCGTCGCCTGAGTGCTAGATAATCTTAATGCATTAAAAGCGCAACCTAAGTGCTTAACCTCAGTACTATTGAAGTGACATGAGGGCCAACTTAAGTCACTGGACTTTGGATGATTGAGGCTTAGATGCTTAATGCAAGGACTCAAGGCTTATATGCTCGAAACCTCAGTATTATAGAAGTGACATGAGGGTGCTAGCTTCAGTCATTGGACTTAGATTCTTGGTACATTTAAAGCACGGTCCAAGTGCGATATATTCTCAGTGCATTAAAAGCACGACCTGAGTGTTGGTGGATGAGACAGTTGGTAGCAAAGGGAGTGGGGTTAGTAACCACCATGTCTTTTCATTATCCTTTGAATTTTGAATTGTGTAACCATCATGTCGGTTAGTGTGTCAGAAGATGAGACGTTTCTGTTGCCATAATAATGACTACTCGATTAGTGGGTCTTTTTCACTTCCTAAATTGCCTTTAATGGTGTGAGAAAGATGAAAATGCTCATAAGGGCAATCATGGTTGTTCCATATTCTTTCACTGTACTATAAATGGACCAGATCTTTTAATTTTTTGCACTTTCACTTTTTTGCTATATTGTTCCCTTTCTTAGTTTACTTCGTGTGCATTCTGTCTTTAGGGCTTTTCTTCAGTAAGCTTGCATTATGCTTTCAGGTGAAGCTCTCTTCTTTTTTACCTTTCCTTTTATTTACTAAATAGAATCTATGTCTCCAAGAGAGCAAGTTAGCTTCGACTTATTTGTCTCTAGGATAGATAAGGATATGCTAAAATGGTACCGAAGAGTTCGAGCATTCCTGCCGATTTTGCCTTGCACACTATAGATAAGAATTTTAAAGCCCACAATCCTATGTTAGATTTCAATAGATTTATTGTATACTTCAATCAATTATAGGGGGGATTGAAGTTCCCTCTGGACCCCTTTGTTAAAGATTTCTTGAATAGGTATAGTATAGCTCATGGGCAACTCTGTCCCAATAGCTACTGAATTTTAACTGGCTTTATAGAGTTAATGCATAGGGAAGGTAAAGAGTCAGACTTGGATGTCCTGTGATACCTCTACAGCCTGAATAAGAAGAAGGGGGAGCTAATGTTCTCTCCATCCGCCATCCCAAACCACAACCTTTTTATGAAGCTTCCAGATCTTAATAAGAAGTGGAGACATATATTTTTTATTGTCGAACATAATTCAGACTTTATAGATGTTCGACGGATGTGGTATGATGACTATTATAAGGTGGAACGTCCTCTGAGGTTATCTAACAGGGATACAGAGATGGTCATGAAGCTTCATCTTCATGGCATAGCTGATACAAGATCCACTGAGAATCTATCTATAAGATATCTTCAGAGAGTTTGCCTTGACTATATACTACCCATTGGTATGTTTTGAGATTCAAAAGGTATCATTCTAACTTATGTATTTTCATTTCTATTTGTAGATGACTAACTTTTTTACCTTTGCAGATGGAATTTAGCTTATAGATTGCGAGCTAGGGGCTTAAAAGGATATGAATATCTCCTCTCCTTTATCCTAGCCTTTAGCTCTAGAGGTTCTAACCGAAGCCATACTATCATGACCCAAATCAGGGAGTTATAACTGGCGCTATGGAATGGGAATTCTTTCAAATCTGAAACTTATAGTAAGCCTTAAAATTAGAACACATGCAATAATAATACAAAAATATGCCAGAATTAAAACTTTATTTAATATAAAAGCAAATCTTTATATAACATAATAAAAATATCTTCATACAAAGCTTCAGGTACATGGTTTCTAATAATACAACACATTACTACTACAATAATGCTACTACTATAGTTTTTACTAAAAATACAAGAAAATGACAGTTCAGTATTTACATAAATCAACTGACGAGGAAAGAGTCCGATGAATAGTACTATAGGGGAGGTCTAAAGTAGAACATCATGTAAAAAAAAGTTGAGAGGGGGTTAGACCTCACTGAGTGAATTATTATGATATATATACATGCAAACTAAAGTCATTTACAGTTAAACATTAGTATAATAATATATATATATATATACATGCAATTCATACAGATACTAAAATCCACTTTTATACAATAATAAATGCATAAAAAGTTTATTTGAGTGAAGGATCGAAGAAGAACCTTAAAATATTACGCAACCTCAATCATTATGTCTCATTAGCCAACAAGCTTACTTAATTACAAAATAATTCTCTTTTCAATTTTTGGACAATAGACTGGCCCTAAAACACTTAGTCAATCGATCTCACAAAGTCTCATTGTCAGTGTGATTGGCCCTGAGACATTAATTTCATTGAGCTCCCGCAATCACATTACTCTCTCACCATAATTCTCAATAATCGAATAATCAAGTCTCACATCAAATAATTTTTCATAATCTTAACCCTAGAGTCTAACACACTAGTACATACACAGTGCTAATGTAGCTAATTAGGTAGCACGTTCAACTGTTATCCTTCAAATAAGTCGTATAAGTATTGGAAATAATAAAATGCATAATTTAAATATGATGACATCCATTTTAAGGAAATATACTAATTATATACAAAACATATACCAAACATATTGTAAACGGTAGGGTTTAGAGCGCGTCTAAGATTTTAGCAACTGCGACACTATTTACGCTCAGGGCCTGAGGGAACACACTACTATGTCATAAAGTCATAGCGTGGAGAAGAGGAGTAGCCACCCAAGGTAATAATTGGGACAATTTGATTGGTGGTACTCGATTCTTTAAAAGAAAGTTAGCACCATAACCAGGAGATTCTGAGAACAAAATACTAACTTCTCTTAGTCTTGTGTTCATTTAGAATAATTTTATAAATGATTATTTCATCCTCTAATTGCATGCAATTTTATTTAGACCCTATTTGACATCCATCTAACCCTAGGCATCTAGCCAATAAAATTACACATAAAAAATGCACTCAATATCACATCGTCCCTAAGTCTAAACTATGTTAATTTTATTAAAAAGTTAGCTAAATTTACACTTTATTTATAAATGAGAAAGGGACTAAAGGTGGGCCTACATTTTTTTATTAATTAGTGAGCCTAGATCTATTTATTTTACTTTGTCTAAAAAATGGGCTTAAGTCTATTCAATTTTAAAGGAAAATTAAATTAATGGGTCTAAGTCTAACTTGGTTTTATTTTAAGTGAAAAGTGGGCTTAGGTCTATTTATTTTAAAAGAAATGAAATTAAGTGGGATGAGCTAAGTCTAAACAAGTGAGTTGGACCTAAGCGTGGGCTTAGGGCCCAAAATAAAATAAAAACTCAAAAACACAACCCAAAACAAATAAAATATAAAAAAAAAAGATCAAACATACATTTTAGTGATTTTCTAGAAACCCTAAATCAATTACATGCAAACCCTAAATTAAGCTACTGCCACCATTGATTTTAATTGATTTTTACCCAATTGAACCTAATTACTAATTGATTTTAAATGCAGAAAATTAAATCTTTCACTATTCTCACTACTGGAGCTACTACAAACTACTTATAAAAATTAAAGTTAAACAATTATACACCCATAAATTAAAATAACTACATAGAACACATAAATGCAAAATGAAAATTAAAACCCTAATATCTACTGAAAAATAGTACAAGTTCATCCATGGCATTCCATGAATCTTCTGTTCGTTTAAACACATGCAGTATCCTCCTCAATCGCCACTTAGATATAAAAAAACACAAAAAATCATATTAGTGAAATTTAAAACTCAAATCAATAACAAAAATAAAATAAAAATCATTAAGGAAGAAAAGAATAAAAAAATACTGTGATGATCTTAGATGCTGTGCAAATGCCTTTTTTAGCCCCTCAGACTAGGATTTTCACCGTTGAAATTGAAGGATTGTTGATTCTAGACTAGAACTAAAAACAACGTTGGATCATTCTCATTGAAAGAACCGTATAAAAAAAACTAAGACTTTGATAGAACAAAAGAAATCAAAGTTTGTGGTGTGTGGGGTGTTCTCAATAGCATTTGGATTTTAGGGTTTTTTGCGCATTGCTTCGCCTTTTTTTTTCGCATTCTCCCTTTTTTTTCTCTTGTCTTTTTTTTTCAGTCTTTGTGTGTGAGTCTCTAACCCCCCGTTCGCATGCAGACTCTTTGCTTTTTAAAGCAGAGTCTGTGAATACTGACTTCCTCCATTGGAGGAATAAAATACATCTGATAGGGTTTGTTTTTTATTTCAAAATCTTATACTTTTTGAATGCGTAAAAAAACTTATCAGATAATAATAATAACAAAATTGAATTTTCAACCAATCAAAACACATAAAAAAATGAAAAAATTAAGAAAATAGGCAAAAAATTGAAAAAATGGACTTTTTACGCGTCGACATTATACAATGCCAATCGACATTACACCAATGCCGACCTTTTTTTAACTTTAATTACTAAAAGACCCCTAAAAAATTGACTTCATTGTAATCAAATCCTAAAAAAATATTGCAATTTAGTCCCTAAAATCCAGAAAATCGACAACCAAGTTCAATTTTTGAATAAATTTCATCATAAGGGCTTACACCACAATTGTGCACAATTGCATCCCAAAATTGGGTGCTTACACATATATATCACTTATATACCAAATATATACCAAAAATATATCAAATACATGCTGAGTATATACCATAAATATACCCAATATATATTAAAAATATACCAAGCATGTATGTCACATATATACCAAATATATACAAAAAAATATACATAATATGTAAGCACCCAATTTTGGGATGCAATTGTGTATAATTGCAATGTAAGCCCCTATGATGAAATTCATTCAAAAATTGAACTTGGTTGTCAATTTTCTGGACTTTAAGGACTAAATTGCAATATTTTTTAGGATTTGATTGCAAATAAGTCAATTTTTTTAAAGGTCTTTTGGTCATTAAAAGTAAAAAAATTAAAATTAGGATCGGCATTGGTGTAATGCCACAATACCGACACGTAAAAGTCCTATTTTTTTTATTTTTTACGTATTTTGTCTTATTTTTTGTCCATTTTTTTAGTGTTTTGATTGGTTAAAAATTGAACTTTTATGATTAGTTTTATCTGAAAAATATTTTTGATGCATTTAAAACACACAACTTTCAAACATCAAATCCTTATCAGAGGAGATGAGTCTGTTCCTCCAAAGGAGGAAGCCAGTACGTGTAGACTTTGCATTTAAAAGTAGAGTCTGCATGCGTGCGAAAGGGAATTTTTTTGGCAAAGACTCATACAAAAGGAAAAAAGCGAAGACTTACACACAAACCCTAAAAAACTTAGACGCCGTTGGAAACATTTAGTGTACCAAAAATTTCCATTTTTTGTGGAAGCTCTTTTTTTTATATGGTTCTTTCAACAAGAACGGTTCACCATTGTGTTTTTAATCCAAGTCCAGAACCATTGTGTTTTTAATCCAAGTCCAGAATCAACAACAACTCAATTTCAACGGTGAAAATCCTAGTTTGAGGGGCTAAAAAGGGCATTTGCACAACATCTAAACCATCAATGTTATTTTCTATTTCAATTTTTTTATTCTTTTTTATTATTTTCTTTTTATGATTTTTCTTTTATTTTTTGTTATTGTTTTGATTACTCAATTTCACTATTAATCTGATTACTTTTGTATTTTTTTTTATGTCCGCATGTGGATTGAGGAGGATATTGTCTGTGTTTTGATGAACAAAAGGTCCATGGAATGCCATGGAAGAACCTGTGTTATTTTCTAGTAGAACTTAGGATTTTTTTTTATCTTTATTTTGCATTTTGATATCCTGTGTAGTTTTTTTATTTATGGGTGTATAATTGTTTAATTTTAGATTTTGTACGCAGTTTGTAATAGCCCAAGTAGTGAGAATAGTGAAAGATTTAATTTTCTGCACTCTAAAATTAATTAGTAAAACTAGGTTCACCGAGTAATCTTCTATAAAATTAATGGTGGCTTTAGTTAATTAGGGTTTGTATGTAAATAAATTAGGTTTTTTTTGAAATCATATATGAATGTGCTTTGATTTGATTTTGCTATGTTTTTTTATGTTTTTGGGTTTTTTTATATTACTTTGGGCCCCAAGCCGACACTTAGGTCCAACCCACTTAATAAATAGGCTTAAAAATGATTTAGGGTTTTATATAATTAAAATTAACTTAGACCCACTAGGTTAATTAGACTTTAGGCTTGCTTAGTTAATTAAAACTTGTTTAGACTTAGCTCAACCCAATTAAGTTCATTTCTTTTTAAAATAAATAGACTTAGGCTCACATTTCACTTAAAATAAAACCAAAATTAGACTTAGGCCCACTAATTTAACTTTCTTTTAAAATTGAATAGACTTAAGCCCATTCCTTAGACAAACTAAAATAATTAGATCTAGGCTCACTAATTAATAAAAAATGTAGGCCCACCTTTAGTCCCTTTCTCACTTGTAAATAAAATGTATATGTAGTTAACTTTTTAATAAAATTAACATAGTTTAGACTTAGGGACAACGCGATCTTGAGTGCATTTTTTATGTGTAATTTTATTGACTAGATGCCTAGGGTTAGATTGATGTCAAATATGGTTTAAATAAAATTGCATGTAATTAGAGGATGAAATAATCATTTATAAAATCATTCCAAATGAACATGAGACTAAGAGAAGTTAGTATTCTGTATCCAGAATCTCCTGGTTGTGGTGCTAATTTTATTTTAGAGAATCGAGTACCACCAATCAAATTGTCCTAGTTATTACCCTGGGTGGCGGCTCCTTTTCTCCATGCTATGACTTTGTGACATAGTAGTGTGTTCCCTAAGGCCCTGAGCCTAAACAATGTCGCGGTTGCTAAAATCTTGGACGCGCGCTAAACCCCGCTGTCTACATAATCATTTAGTAAAATAATTCATATTTAAATACATCATAAAAATATTGATGCTCATAATTAGGTATTCTATATGCAATGCATATATAAAATAATAACTCACAGTTATGCGCTCCTCTAAATAGAGTAGACTAGCTTGATCTAGTAGGCCTCGATCTCAGTGCAACTATAGAAAATAAATAAATAATACTAATATTAGAATCAAATTCCTACTTTTATACTTCTAGATATTTAAAGAGAAAGACTCAATCTAGGACATAACTCGACCAAAATAAAAAATTCAAAATCGATCCAATGTCATGTTTTACTAGAATTCTACTGAAAATTCAGCAGAGTCTCCTTTGTAAAACGAATGTCTCTCTACTAAAAGTAGAGCCGATCCTACAAGCAAACACACTTCAAATAACCACAAAAGCACAACTTCTCAAGTTGGGCCCTCGAACTACACAACTCGCCCAATCGATAACCAAAATACACAACAATCAATAATTTAATAATAATATATTAAAATCATTAAAATCCATAAAAATTCAATAAAATACTTCAATATAATTTATTTAAATAACAAAAACATTAAATATAATTTATATTCAAATTAATTTAATAAAATCTCAAATAGCACTAAATAATATTAGTAAAAATTCCATTTTGCATTTATTTGAAGTCAAATAGCATAAAGTACAATTAATTACTTAAATTACTCAATTATATAATAAAAATAGCTAAAAATCCATTTTAATCATCAAAATAATAAATAAGTTATTATTTGAATACATTTTTTAGAAATTATTATTAATTAATTTAAAATAGTAAATATTTTATAAAAAATATTTTAATACTATTTATTATTCCAAATTTATTCAAAACATACTAATTAACAATAATTTCAATTAAAACACCAAGTTTACTAATTTTTCCAAAAATTACCATAATACTAAATATATTCCGAAAATTAACCAAAATTACTATAAATTCATAAAAATTATTTTCTTAAATTTAAAGCTTATTATTTAAATTAACTATACTAATTAACATAATTTTCAATACAAATCATATAATTAATAAAATTAATTTCATTTATCAAAAATACAATTTTTTTGCATAAACTAAATACATTCAAAAATAAAAAATAAAAAATATATTTGAGTAGCTCAAGCTAAACACAATAACATTTCTAAATGCAATAAGCTTGAATCAAACCAAATCAAGCTAAAAAAAAGAATCAAAAAATCATATTGACATAAACTAAAACTTAAATAAAAATCACTAACCAGACGTTTCTAGCTTAAATCGTGTTGAGAATGAGCTTGCCTGGACTGAGAGGAGTCGAATGAGCCTGAGATCGTGAGCTGAAATCACCAAAAACTTGCTAGTGTTATTGTAGCTACTACTGCTGCCTTCTTTGTTTCACACCAGAAATGGGGAGGAAAGGCAAGTGGTCAACGACAAGAAGGAGAAGGAAGGGAAGGAGTGAAGCTTGGTGATGGTTGGTGGTGGTCTGTTGTGGCTAGTAGAGGCTCGGGTGGTGCAGGGTATCACGCAGGAATAAGAAGAAGAAGAAAAAAGAAAAGAAAAGAGGGGAGAGAGAAACCAAAAAATATATGTCTTGATTTTTTTATATTAATAGGAAAAAAATAAAAATTCTCATCAGATATAATAATAATAACAATAACAATAATAATAATAATAATAATAATAATAATAATAATAATAATAATAATAATGTTAAAAATTAAGTCATCACTTTTAAATTAAATCCACCACTTATATTAAAATATTTAAAATAAAATAATTTAATACTATTCATAAATAATAACAATAATATTATTAATAGATAAATAAATAATTATATACAACACTAAAATTAAATTACACACAATAATTATAATATATAAAAATTTTAAATTTTTTATTGACACTGCATATCCTAAAATTAATTTAATAATTTATAAATATCGGGTTATAACACATGCCTAACCTAAAAGGCAAATCTATGGCTAGGTCTTCCTTGGCCAAGAAGGCCAAAGGGCGGAAGAAACGAGCCTTGGACAGAGATTCGGATGCTGAAGAGTTGTGCAAAGAAGTTTTTGTTAAGCATCCGAAAATGTCTGAATATGAGATCCTGGATCCTTAATAAAATGAAGCCTCTGAGTGTCTTACATGCTCAAGTGAGGGACCAATAGACTGAGTCTCTATGACTTTCGGCTAATTTACAACACTAGATGGATGAGGATAAAGAGGAGTTGTATAACTCTATGGTTAAGCACTCTTTAGAGGTAATTGTCTTGTTCTGCTCATCTTGTGTTCATGTGTTCTGAGTTAATAACGCTTGCCTTTTCTTTTAGATGACTCAGGCCTTGATGCTAGCGAAGGACAACTACTATTACCTTAAGAGTTAGTATAGCCTGAAGGAGATAGAGGTTAGCACTATAACCATTGATTTTGAGAAAAAAATGGATAAGGTGAAGGTAGCATTAGAGGTTTGCCAAACTAAGCATGCTGAGGTGAGCCAAAAGAAGGTGGTGAAGTTGGAGCACAATCAAGCTCAGCTGACAACAAAGATTGAAGGGTAGGACTCCCGGATCATAACTTTGGATAAGAAGCTTGATGAGGCTGAGAAGTCCCATGAGGATGAAAAAAGAAGCTATCAGAACATGGTTATGAGGTTTCTTAAGGCCTACAAATCCGAATGTCAGAGAGTCCTGCTTGCACAAAATCCAAATCTCAACTTCATAAATTTAGACAAAATAACACCAACCAATCTGGCTAGGATCACTGTCGAAGAAGATGCCTAAAGCAAGGCCTCTTCCCTGCTATTGAAGAATCCTAATAAATCCACCAAGTCTTTTGTTAGTGAACCATCTTCTGAGCATCCAACGAATTTGAGATATGCCGGGGAGATGTCTACCAATGTTGTCATCGTTGGGCTAGTTCCTGCCTTTATCTCTGAGTCTTTTGATCCGAGTGTTCCTTCCTTTAGGCTTCTCAATACTCAATTTTAAATTGATAATCTATCTTTTTTGGAATATTTTATAATACAAAATTTTTCTATTGATGAATGAAGTGTTTTATTTTGATAAATTTTGAGTACATCTATTGATAATATCTTTAGAGACAATCTGAGTTCTAATATTATTGCAATTCTTTCCCTTGTTTGTCTTTGATTTTGTATGCCCCTTTAGATGTCTTCTCAATGATTTGATAAGGACCTTCCTAGTTAGGTCCGAGCTTGCCTATGCTAGAGCTACCTTTGTCAATGTCAGCCCTTCTAAGTACCCAATCTCCAGCTTTAAAATGTTTTTACTAGATGCACTGATGATGATATTTGATGACCTTCTGTCTCTATGCCTTTACAACAACGGATTCCCATTCTCTCCTTTCCTTCAGTAAATCCAAACATATATGAGTGTTAATGCTATTAGCTTTTTTATCTAATTCCTCACTGACCTGGTAACTCGATGAGCTAATTTCTACTAGTATTACTGCATCCATTCCATAAGTTAGTCTGAAGGGTGTCTCTCCAGTGGAGATTTTAGGCATAGTCTTATAGGCCCAGATAACATCATTAACCCAGTTCCTCTTTTTTTTATTAAGTCGCTTCTTTAGTCCTTACATGATGATTCTGTTAGTGACCTCTATTTGTCCATTCATTTATGGATGAGCCACTGAAGTAAATTGGAGCTTTATTCCGAGGTCAGAAAAAAAAGTTTTACATTTCTTATTATCGAACTACTTGTCATTGTCTATTATCAGGGTATGAGGTATTCCAAACCTACAGATGATTTCTTTCTAGAAGAAGTACTGGATTTGGGCTTCAGTGATGGTTAGTATAGCTTCCACTTCTATCCATTTAATGAAATGGTCTATAGCAATGATCAGGAGTTTCTTTTGAGAGGTTGAGGTAGGGAAGGGACCCAGGATGTCTATTCCTCATACTATGAAAGGCCAAGGGCTCCCAATCAAATGCTGAGGATTAGAGTGCTTATGATTAAGGCGGGCAAATTGTTGACATTTGTGGCATTCTTGAGTTAATTTTTGAGCATCTTAGGACATGGTCGGCCAGTAGTATCCTTATAGCAATGCTATTCTAGTTAATGAATGATGCAATTCATGTGCTCTGTAAATTCCTTTGTGGATTTTCCTAAGCACGTAATTCCCTTCTTCTAGAGATATTAGACCATGGGTGTGAGAGAAACCTTCTGTAGAGTTCTTTGTGGTGGATGGAGTACTGTGCAACCTTTATCTTCATCTTTTAAGCTTTTAATTTATCTTCTGGAAGTACCCCATTCTCAAGATACTGAATGATCAGTTTCATTCATTCTAGAACTTCCTATATGTCCATGAGCTTTATATCCTTGGTGATTGGTTTTGTTAGTGCTTCAGTGAGGTTGAGTCCTTTAAATGTCTGATTGTCCTCAGCTGCTGAATTATCCAGTAGGTCAGCTTCTAAATTTTTGCTTATGAGGATTTGGATTATCTCCTATCATCCCCTCTCCTGCTTGAGCTTTTTTAAGAGCTGCTTAACTTTCTCGACATACCTGGTGATGCTTAGATCTTTAATTTGGAATGTCCTTTTAACTTAATTCACCACCATTTAGGAGTCTGAGTGTATTTTGAGATGCTCGGCTTTGACCTCTGCAGCTAACTTCAACCCCATAATGAGTGCTTCATACTTTGCTACATTATTAATGGCATTATAGTTTATTCTGATGGCATATCTAATGGTGACTTTGTGTGACCCTTTAAGAATGATTCTAGCACTAAAACCTTGGGTGGATGATGCCCTATCAACATAGAGCTTCCATTTTTGACTTTCAAAAGGAGCAGGATCTTCTGTTGTCATTTCTTATACAAAGTCTGCCAGGGCCTGAGCTTTGGTTTATAATTGATGTCAAATTTTCTAAGTAATATTGACCATTGAACTAACCTGCTAGATATTTCAGATCTTTACAAGATTTTCCTCAAGGGAAGCTAGATCTTACAATGATGGAATGAGCCTGGAAATAGTACTAGAGCCTCTGGGATATGTAAATGATGACCATGGCTAATTTATCTAGTTTAGGGTATCGAATCTCTAAACCTCAGAGTACTTTGCTGACGTAGTATACTGGACTCTATTAACTTCGTTCCTCTCTCACTAGTACTGAAGCTATTAACTCTTGATCGATGGAGAGGTATAGGTACAGTGTTTCTCTCGGCATTGGCCTACTAAGTAGAGGTGGCGATGATAGGAATTTTTTAATATCTTCAAAGGCTGCTTGGCAGTCTTCAGTCCATACAAACTTCTTAGAATTCTTCAGGGCTTGGAATAGTGGTAGCCACCATTTGGTTAAATAAGAGATAAAATGACCTAAAGCTGTTACCCTGCCAATTAGCTTTTGCAGCTAATTGATCATCGTCAGAGCTTTAATATTAAGAATGGCCTCCATCTTCTCCGAGTTAGCTTCAATTCCTTTATGTGATATCATGAATCCTAAGAACTTGCCTGCCTTTACCCCAAAGACACACTTCTTTAGGTTTAGCTTGATCTTGTACTAGCTCAGTAATTAGAGGATTTGGTCAAGGTTAGTGGGATGTTGTTCTGCATGCTGGCTCTTCATGATGATGTCATCCACATATACTTCCATGTTTTTTCCAATTTGATCTTGGAGCACATGGTTCATCGGCCTTTGATAAGTTGCCCAGACATTCTTCAGCCCAAAGGGCAAAAATTTTGTAGCAGTGAAGACCTTTGTGGGTGATGAAGGATGTTTTTTCTTGATCTTCTCTTTTCATTGGTATCTAATGATACCCCTGTGCAGCATCCACAAAGCTATACAAACTGTGATTGATAATGGAGTCTACAAATTGGTTTATCATTGGAAGCAGATAACTATTTTTAGGGCATGCCCTATTGAGGTTAGTGTAATCTACACACAATATGTATTTGCCATTAGACTTTTTTACCAGCACCACGTTGACTACCCATTCTGGGTGAGTAACTTCTTTGATAAATTCGGCCTTTAACAACTTTCTTATTTCTTCAACGATTATTTTCTATCTTTTATACGCAAAGGTCCTCTTCTTTTAAACAACTAGCTTTACCCTAGTATGATGTTTAGACTATGTAAGGCAATTCGGGGGTCTACTATGGTAATTTTAGATGCTCGAGAGGCAAAGTCACCTGAGTGTTTAATGAGGACCTTGCTTATTCCATGCTTAATTTTATTGTCAAGCTCATTGCCAATCCTTATTGTCTTCCCATTAGCGATCTATAACATTTGAACCTCATCGACTAACTATAGGTTGCCTCCTTATTTCTCTTCAAAATGATAGAATATACCATATATATACCTAAAATAAAATAAGTATATTTCGAGTATATATATGTCAGATAAGTTCAAATCAATCATACAATATACTAAAATAAAACCATTAATATACTAAAACATACTAGGTATATTTATTGAAGATAAAACATGCATTTATTTAGAAATATATTAAAAGTACACTAAAAATATATCTAAAGTATACTAATCATTTATTAAAGCAATTTATGAATAAATTCAAGTAAAACAGGTATTTCTAAAACATGCAACCTAAATGCAATATATATATATATAATAACAACTCACAGGTGTGTGCTCCTCAAGACTAATTTGACGGGCTTGGTCTGTTAGACCTCAGTTTCGATGCAGCTAAACAAATAAAATGATCACGAAAATTAGAATAAATCTAACTTAACTTCTAGAGACTTGATCTAGGATTACTAAACACCAATAGACACAGAATTGACCCGACGTCATATTTTACGAGAATTCTACCAAAAATTCGACAGAACCTCCTTTGTAAAATGAACATTTCTCTACTAAAAAGTAGAGTCGGTCCTGCAAGAAAAATACACTTCGAATATAGAAATTCACATAATCCTCAGTTGGGATCCCAAACTACGAAATTCCCTAACTGAGGTCCATAATTCCCCAAAATTCAAATACTATAATAAAATATATTATAAATCAATAAATACTATAAATACCCTCAAAATATTAAAATATAGCATATTTAACATTAAAACACCAAAAATAATTATTTTCCCAATAATTACTTAAAAATCCCAAATAATAATATAATATTATTAAAAAATAATTTTTCCAATAATTACACAATTAATAATAAAAATGTATTTTATAAATCCAAATAATTTCATTAACCCAATAATATAACAAAAATTTATTAAAACTTGTTTTATTACCAAAATAATTTATAATATATTATTTGAAAACAATTTTCGAAAATTAGTTTTTAATTAGTTAAAAATAGAAAATAATTTGAAAAAAAAAATCATTTTAGCACCTCAATTAGTATTACCACCAATTAAAAATAATATTTAACTAAAATTATCACAAAATTACACAATTAACCCTAATATTCAAAAATACACATAATATACTAATATTACTCAAAAATTCAATAAAAATAATATAAATACATAAAAATTATTCTCATTATTATCAAAAAAAACATATAATTAACCAATAATTTCTACCAAAATATATATTTAACCTAATTTTTCAAAATTGACATAAACTAAAAATAATTATAAAAATTACATAAAAATCACAAAAATTATAAAATCAACTCTCAAATTAATAACAATTAATAATAACACCAAAAATCACAAATTTATAATTTTAATAATTAATTTACTAAAATTAATAAAATATTTAAAAATTCACAAAAATCAAAATAAATTCCAAAAATCACACAAAAATTCATGGAGGTAGATTAAGCAACTAGAATCAACATTTGTAAAAGGATTTTATGTGAATCAAACAATATCAAGCTAAAAAAATTTGAAACCTTAGGACTCACAAACTAAAAATCCAACAAAACTCAAGAAAATGGAAGATTAAGCTCAAACTGAGCTTAGATTAGTGCTCACCAGCATGAGAGGAAGAGAACAAGACCAAAATTGTGAAGAATGGTGGCCGGAATCATAAGGAACGAATGAGAGCTTAACTCTCGACTTCTCACTATTATCGCCATTTTGCAGCTCGCCGGAGAAGAAGGGGGAGGCAGTGAAGACGGCAGGAGGTAGGCGGTGAAGGTAGATGCCGAAGACACACTCTGAACGGCGTCGATTGGGACGACAACGAAGATAGGGGAGAAGCATAGTATATATCGTTTATATGTATATATGTATATGTGTTTGTGTTATATGATTGTATGTGTGTGTGTGTGTGTGTGTGTGTATATATATATATATATATATATAATATAATATAAAGTATTATTATTAAAATAATATGGTCAAACTTATGTATAGTCAACATATATGTATATATATACACACTATATACATATAAAATACACATACCTAACATTATATATATACACATATAAATAATATAAACCCTAATTATTATAATATATAATTATAATACCTAAAATAACAACACAAATAAATAAAATAATTTATTAACAAAATAAATAGGGAAATTTGATAAAACAATAATAGAAATAATAATATTATAACTATCATGCAAATTAAACTACCAAAATAACATATTTATGTAGGAAAATTTAATAAACATAAAATAATAATAATTAATTGTAAAATATTAAAATAAAAATAAAATAATTAAATTTAACTTCTAAATTTTATTAACATTGTATATATCATTTTAAAATAAAATAATTTAAAAATATAGGTAATTACAAGTCATGACTCCTAGTTTTGGGTCATGACAAAGTTGGTATCAAAGTGGAGTTTTGTATCAGGGCCTTAGTTGTTAGAGTTGTAGCCTTAGTTTTCATGAGTTGTGTTTTCTTTTGAAACTACTACAGTTAATTAGGTTTGAGTATGTCTTTGATAAGTATTCCTTGATTTAGTTTTCTACGTTATCCTTAGTTATCTGTCTTGTTTGAATCCTTCTATTGTCTTTTCAGAATGAGAAGACGAGCGCGTGTCGCTCCACCGATTGTTGAGGCCAAGGATGATGAATCCTTTTAGGATGAGGTTTTACCTACTGAGCCACCAGCGAGGCACGGAGGTTATGGCAGAGGTAAACCTCGAGGAGTGGCAGGTCGTCGTAGACAGTGAGAGCTATAGGATGAGGAACCTATAGAGCCTGCGTACGAGGATGCTCCTATACCGCCAGTTGCATCGCTGATTCAGCCTGTCTATCAACAGGGTATGTCTGACCCTGAGGCAATGCTATTCTACATTAGAGTCAATCGTATAGTATTCGATGGGACTTCTGATCCGTTGGATTTCCTTCATGCGATCGAGACGAGGACTCGGATTGCTCACACCGGAGTACCAGTAAATTATGATCGTAGAGTTATCAATAGAGGGACTAGCCCTAGATTGGTTCATATAGATGATTCAGCCTTACATGAAAATAATGACCTGGGCACAGTTTAGAGAGTGATTTATGAGGAGATTCTACCCAGAGCCACTCCGTATAAGTTACAGACTTTAACTAATAAGTATCACCAGGGGTGATAGATCTGTCGAGGACTACACCAGAGAGTTCCTTCAACTCGGTAGATATGCAAATGACCTGATGCGAGATCAGTATTTTGCAGTCACCACTTATGTCTCTAGTTTTGTAATATCCCGAGTTTTTAAATATTTTTAAACTGCATCGGGATATGCAGTGTTAATAATTTTTGTATATATTTATTTTTATTTTCATGAGTTTATTATTTATTAAGTCATTTTAATTATTTTTAATTATTTTAAGTTCTTTACGTAAATTTTCTCGAAAATGTTATTTTCGGGGAAATTGACACGTAAATAATTTAATACTAATTATTTTGACTAGTTTTATGAATTTTCATGAACTCATACATAATTTTTAAGTGCTAAATAAAATGTATTTATTTGTATTTATTTAAAATAAATGAGGGTTTAATTAATTAACTTAATTTTTATTATTTAGTTTTAATATTAATTAATTAATTATAAGTGTATAGATTATTAAAACATATCAAAATATATGTGTGGTGAGTACTATTTGTGTGTGGGATTATATATTATTATACTATATAGTGTGGATATATATATATATATATATATATATATATATATATATATATATATATATATATATATATATATATATATATATATATATATATATATATATATATATATATATATATATATATATATATATATATATATATATATATATATATATATATATATATATATATATATATATATAATTTTTAATCAAAATCAAAAAATTTGCATTATTTATGATTATGCCACTCGGTCATCTTCCTTCTTCCCGATCGCCATTCCACCATTTTCGGCCATTCCAAGCTGGTTTTCTTGCCGTCATTGTGGCTCTCATCCTTCCTCCTCCACCTCCAGCCTTTCCCAACGCCTGAAGCACCCATTTCCGGCGTGTTTTGGCCGGATTTTTCAAGAATTGTCGAAACTTCCCCTCAACTCCGATCGATGTGATTCCGGCCATCAAACTCGATGCCACCGGTCTATATATTCTCCTTAAGCTCCAATGAGTGTGATTCCAAGCTTTGTTTCACTTAAAATGGTCTAGATTTTCCTAGGTTTTAATTTCTTCATTTCGGCCATTTAGGGTTTCAAAAATTTTTTGAGCTTCAATTTGATTGATTCATGTAAAATCCCTTCACAAAATTTAATCCTTGTAACTTAATATAAATGTGGTAATTTTTTTAGAATTTTTAGAATTTATTTTGATTTTTGGAAATTTTTTATTATTTTATTATTATTTTCTAATTTTCGAAAATTAATTAATTAAATTATGAAATTGTGTTTTATGGTAATTATAGGTGTTTAAATTCATTTTAGAAATTTATTTTTAATTTTTGTGAATTTTTATATATTTATTTGGAATTTATTAATTTTATGTAATTTTGAAAAATAGGGTTAATTATGTGTTTAATTGAAATTAATTGGTTAATTGAGTATATTTATTGATATTATTGAAATATATGTTGATAAAATTAATTTGAGTAATTATACTATTTTTGGTGAATTTTTTATTAATTTTAGTAAATTTATATATATAGGGGTATTTTGGTAATTTGACACTAAATTGGTTAAAAATGTAATTAAAATGGTTTTAATAGTTATTTAGGGTATAAAAATGATTTCTAAAAATTATTTAGTATTTTTAATTAATTAAAACTATTTTTCGTAAATTATTTTCAAATTATATATATAATATACGATTTTTCTAAATAATGAGTTTTTTTCGATTTTTAATGTGTTTTAGGGGTAATTAAGTAATTTGGATTGATAAAATGTATTTTTATTAGATAAGGGCATTTTCGGTATTTTTGTAAATATTTTATGAATTGTGAACCTCGATCGGTGAATTGTAGTTTGGAGTCCGACTGAGGGATTGTGGTTGTGAATTCTGTGTTATTCTTGAAGTGTATTTCTTTGCAGGACCGGCTTTACTCTTTGAGTAGAGAGATGTCCATTTTACAAGGGAGGTTCTGTCAAAATTTCGGTAGAATTCTCGTAAAATGTGATGTTCGGTCGAATTCTGATTCTAATTCTGTGTCTAGTATTCTAGATCGAGTTTCTAGGATTTTCTATTAGATTTATTCTAATTTTTGTTGTCGTTTGTTTGTTTAGTTGCACCAAGACAAAGGCCTAGTGGACCAGGCCCGTCAGACGCATCTCGTGGAGCGCAATAAACAGTGAGTTGTTATTTTATATATATATGTTTTTAGGGTGCATGTTTTAGAAATTAATGGTTGATTTTGATAAAATATGCATAAATGATTTAATTAGTACTTAGGTATATTTTTGGTATATTTTGATATATTTTAAATTTTATGCATGTTTTATTAAACATGTATACTTAAAATGTTTTTAAATATATTTCTAGTTTATTTTGCAATTATATTGGATTTATTTGACGTATATATACTCGAAATATACCTGGTTTACTTTTGGTATATTTCTAGTATATATATGGTTTATGTTGCTATTTTATTTAATATCATGCATCATTGATTTTATGAATGAATGTTTTATATAAAATTAAGGATATCAATAGAACGTGCTACCTAGTGGGTAGCACTAGGACCGAGTACGTACTGGTACGCATATAGCATTTAGGCTATATTACTAACCTATTTATGGATTATGATCGGATTGATTGATTTGATGTGTGATATGATTTGGGAGTGTGATTGTTGGAGCTCGGTTGACCAAGTGTCTCGAGGCCAATCACACTGACAGTTAGATTGCTGGAGCTTGGTTGACTTAGTGTCTCGGGGCCAATCTACTATCCAAATGGAACAAGTGAATTTATTTGGAATAAGTGAGCCTGTATGGCTAGAGTGTTGTCTAACACTGGTTTGAGGATGCGATTTTCTAGGGTTCTATTTGATCGTTCATAAACAATGATTTTTCAGCAAAATATATAAAATGATTTTGCTGCATTTGTGTGTATTTACCTGTATATATATATCTATTATATATACTATTGACTGTGTGCATTGTCATTTAGTATGCATATATATGTATTATAACAATTCACTCAGTGAAGTCTTACTCCCCTCCATTGACTATTTTTCAACAGAGTCATCGTCTTCAGACCTCAGTAGCAGACCTTTACACCGGATTTCTTCTGCCCGAGCTTCATTATGTAAACTGCTTATCTGAGTTTTATTTTATAATTTAGACACTGCAGTAGTTGTAAAATTGAAAAAGGTTATTGTACTATGTTTGTGTGAGTTGTATATTTTAAAGATTTGAACTGGAATTTGTATTAAGAGATTATTTATATATGAGATGAGGATGTTCGATTTAATATCATTGGTGGATTATTGTTTTAATATTTATGATTTTATTTCCACTACAGAATACATTATTTATGTTATTATTATTACTATTGCATGTTTTATTTTATTTTAAGGCTTGCAACGGGTTCCGAATTCAAAAGAATTCCCATTCCCTAACACCGGTTATGGCCCCTATTTTGGGTCATGACAAGTTTGGGTTTTGCTTTTACTGGTATGCCTACAACAAGCCTTACTCTAGAGTACGTGATAGAGTTAGCCAAGGAGATTGAGCTGAGGCTAGTCAGGCAAAGAGCTATGCCTGATAATTACCAGGTGGGAACTTAGTCAGGTGGATTTCAGACTACTCCGTACTTGAGTTTTCAGATTGGTTAGAGTAGTCAGTAAAAGGGCCCAATACAATAGAGCCAGAGACAACAGTAGAGGGTACATAGGAGTAGTAGACATAGTCGTAGAGGCCAACATAGATCGATCAGATTTGGGTCAGGTGCTTCGAGCAGCAGTAGTGGTTGTAGTTCTGAGTTAGCTGCCAGTGTTTGTTAGACGTGTGGTAGAGTCCATCAAGGACCGTGTTACATGACATTATTGACTTATTTTTTATGCGAACAGACATGACACTATGCTAGATCATGTCCCTATTATGGTTATCAGTCACAGCAAATTCCATAATTTCCATAGCAGTCGATTGCCAGTGCAGCACCAGTACCTTTTCAGTTACTTCCAGCTCAGCACCAGAGTTCTACTCAAATTGTTCCTCAGTAGGGTCATGGTAGAGGTACCAGAGGAGGTGCCAGAGGTTTTGGCAAGGTTTCTACCAGTCAGTAGGGAAGTCGAGGTTAGGCCAGAGTTTTTCATCTCACTCAATAGGATGCTCAGGCATCTAATGCAGTCGTGGCAGGTATTATTTCTGTTTATTACCTAAATGCTTGGGTTCTGTTTGATCCGGGTGCCACGCATTCATTTGTTTCTCTGGTGTTTGCTTCCAAGTCTTATTGGCAAGCTTTGAGGATGGCTTTTCCTTTGTTTGTTGCCACTCCTCAAAGCGATGCATTGGACACCGATATTATTCTTTCTGGTTGTCCAGTTTTCATCAGAGGTAGAGAATTGCCTGCTAATTTGATTTTATTGGATGTGATGGAGTTTGATGTTATTCTCGGTATGGATTGGTTATCTCAGTACTATGTCATTATGGATTGTTGGAGTAAAGAGGTGATATTCAGAATTCCTGATGAAGAAGAGTTTAAGTTTATTGGTGATAAGAGTTATGCACCTCAGAATCTCATCTCTGCTATTACAGCTAGGAAGATGTTGAGGAAGGGTTGTCAAGGTTATATTAGTCAGGGATACTTCAGTGGAGAAGTTGTTGCTCATAGATGTTCATGTTGCTTGTGAGTTTCCTGATGTTTTTCCTGAGGAATTGCCAGGCTTACCACCTTACAGAGAGATTGGGTTCTGTATCAATGTGGTTCCCGGCACTACCTCTATTTCGATGCCACCCTACAGAATGGCTCCTGTAGAGTCAAAAGAGTTGAAGGAGCAATTGCAGAAATTATTGGATAAGGGTTTTATCAGACTTAATATTTCTCCTTAGGGTGCACCAGTCTTATTTGTGAGGAAGAAGGATGGTACCCTGAGACTGTGCATTGACTACAGAGAACTGAACAAGGTGATAGTGAAGAACAAGTATCCTCTCCTGAGGATAAATGACTTGTTTGATCAGCTACAGGGTGCACAGTTCTTTTCTAAGATCGATTTGAGGTCAGGTTATCATCAATTACGGATCAGAGAGGCTGATAGTCCTAAAATGGTGTTATGCACTCAATATGGCCACTATGAGTTCCTAGTTATGTCGTTTGGTTTAACTAATGCACATGCAGTGTTTATGGATCTAATGAACAAGGTATTCAGACCATATGTGGATCAGTTTATGGTAGTCTTCATTGATGATATACTGGTGTATTCGAAGAGTATGGAGGAGCACGTATATCATTTGAGGATTATACTACAGACACTGAGAGAACATCAAATTTATGCTAAATTCTTGAAGTGTGACTTTTGGTTGGAGAGTGTAGCATTTCTTGGACACGTGGTGTCTAAAGAGGGTATTCAGATTGATCCACAGAAGATTGAGGTAGTGTCTAAGTTGCTTAGACCGACTTCAATTACTGATATTCAAAGTTTTCTGGGTTTAACTGGGTATTATAAGAGGTTTGTACAGGATTTTTCCAGAATTATAGCTCCTATGACTCGTTTAACTCAGAAGAATGTGAAGTTTGAGTGATCAGATGCTTGTGAGAACAATTTTTAGTTACTGAAGGAGAAATTGACCGCAACTCCAGTTTTGGCTTTGCCTAATGGAGTGGATATGTTTATAGTGTATTGTGATGCCTCTAGAGTTGGCCTAGGCTATGTGTTGATGCAGAATGGTAAGGTGATAGCTTATGCTTTGAGGCAGTTGAAGAAGCATGAACAGAATCATCCTAACTATGACCTAGAGATGGCTGCAGTGATCTTTCCTCTCAAGATCTGAAGACATTATTTGTACGGGGTGACTTATGAGATTTTTACAAATCACAAGAGCCTTAAGTACATTTTCTAGTAGAGAGATCTGAATCTGAGGCAGAGGAGATGGTTAAAACTATTGAAAGATTATGACTATGAGATCCTTTATCATCCAGGCATGGCTAATGTGGTAGCAGATGCCTTGAGTAGGAAGTCCTCAGGTAGTCTTGCTCACATCAGTGTGAAGAGGAGACCGTTGATCCAAGAGTTACATTAGTTAGTGGATTAAGGTCTGATGATGAAAGTGAGTATATCAGGTGGACTGATAGCTTAGTTTAAGGTGCGATCAATGTTGAGAGATAGGATTAAGGCAGCTCAGAGCCAAGATCTTATTTTGGAAGAGCTTGCAGAGAATGTTCGAACAGGGAAGTTCACTGATTTCACACTTGATGATGATGGTGTTTTGTGGATCAGTGGTAGATTGTGTGTTCCTGATATGGAGTTCCAGGTAGGAGACTACATTTTTCTGAAGGTGTCTCCGATGAAGGGTGTGATGAGATTTGGTAGGAAGGGTAAGTTAGCACCAAGATATATTGGACCATTCGAGATTCCAGAGAGAATTGGCACTGTTGCATATCAATTGGCTTTGCCTCTGAGTTTTTCTTAAGTGCATCCAGTGTTCCATATCTCCATGCTGAGGAAGTAGTGTTGCAGCCTGATAGCGTGGAAGTGAGTGAAGACTTTATGTTCATGGAAGAACCTATTGTGACCATGGACTATTAAGTTTGACAGTTGCATTCGAAGCAGATTCTGATGGTCAAGGTGTTGTGGCGTAGCAACAACGTAGAAGAGCATACTTGGGAGACCGAATGTTAAGACCTAAATAAGGGGCCATGACTGGTGCTAGGAAATGGGAATTCTTTCGAATCCGGAATCCATAGAAAGCCTTAAAAATAAAATAAAAGCATGCAATAATCAATAATAATAACATAAATAAAATATCTTGCAGCAGAAATTAAAATCTCATAAGTAATAATACAACTCATCAGCTGATTCAATAACACAAACTCATCTTATATATATATAATCTTTTAATACAAATTCTCAATTCAAACTTTTAAAATTTAAATCTCAAACATATATAGTACATACTGATCACTGAAACAACTATTGCAGTGTCTAGAATACAAAATAAACTTAAGTAAGCAATTTACACAATAAGGCTAGAGCGGAAGAAATCCGGCGTAACTGAGGTATGAGGACGAAGACTCTCCTAAAAAATCAACTGAGGGGAGTCAGACCTCACTGAGTGAATTGTTATAATATATATACATGCATAACTAAATGGCAAATGCACACATTTAATAGTATATATAATGAATATATATATAGGAAATACACATGGATGCAGCAAAAATCATTTTATATAATATGAAAATAATAACCATTTATGAAGGATCAAATAGAACCCTAAATGATTGCAACCTCAAATAGTGTTAGACAACACTCTAGCCATACAAGCTCACTTATTCCAAATAAATTCACTTGTTCCATTTGGACAGTAGACTGGCCCCGAGACACTAAGTCAACCGAGCTCCAGCAGTCTGACTGTCCAGTGTGATTGGCCCCGAGACACTTGGTCAACCGAGCTCCAGCAATCACACTCTCAAATCACATCTCACATCAATCAAATCAATCCAATCAATATCCATAAATAGGTTAGTAATTTAATTTAAATTCTATCATCGTATCGGTACGTACTCAGTCCTAGTGCTGCCCACTAGGTAGCACGTTCTATTTAAAAATAAATCCATACATTCATAAAATAAATGATGCATGATAATAATTAAAATGACAATATAAACCATATATATACTAGAAATATACCAAAAATAAACCAAGTATATTTTGAGTATATATACATAAAATAAATTCAATTTAATTATAAAATAAACCAGAAATAAACTATACATATACTTAAAAACATTTTAAATCTAATTCAATAATAAAACATGCATTTAATTTAAAATATACCAAAAATATACTAAAATATACCCAAAGTATACCTAAGCAATTATTAAATTATTTATGCATATTTCATAACATTTAAACATACATTTCTAAAACATGCAATCCTAAAACACGTATATATAAAATAATAACTCACAGTTGTGCGCTCCTCGAGACAAGTTCGATGGGCCTAGTCCACTAGGCCTCGGTCTCGATGCAACTAAATAAATAAACGACAACACGAAATTAGAATAAATCTAACGAAATTCTAGAGACTCGATCTAAAACACTGGACACAGAATAAGACTAGAGATTTGACCGGATGTCACGTTTTATGAGAATTCTACCAAAAATTCGACAGAACCTCCCCTGTAAAATGAACATCTCTCTACTCAGAAAGTAGAGTCAGTCCTGCAAGAAAACACATTTCGAAATAGATAGTCACACAACCCCTCGATCGAACTCCCAAACTACGATTCTACCGACTGAGGTTCATAATTCATGAGATATATACATAATGACATTTAAATTCCAAAAATACCATTTATATATCAACATATAGCAATTTAGGTATTTAAAACACTAAAAATAATTATTTTACTGATAATTACATAAAAACCCTAATTTTAATAAAATATATTAAAAATCCATAATTCTCGATAAATTCACAAATATTGATCAAAATTCATTTTATAAATCCAAATTACATAATTAGCCCAAAAACATATTAAAAATCATTAAAACTCATTTATTTACAAAAATAGTATATTATATATAATTTGAAAATAATTTTGGAAAAATAGTTTTAATTAGTTAAAAATACTAAATAATTTGTAAAAATTCATTTTTATACCTCAAATAATTATTAAAACCAATTTAACTTAATTTTCAACCAATTTATTACCAAATTACTAAAATACCCCTAATTATATATAAATTCACATAATATACTATAATTATTCAAAAATTCACTAAAAATTATACAATTGCTTAAAAATTAATTTCTCAACATATAATTCAATAAAATCAATAATTATACTCAATTAACTAATTAATTTTAACAAAATACTTATTTAACCTAATTTTGCAAAATTCACATAAACTAAATAAATTCATAATAATTATACAAAAATTAAAAATTAAATTCTAAAATTCATTTTAACCTCTATAAACACCATAAATCACAATTTCACAATTTATTTAATTATTTTACAAAAATTAGAAAATATTAATAAAATAATAAAAAATTCACAAAAATCAAAATAAATTCCATAAATTCTACAAAAATTATAGGATGTAGATTGAGCTACTAAGAACAATCTTTGTGAAGTAAGTAAGCTTGAATCATCAAGATCGAAGTTCAAAAAATTAAAGAACTCAAAATGGCTGAAATAGAAAATTGATCACCAACAAAAATCTAGACCAAAACAAGTGAAACTAAGCTTAGAAATGCACTCACCGGAGCTCAAGAAAGAGAATGAGACCGGCGAAGTCCAATTTGGTGGCCGAAAAATGGTTTGAACGGAGTTAAGCTTAGATTTTGGTTTCTTGGCCAAGAAACTGCCAAAACATGCTGGAAAAGGGATTAGCAAGCTGGAGAGGGTGGTGGCATGCCGAAAGGCACACCAACAGTGAGGAAATGAAGTTGCAGCGGCGAGAATGGGAGGAGGGTGTTGGACAATGAAGAGGAAAAAGGAGGGGCACGTTTTGTAATTAATCCAAACTTTATATATATATATATATATATATATATATATATATATATATATATATATATATATATATATATATAACACATATTAATTAAATAAAACTATATATAATACATACATAATTAAAAATAAACCCTAAAATGCTAAATATTTATATATATGCATGTATATGTATATATATTAATATGATAAATTAAATCATGCATGGAATCATGCAATTACATAAAATGGACCAACATAAATAATAATTATTATTTATTTAGATTTTAATTTTTCCAAAAATAAAATTATCGAAAAAATTTTACGTAAGAAATTTAAAATAGTTAAAAATAGCTTTAATAATTAACAAAATAATTAAATAATCAAATATATTTATGAAAATTATTAACACTGCATATCCCGATGCAGTTTAAAATTATTTAAAATCTCAGAATATTACACCGAAGCTGAGATGCGAGCTTCTTACCCATATCTCTTTCCCTCTTGATTCTTGTAATTATTCTTTTCTTGAATTCGGGGACGAATTCTTTTAAGAAGGGGAGACTGTAATAACCCTAGTTTTTAAATTAATTTAATATTTAATGAGATATGCAGTATTAATAAATTCAAAAGTTATATTTGATTATTTTATTTTGTGGTTAATATTTATTATTTTATGTTTAATTATAATTTTCTACGTATAAATATTTATCTAGAAACTTATTATTTGGACAATTAATTTACGTTATATTTACTACTTTGAAAAGAATTATTTTAATAATATTATTTAAGTACTAATGTTATTTTATTGATTGAATTAAGTTTGAGTTTTTTTAATTATTTAAATGATATTGTTTATTTTTATCATCATCATCATTATTATTATTATTATTATTATTATTATTATTATTATTATTATTATTATTATTATTATTAAACTACATTATTTGCATGGTTATTTTATGTGTTATTATATATATATACACACATATATAAATTAGGGTTTATTATTATTTTATGTGTGTGCATTATTTATTATTGTGTTATAGATATATGTGTGTGTGTGTGTGTGTGTCACAACCCAAAACAGGGGCCATGACCGACGCTAGGGAATAGGAATTCTTTCGAATCCGGAACCCATAACAAGCCTTAAAATAAAATAAAAACATGCAATAATAATCATGTAAATAAAATAACTTGCAGCGGAAATAAATTTCATAAATAAAATAAAAATCCACTAACAAATTTAATAATACAAATCCATCTTTTATAAATATAAATATCTTTTAATACAATCTTAGTTCAAATCTTTAAAATATAAATCTCACACAACCATAGTACATAATATCTCACAGCTGACTATAACTACTGCAGTGTCTAGATTATAAAATAAAGTCAAGTGAGCAGTTTACATAGTGAAGCTGGGATGAAAGAAATCCAATGTAAAGGTCTGCTACTGAGGTCTGAAGACTATGACTCTCCTGAAAAATAGTCAACGGAGGGGAGTCAGACCTCACTGAGTGAATTATTATAATATATATACATGCATAGCTAAATGACAAATGCACATAGTCAACAGTATATATAATAAATATATATACAAGCAAATACACACGGATGCAATAAAATCATTTTTATATATTTACTGAAAATAATAGCCGATTATGAAGGATCAAATATAACCCTAGAAAATCACAACCTCAAAACAGTGTTAGACAACACTATAGCCATACAGGCTCACTTATTCCAAATAAATTCACTTGTTCCATTTGGACAGTAGACTGGCCTCGAGACACTTGATCAATCGAGCTCCAACAGTCTGACTGTCAGTGTGATTAGCCCGGAGACCCCTAGTCAACTGAGCTCCAGCATCACACTCTCAAATCACATCACACATCAAATCAAATCAATCTGATCAATTTCCACAAATAGGTTAGTAATATAGCCTAAATGCTATTATCGTACCGATACGTACTCGGTCCTAGTGTTGCCTACTAGATAGCACGTTCTATTGATATCCTTCATTATTATATAAAACATACATTCATAAATTAAATGATGCATGATATTAAATAAAATAGCAACATAAACCATATATATACTAGAAATATACCAAAAGTAAACCAAGTATATTACAAGTATATATACGTCAAATAGATTCAATTTATTTATAAAATAAACTATAAATATACCTAAAAACAATTTAAGTATAATTCATTAATAAAACTTGCATATAGTTTAAAATATACCAATAATATACCTAAGTAATAATTAAACCATATATGCATATTTTATACAAAAAAAAACATACATTTCTAAAAACATGTATCCTAGAACACGTATATACAAAATAACAACTCACTGTTATTGTGCTCCACAAAACGGGTCCGACGAGCCTAGTCCACTAGGCCTCGGTGTAATATCCCGAATTTTTAAATAATTTTAAACTCCATCAGGATATGCAGTGTTAATAATTTATATATATTATTATTATTATTATTGTTATTATTAATTTTAAAATATTCAAAAATGCCCAAAAATCCAAAAAATCTCCAAAAATTCCACAAAAATTCATACATGTAGATTAAGCTACTGGGATCAACATTTGTGAATGGAGTTTTCATGAATCAAACAACTTGAAGTTCAAAAAAATCAAAAACCCTAATATGGCCGAAATAAAAAATTTGAAACCTAAGCAAATCAAGACCATTTAAGCTCAAACCAAAGCTAGAATCACACTCACAGGAGCTCAAGGAGAAGAAAGAGACCAGCGGTGTCGAAAATGGTGGCCAAAAAGTTGGTGAACGGCGAGGAGAGGAATTTCGACCAAAATGGAAGAAAAGAGGCTGCCGGCGCCGGGGAAGGAGGCTGGGGACGGCGGAGTGGCTGGCTGGGGAAGGTGGAGCTGCTAGCGGCACACCGATGGTTGGGGATCGGGAGTTACAGCGGTGAGGGGAAGGTGGTCGCGCGGGAAGAAGAAGAAGAAAAAGAAAAAGAAAAAGAAAAGAAAAGAAAAGAAAAGAAAATGAAAAGAAAATGAAAAAGAAAAAGAAAAAAAAAGAAAAGAAAAATAATAAAAAAATAATTTTAATAAAATATTTGAAAAAAATCACATCCACACACTTAATATTTAATATTTTAAAATTTAATATTAATTAAAAATAACTAAATAACAATAAAATAATTAATTAATTAATTAAATATTAGGGTAAAATACTAAACCCTAATTAAATAAATAGGTACACATATACACGGTGTTTAGTATTTTAAAAATACGTATGAGTTCATGCAAGTCTGTAAATATATTTAAAATAATTAATGATAAATTATTTACGTGAAAATTTCCCCGAAAATAAAAGTCTCGAAAAAATTTTACGTAAAACACTGTGAATAAAACACAATAATTAAAATAGGTTTTAAATACATATCAACTAGTAAAAATATCGTAATATATATACAAAAATTATTAACACTGCATATCCCAGTACAGTGTTAAAATATTTAAAAACACGGGATATTACAATATTACACAGGCTTATACGTCGAATTTCTTCCGTCCCGGATTTATTATGTAAACTGCTCACTTGAGTTTTATTTTATGATCTAGACACTGCAGTAGTCGTAAAATTATTAAAAGATATTGTATTATATTTGTATGAGTTATGTACTTTAAATATTTGAACTGGATTTGTATTAAAAGTTTATTTATATATGAGATGAGGATTTGATTTAAATCTCGTGGTGGATTATTATTTTGATATTTATGATTTTATTCCGCTGCATATTATTTACTTAATTGTATTGTTATTATTACTATTGCATGTTTTATTTTATTTTTAGGCTTGCTACAGGTTCCGGATTCGAAAGAATTCCCGTTCCCTAGCGCCGGTCATGGCCCCTGTTTTGGGTCGTGACATACAGATTCTGTATTCAAAAAAATTCTCATTCCCTAGTGTCGGTCATGACCCCCTGTTTTGGGTCGTGACATCGGCGTAGCTAGAAAAATAAAATAATAACAACAATCAGAATAAACTTCTAACTCTATGCTTCTAAGATTACTATAGAAAGATTCAATAAAAAAATTCTAAAACTAAACTCGAACCGATTGTCACGTTTTACGAAAAATTTACTAAAATTTTGACAAAGTCTCTTTGTAAAATGGACATCTCCCTACAAAAGTAAGGTCGATCCTGCATAGAAAACACACTTCTAAAATCACAAAGCACAATACCTCGGGTTGAAACTCCAAACTCCACAAATCCCCAATCGAGATTCACAATTCACAAACCAATAATATTAAACAGTAAAATAATAAAAATCATCAAAAACTCATAAAAATATTTAAAAACCTTTATTTTCCAACTAAAACATAAAAGTCTAATTTAAATAATATTTGATAATTAAATTCATAAATGGAATAAAATCCCTATTTTACAATTAAATTAACATAAATTGCAAATAATATTTAAAATCACAATTTAACATCACAAAAATAATAAAATACACACGTAGTCTCAAAATAATAATTACACTTATTATTTACACAATATTCTAAAATTATCACAATTTAACTAACAAAATCTCAAATATTATATAATTGTAATAACCCTAGTTTTTAAATTATTTTATTATATAATGAGATATGCAGTGTTAATAAAATTTAAAAGTTAAATTTAATTATTTTACTATTTTGTGATTAATTATTATTATTTTATGTTTAATTGAATTTTCTATATATTATTTTGGAACTTATTATTAATACATAAATATATTATTAATGTTATTATTGTCATTATTATTTTATGTGAGTTATTATTATAATTATCGTGCGATATTATTATCATAGTATTATTTTAATATTAATATTTTGAGTACATCATTATTATTTTATTTTTATTGATTGATATTAGTGCATTATTAAATTATTTCATGAATATTGTCTATATTATTGTTATTTTCAAATGTATTTTGCATTATTAATATGATGGTTACTATTTTTATTTTTATCATTAGTATTATTTTTATAACACTAGTTTATGTGCATTACTATTTCTATTATTTTTATTTTATTAAATATACATTATTTGTATTATTAATTATTTAATAATTATGGTTATTATTATTGTTACTTTTAAATGATATTTATGTGTTTATTTTTATGTGTGTGTGATTATATTGTGAGTGTGTGAATATATATATATATATATATATATATATATATATATATATATATATATATATATATATATATATATATATATATATATATATATATATTCACACACTCACAATATAATCACACACATATAAAAAAACATGTGCAGAACCATTTTTTTCTTTCCCTTTCTCCCGCAAATCTGTCACGACCCAAAACAGGGGCCATGATCGGCGCTAGGGAACGGGAATTCTTTCGAATCTGGAACCCGTAGCAAGCCTAAAATAAAATAAAACATGCAATAATAATAATAACAACACAATTAAATTAAAAACTGTGCAGCAGAATAAAATCATAAATGTAAAAATAATAATCCACCACGGGATTTAAATCAAATCCATATCTCATATATATATAAACTTTTAATACAGATCCAGTTCAATTTCTCAAAATACATAACTCACACAAATATAATACATAAAACTCATAATTTATTTACAACTACTGCAGTGTCTAGATTATAAAATAAAACTCAATACTCAGATAAGCAGTTTACACAAAGAAGCTGGAGCGGAAGAAATCCGGCGTACAGGCCTGCTACTGAGGTCTGAGGAAGAAGACCCTCCTGAAAAATGGTCAATAGAGGGGAGTCAGACCTCACTAAGTGAATTACTATAATATATATACATGCATACTAAATGTCAATGCACACAATCAAAGTATATATAATATGTATATATATACAAGCAAATACACACAGATGCGATAAATTCATTTTATAAATTTTTAATTAAAATCACAGTTCATGAAGGATCAAATAGAACCCTAGAAAATCGCAACCTCAAAACAGTGTTAGACAACACTCTAGCCATACAGGCTCACTTATTCCAATATATGATCACTTGATCCATTTAGATAGTAGACTGGCCCCGAGACACTAAATCAACTGAGCTCCAGCAGTCTGACTGTCAGTGTGATTGGCCCCGAGACACTAGGTCAACCGAGCTCCAGCAATCACACCTGCAAACCATATCTCACACATCAAATAATCATAACCAATCAATATCCACAAATGGTTAGAAATATAGCCTAAATGCTATAAGAGTACCGGTACGTACTCAGTCCTAGTGTTGCCCACTAGGTAGCACATTCTATCGATATCCTTCATTAAAATAAAAAGCATACATTCATAAAAGTAAATGATACATGAATTGAATAAAATAACCCCATAAACTATATATATATATATACTAGAAATATACCAAAAGTAAACCAGGTATATTTCAAGTATATATACATCAAATAAATCCAATTAAATTACAAAATAAACTAGAAATATACTTAAAAACATTTTAAACATAATTCATTAATAAAACATGCATATAGTTTAAATTATATAGAAAATAAATAAAAAATAAACTAAAAATAAACTTAAGTAATAATTAAACCATTTATGCATATTTAATCAAAATAGAGTGTATATTTCTAGAATCATGCACCCTAGAGCACATATATTTAAAATAGTAACTCACACTTAGTGCGCTCCTCGAGATAGGTCCGATGGGCCTCGGTCTCGACGTAACTAAACATACAAAAATAACAGACATCAGAATAAACCTAACAGAAAACCCTAGAAACTCGATCTAGAATATTAGGCACATAATCAAAATTAGGGTTCGACCGAACATCACGTTTTACGAGAATTCTATCGAAAATCCGGCAGAACCTCCCCTGTAAAACGGACATCTCTCTACTCAAAGAGTAGAGCCGGTCCTGCAAAGAAATGCACTTCGAAAAATAGGCACAAAAACACATCCACAACCCCTCGGTGAGACTCCAAACTACAGTTTACCGACCGGGGTCCATAATCACAGCATAATTATGGAAATGCCAAAAATGCCCTTATATCACAGAAATACATTTTATAAGTAGAAATTACGTAATTAACCTTAAAACACAGTAAAAATCGATAAAACTCATTTTATTTAGAAAAATCGTATATTATATATATAATTGAAAATAATTCACGAAAAATAGTTTTAATCAATTAAAAATACTAAATAATTTGTAGAAATCATTTTTATACCTTAAATAACTATTAAAACCAATTTAATTACATTTTTAGTCAATTTAGGGTAAAATTACCAAAATACCCCTATATATATAAATATACTAAAATTCATTCTAAAATTCACCAAAAATAGTATAATTGCACAAAATTAATTTTCTCAACATATTTATCAATAATATCACTAAATAAACTTAATTAACCAATTAATTTCAATTAAAAACACAATTAACCTAATTTTCCAAAATTACATAAACCTAAATAATTCAAAATAAATACATAGAAATTCATAAAAATTCCAAATAAATTTCTATACTTCATTTAAAAACCTATATTTATCATAAAACACAATTTCACAATTTAATTAATTAATTTTCGAAAATTAGAAAATAATATTAAAATATTCAAAAATACCCAAAAATCAAAATAATTACTAAAAATTCTACAAAAATTCACACATGTAGATTAAGCTAAGGGGAACAACATTTGTAAAGGAATTTTTCATGAATCAATCAATTCAAAGTTCAAAAAAATCAAGAACCCTAAAATGGCCGAATTACCAAAATCGAAACCTAAGCAAATCAAGACCATTTTAAGTGAAACAAAACTTGGAATCACACTCACCGGAGCTCAAGGAGAAGAAAGAGACCAGTGGTGTCGAAAACGGTGGCCGAAAACGTCGTGAACGACGGTGGCCAAAGTTTCAACTTCCCGAGCTAATTTCGGCCAAACCTCGACGGAATAGGGTGCTGCTGGCAGCGGGGAAGGTTGGGGAAGGAGGTAGCACGCCGGGAGGCACACCGACAATAAGAAAACGATGTGACAGGTGGTGGTTTGTGATCGGGCGTACGTCGAGAAGAAGGAGGAGGGTGGATGGCAGTTTTGTAAATAATTCAAACTTTATAATTTGTTTTAATATTAAATGTATATATATGTATATATATATACTTTACACTATATATTAAAATAATATAAAATCACACACATTAAATATACACCACACACATATAATTTAATATTTTTAAAATTTAATACACCAAAAAAATAATTAAATAATATTAAAATACATTTATAAATAATAAAATATTAGGGTAATTAATTAAACCCTAGTTAAATAAATAAATACACATATATACATTATTTAGTACTTTAAAAATATATATGAGTTCATGCAAGTCCGTAAATCTATTTAAAATAATTAATAGTAAATTATTTACGTGAAAATTTTCCCGAAAATAGAATTCTCAGGAAAATTTTACGTAAAGCACTTAAAATAATATACAACAATTAAAATAAGTTTTAAATACATATTAACTCGTAAAAATATCATAATTATACAGAAATATTAACACTGCATATCCCGATGAAATATTAAAATATTTAAAAACACGGGATATTACAGTCTTCCCCCCTTACAAGAATTCGTCCCCGAATTCCAGAAAGAAAATGATAACAAGATCAAGAAGGGAAGAGATACGGGTAAGAAGCTCACATCTCAGCTTCAGTCTCCCACGTATGCTCCTCAATTCTGTTGCTACGCCATAGAACCTTGACCATCGGAATCTGCTTCGAACGCAATTGTCGGACTTGATAATCAACGATTGCCACAGGTTCTTCCACAAACGTCAAATCTTCACTCACTTCTACATTATCGGGCTGCAACACGTGTAAAGGGTCTGAGATATACTTCCTCAGCATCGAGATATGAAATATCGGATGCACTTGTGACATACTCGGAGGCAAATCCAACCGATATGCAACAGTGCTAACTCTTTCTAGAATCTCAAATGGTCTGATATATCTCGGTGCTAACTTACCCTTCTTGCCAAATCTCATCACACCCTTCATCGGAGATACCTTCAGAAAAATAAAATCTCCAACCTGAAACTCCACATCTCTGTGCCTAGGATCCGCATAGCTCTTCTGCCTACTAATTACGGTCTCTAATCTGTGCTTAATCACGGTGACTTTCTCTGTAGCATCCTGAACCATCTCAGGTCCAGTCAAAGCTCTCTCACTAATCTCATCCCAACTCAAAGGGGATCTACACTTCCTTCCATACAAATCCTCATACGGTGCCATGCCAATACTGCTATGGTAGCTGTTATTATATGCAAACTCAACGAGTGGAAAATGATCATCCCATCTACCTCCCAAATCCAAGACACACATCCTTAACATATCTTCCAGCGTCTAGATCGTCCTCTTAGACTGACCATCTGTCTGAGGATGAAAAGCAGTACTTAAGTCCAACCTAGTGCCCATCGCTTCCTGCAACTTCTGCCAAAAATGAGAAGTAAACACTGAACCTCTATCTGACACAATGGACACAGGTACTCCATGAAGGCACACAATATGCTTCACATACAGCTTCGTCAATCTAGCTATAGAATAAGTGGCTTTCACAGGCAAGAAATGTGCAAACTTCGTCAACCTGTCTACAATCACCCAGATGGAATCGTATCCATCCTTCGAACGAGGTAAACCTATGACAAAATCCATAGCTATCCTTTCCCACTTCCACTCAGGAATAGGAAGAGGCTGAAGCTTCCTAGAAGGCTTCTGATGCTCAGCTTTCACTTGTTGACACGTCAGACACTTAGCAACGTAATCGGTGACATCCTTCTTCAATCCATCCCACCAGTATAAGTCTCTGATACTGTGGTACATCTTAGTGACACTCGGATGTATGCTATAGGCTGTAGAATGTGCTTCCTCTAGGATCTCTTCTCTCAAATCATCCACATCAGGAACACACAATCTACCACTAATCCACAACACACCATCATCATCAAGTGTGAAATCAGTGAACTTCCCTGATCGAACATTCTCTGCAAGCTCTTCTAGAATAGGATCTCGGCTCTGAGCTACTTTAATCCTATCCCTCAGTATAGATCACACCTTAAATTAAGCTAGCAGTGCACCTGACCTACTAATCTTCATCATCAAACCTTGATCCACTATCAGATGCAACTCCTAGATCAATGGTCTCCTCTCAACACTGATGTGAGCAAGATTGCCTGAGGACTTTCTACTCAAGGCATCCGCTACTACATTAGCCTTACCCAGATGATATAATATCTCACAATCATAATCCTTCAACAATTCCAACCATCTTCTCTGCCTCAGATTCAGATCTCGCTGTTGGAATATGTACTTAAGGCTCTTGTGATCAGTAAATATCTCACAAGTCACCCCATACAGATAATGTCTCCAAATCTTCAAAGCAAAGATCACTGCAGCCATTTCAAGGTCATGTGTAGGATAGTTCTGCTCATGTTTCTTCAATTGCCTCAAAGCATAGGCTATCACCCTACCATTCTGCATCAACACATAACCAAGGCCAACTCTAGAGGCATCACAATAAACTGTGAACTTATCCACATTATTAGGCAAAGCTAATACTGGCACTGTGGTTAACTTCTCCTTCAACAACTGAAAACTATTCTCACAAGCTTCTGACCACTCGAATCTAACATTCTTCTAAGTCAAGTGAGTCATAGGGGCTGCAATTCTAGAAAAATCTTGCACAAACCGCCTATAATATTCGGTTAAACCCATAAAACTTCAAATCTCAGTAACAGAAGTTGGTCTAGGCCACTCAGACACTGCTTCAATCTTCTGTGGATCAACCTGGATACCTTCTTTAGACACCACGTGTCCAAGAAAAGAAAAACTCTCCATCCAGAAATCACACTTCGAGAATTTAGCATAAAGTTAATGATCTCCCAGTGTTTGTAGTACAATCCTCAAGTGATATACATGCTCCTCCGTACTCCTAGAATAAACCAGTATGTCATCAATAAAGACTACCATAAATTGATCCATATATGGTCTGAATACCTTGTTCATCAGGTCCATAAAAGTTGTTGGTGCATTAGTCAAACCAAAAGACATCACCAGAAACTCATAATGGCCATATCGAGTGCGGAATGCCGTTTTAGGAACATCGGCTTCACTGATCCGCAACTGATGATAACCCGACCTCAAGTCAATCTTAGAAAAGAACTGTGCAACCTGTAGCTGATCAAATAAGTCATCTATCCTCGGGAGAGGATACTTGTTCTTCACTGTCACCTTGTTCAGCTCTCTGTAGTCAATGCACAGTCTCAGGGTACCATCCTTCTTCTTCACAAACAGGACCGGTGCACCCCAAGGAGAAACACTAGGTCTGATAAAACCTTTATCCAATAACTCTTGCAATTGCTCCTACAACTCTTTCAACTCTGCAGGAGCCATTCTATAGGGTGGAATAAATATAGGAGTAGTACCTGGAACCACATCTATACAAAACTCAATCTCTCTGTGAGGTGGTAAACCTGGCAACTCCTCAGGAAAAACATCAGGAAACTCACAAGCAACAGGAACATCTGTGAGTGACAACTTCTCCACTGAAGTATCCCTGACTAATGCCAAATATTCCTGACATCCTTTCCTCAATAACTTCCTAGCCGTAATAGCAGAAATAAGATTCTGAGGTGCTGAACTCCTATCACCCACAAATTTAAAATCTTCTTCATTAGGAATTCTGAACGTCACCTCTTTATTCCTGTAATCCACCACAACATAGTGCTGAGATAACCAGTCCATTCCCAGAATAACATCAAACTCCATCACATCCAACAAAATCAAATCAGCGGGTAATTCTCTATCTCCCATGAGAACTGGACAACCAGAAAAAACAATATCGATGTCCAAGGAATCGATCAGAGGAGTGGTAACAGACAAAGGAAAAGCCATCCTCGAAGCTTGCCAATAAGATTTGGAAGCAAAAATAGGAGAAACAAACAAATATGTGGCACCCGGATCAAACAAAACCCATGCATCCAGGTAACAGACAGAAATAATACCTGCCACGACTGCATTAGATGCCTGACCATCCTGCTGAGTGAGATGAAAAACTCTGGCCTGTCCTCGACCTCCCTGCTGACTGGTAGAAGCCTGGCCAACACCTCTGGCACCTCCTCTAGTACCTCTACCATGACTCTGCTATGGAACAAGCTGAGTGGAACTCTGATGCTGGGCTAAAGGTAACTGAAATGGCACGGGTGTAGCACTAGCAATCGACTGTTGTGGGAATCACAGAATCTGTGACTGCTGATACCCGGAATAAGGACACGATCTAGCAAAATGTCCTGTCTGCCCGCATCTAAAGCATGTCAGTGGTGTCAGGTAACACGGTCCCTGATGGACTCTACCATAAGTCTGGCAAACACTGGCAGCTGATCTAAAATTGCGACCACTGCTGCTGCTCGAAGCACCTGATCCAAATCTGAACGATCTACGCTGACCTCCACGGCCATGTCTACTGCTCTGATGCACTCGCTACTGCTGCCTTTGACTCTGCTGAGTCTGACCTCACTGCTGACTACTCGAACCAACATGAAAACTCGAATACGGAGTAGCCTGCAATCCACTCGACTGAACTCCCAACTGGTAATAATCAGGCATCGCTCCCTGCCTAACTAGCCTCAGCTCAATCTCCTTGGCTAACTCAATCATAGATTCTAGAGTAAGGCCTGCTGTAGGCATACCAGCAAACATTGAACCCAATCCAGTGACATATATAGTGACAGCGAAATACTGGTCTCGCATCAGATCCTCTGCATATCTACCCAGCCGAAGAAACTCTCGGGTATACTCCTCAATTGATCGATCACCGTAAGAAATGCTGGTCAATCAAAGATGATAGCTCATACGGAGAGGCTCTAGACAGAATCTCCTCATAAACCGCTCTCAGAACTGAGCCCAGGTCATCATCATCATATAAGGCTGAATCATCTGAATAAACCAATCTAGGGCTGGTCCCTCGACAGACAACTCGATGATCATAATCCGCTGGTACTCAATATGAGCAGTCCGAGTCCGTGTCTCGATCGCATGCAGAAAGTCTAACGGATCGAAAGTCCCATCAAATGCAATCCTGCCAACTCGGGCATAGAACAAAGCTGCCTCAGGGTCAGACATACCATGCTGATTGGCAGGCTGAATGACTGGAGGCACAGGAACATCCTCAAACTCAAGCTCAACAGGCTCCTCATCCTGTAACTCTCTCTGCCTACGGCGACCTGCTGCTCCTCGAGGTCTACCTCTGCCACGACCTCTACGTCTAACTGGCTGCTCAGGAGGTAAAACCTCATCCTGAAAAGACTCATCATCCTTGGCCTCAACGATCGGTGGAGCGACATGCGCTCACCTTCTCATTCTGAAAAGACAACTGAACGATTCAGGCAAAACAGACAATGGAGGAATAACACAGAAAACTAAAGCAAGGAATACTTATCAAGACATACTCAAACCTAATTCACTGCAGTAGTTACCAAAAGAAAACACAACTTAAAAACTAGGGCCACGACTCACACAACTAAGCCCTGACACAAAACTCCACTCTAATACCAACTTTGTCACGACCCAAAACAGGGGCCATGACCGGTGCTAGGGAACGGGAATTCTTTCGAATCCGAAACCCGTAGCAAGCCTAAAATAAAATAAAACATGCAATAATAATAATAACAACACAATTAAATTAAATACTGTGCAGCGGAATAAAATCATAAATGTAAAAATAATAATCCACCACGGGATTTAAATCAAATCCATATCTCATATATATATAAACTTTTAATACATATCCAGTTCAATTTCTCAAAATACATAACTCACACAAATATAATACATAAAACCCATAATTTATTTACAACTACTGCAGTGTCTAGATTATAAAATAAAACTCAATACTCAGATAAGCAATTTATACAAAGAAGCCGGGGCGAAAGAAATCCAGCTTATAGGCCTGCTACTAAGGTATGAGGAAGAAGACTCTCCTGAAAAATGGTCAACAGAGTGGAGTCAGACCTCACTGAGTGAATTACTATAATATATATACATGCATACTAAATGTCAATGCACACAATCAAAGTATATATAATATGTATATATATATACAAGCAAATACACACAGATGCGATAAATTCATTTTATATATTTTTATTTAAAATCACAATTCATGAAGGATCAAATAGAACCCTAGAAAATCGTAACCTCAAAATAGTGTTAGACAACACTTTAGCCATACAGGCTCACTTATTCCAATATATGATCACTTGATCCATTTAGACAGTAGACTGGCCCCGAGACACTAAGTCAATCGAGCTCCAGCAGTCTGACTGTCAGTGTGATTGGCCCCGAGACACTAGGTCAACCGAGCTCCAGCAATCACACCTGTAAACCATATCTCACACATCAAATAATCATAACCAATCAATATCCTCAAATGGTTAGTAATATAGCCTAAATGCTATAAGCGTACCGGTATGTACTCGGTCCTAGTGTTGCCCACTAAGTAGCACGTTCTATTGATATCCTTCATTAAAATATAAAGCATACATTCATAAAAGTAAATGATGCATGAATTGAATAAAAAAACCACATAAACTATATATATATATATATGTCACGACCCAAACTAGGAGTCATGACCGGCGCTAGGGAACGGGAATTCTTTCGAATCCGGAACCCGTAGCAAGCCTAAGAAAATAAAATCATACAATAATAATATAAAAGTACGACCAAATTAAAATTTTTCTGAATCAATATATAAAATAAATACTCCAAATCCCTTAATAAATGAATACATATTCGTACAATGTTCAAATACAAATTCTCAGAGTAATTAAATATCCAAACAAAATAATACACTTCCAATATAATGACACTACTACTGCAGTTTCTAGAATACAATTCAAAGTTCAGAATATACATTTGCATAAAATAGCCGGGACTGAAGAACACCGGCGAGGAACTCTACAACTAAGGTCTGACGATATGGAATCTCCTGAAAAAAATAATTGAGGGGGGTCAGACCTCACTGAGTGAATTATTATACTATATATACATACAAACTAAACCATAACAATCAGACATTCTTATATATATATGTATATACACACATTTCACACGAATGCCAAACTTTGCTTTTATAAATATACTAAATGTAGAAAACGTTTGTTTTAATTCATGAAGGATCCATAGAACCCTAAATAATAACAACCTCAAACAATCCCATCATCACTCTAGCCATACAGGCTCACTTGATTCCAAATAGAACACTTATTCCAATTTGGACAGCAGACTGGCCCCGAGACACTAAGTCGACCGAGCTCCAGCAGTCTGGCTGTCAGTGTGATTGGCCCCGAGACACTTGGTCAACCGAGCTCCAGCAATCACACTATCCATCACCTCACATCTCAATCAACCCAATAGATCATTCAATTCACTTATGGACAGTAGACTGGCCCCGAGACACTAAGTCAACCGAGCTCCAGCAGTCTGACTGTCAGTGTGATTGGCCCCGAGACACTTGGTCAACCGAGCTCCAGCAATCACACTATCTAACATACCATTAATCTTAGTCAAATCAATTAAATCAATTATAATCACCCAATTTTAACTCTCACTCAATCCTTATCTACCGTACCGGTACGTACACGGTCCTAGTGCTGCCCACTAGGAAGCACGTTCTATTGATATCCTTCATTTCGAATAAATCATTCATTCGAAAAATAATTAATGTAGAACCATATTCATAATAGTAAAACCAACCATATATATATACCAAAAATATACCTAAAATATACCCAGTATATTTCAGGTATATATATATATATAGTCAAATAAAATATGAAATAAACTAAAGATAAATCATTAATTTAGTTAAAAAAAATTTAAATGAGTAACAATAATATAACATGCATTATCTTAAAAATATACTTAAATATGCAAAAGATATACCCTAAGTACTCAAATCATTTAATAAACCATTTATGTATAAATATTCATTTAAATACGTGTTTGTGTTTAACATATATTCACAAATATACTAAAAATAAACCTAATTATCTAGCATGCATATATCAAAAATAAACCCTAAATATACCACTAATGTGTTAGGTTTAATTTAATAATAAAACATTTATTTATTCGGAAATAAATAAAAAAATATACCAAAAATAAACTTAAAAATAATTTAAGTGTAGGTTTATAATTTAACATGCAATTATTTAAGAATAAACCTAAAATCTACTGAAACTATACCTAAAGTATACTAATCATTTAATAAAATAATTATGTCTAAGTGTACATTTTAAAACATGTGTATATTACTCAAATGTATTAAACCTAAACCTAATTGTTTAATGTGCATATATCAAACTAACATGCATAATTATTTAATATGCATATATATAAGAATGCAACCCTAGATATACCAAAAATATTATAATTTAAATCATTTTTTAAAACATACAATGAAAATGAAAAATTCTAAATAATGCACCCTATATGCAGTGCATATATATACAGTATAATAACTCACATGTTAGCGCTCCACGAGACAAACTCGGCGGGCCTGATCCGTTAGGCCTCGGTCTCGGCGCAGCTAGACAAACAAATGACAACATGAAATCAGAATAAATTTAACAAAAATTCTAAAGACTCGATCTAGAATTTTAGACACAGCTTTAAAATAGGAATTTGACCGGACATCACGTTTTACGAGAATTCTACCGAAAATCCGGCAGAACCTCCCTTGTAAAACGGACATCTCTCTACTCAAAGAGTAGAGCTAGTCCTGCAAAGAAATACACTTCGGAATAAACACAGGATTACAATCAAAATCTCTCGGTCGGACTCCAAACTACAATTCACCGACCGAGGTTCACAATTCACAGAATATTTATAAAATACCGAAAATGCCCTTATATAATAAAAATACATTTTATAAATCCAAATTACTTAATTAACCCTAAAACATACTAAAAATCAATAAAAACCCATTTATTTAGAAAAATAGTATATTATATATAATTTGAAAATAATTTACGAAAAATAGTTTTAATTAATTAAAAATACTAAAAATTTGCAGAAATCATTTTTATGCCCTAAATAGCTATTAAAACCAATTTAATTACATTTTTAACCAATTTAGTGTAAAATTACCAAAATACCCCTATATATATATTCACTATAAATGTTCAAAAATTCACCAAAAATTATATAATTATTCAAAAATTAATTTCTCAACATATAATTCAATAATATCAATAAATATACTCAATTTACCAATTTATTTCAATTAAACACATAATTAACCCTATTTTTCAAAATCACCTAAACTTAATAAATTCCAAATAAATACATAAAAATTCACAAAAATTACAAATAAATTTCTATAATTAATTTAAACTCCTATAATCACCATAAAACACAATTTCATAATTTAATTAATTAATTTTCGAAAATTAGAAAATAATAATAAAATAATCAAAAATTCACAAAAATTAAAATAAATTCCAAAAATTCTAAAAAAATTACAGCATGTATATTAAGCTTCCAGGAACAAAGTTTCTGAAGGAAGTTTTCATGAATCAATCAAATTGAAGCTAAAAAAAATTCGAAACCCAAAATGGCTGATTTGAAGAAATTGAAACCTAAGCAATTCTAGACCAAATCAAGTGAAACAAAGCTTGGAATCACACTCACCAGAGCTCAAGGAGAAGATAGAGACTGAAAGCATCAAATTTGGTGGCCGGAAAGTACTTGGTCGGAGTTAAGTTGATTTTTGGCTCTTTGAAGAAAATCCGGCCAAAACTCACCGGAAAAGAGTGTTTTAGGTGGTGGAAATGGTTGGAGGTGGAAGAGGAAGGCTGAGAGGCATAGTAACAGGAAGAAAACCAGCTTGAAAGTGGCTGGAAATGGAAGAAAACGTTTTGGGAGGAAGAAGATGAAGGAGGGGCAAAAGTGTAAATAAAGGGAAGTTTTGGTTTTTTTGATAAAAAAATTATGTATATATGTATATATATATATATTTACACTATATTATAATAATATAAAATTTCACACACATTAAATATACACCACACACATATTTTAATATGTTTAATAATTTATAAACTTAAAATTAATTAATACAAAAAATTAAATAATAAAATTAAGGAAATTAATTAAGCTCTAATTAATTTAAATAAATACACATATATACATTTTATTTTAGCACTTTAAAATTATATATGAGTTCATGCAAATTCATAAAACTAGTCAAAATAAATAGTATTAATTTACTTACGTGTCAATTTTTCCGAAAATATAATTTCCGAAAAAATTTTACGTAAAATACTTAAAATAATATAAAATAATTAAAATTAGCTTTAAACAAACAACAAACTCATAAAATATCATAAATATATATATAAAAATTATTAACATTGCATATCCCGATGCAGTATAAAAATAATTAAAAATTCAGGATATTACAATATATATATATATATATATATATATATATATATATATATACTAGAAATATACCAAAAATAAACCATGTATATTTCAAGTATATATACGTCAAATAAATCCAATTAAATTATAAAATAAACTAGAAATATACTTAAAAACATTTTAAACATAATTCATTAATAAAACATGCATATAGTTTAAATTATATAGAAAATAAATAAAAAATAAACTAAAAATAAACTTAAGTAATAATTAAACCATTTATGCATATTTAATCAAAATAGAGCGTATATTTCTAGAATCATGCACCCTAGAGCACATATATATAAAATAGTAACTCATACTTAGTGCGCTCCTCGAGATAGGTCCAATGGGCCTGGTCCACTAAGCCTCGGTCTCGGCGCAACTAAACATACAAAAATAACAGACATCATAATAAACCTAACAGAAAACCCTAGAAACTCGATCTAGAATATTAGGCACAAAATCAAAATTAGGATTAGACCGGACATCACGTTTTACGAGAATTCTATCGAAAATCCGGCAGAACCTCCCCTGTAAAACGGACATCTCTCTACTCAAAGAGTAGAGCCGGCCTTGCAAAGAAATGCACTTCGAAAAACAGGCACAAAAACACATCCACAACCCCTCGGTCGGACTCCAAACTACAGTTTACTGACCGAGGTCCACAATCACAGAATAATTATGAAAATACCAAAAATGCCCTTATATCACAGAAATACATTTTATAAATAGAAATTACGTAATTAACCTTAAAACACAGTAAAAATCGATAAAACTCATTTTATTTAGAAAAATCGTATATTATATATATAATTGAAAATAATTCACGAAAAATAGTTTTAATCAATTAAAAATACTAAATAATTTGTAGAAATCATTTTTATACCTTAAATAACTATTAAAACCAATTTAATTACATTTTTAGTCAATTTAGGGTAAAATTACCAAAATACCCCTATATATATAAATATACTAAAATTCATTCTAAAATTCACCAAAAATAGTATAATTGCACAAAATTAATTTTCTCAACATATTTATCAATAATATCACTAAATAAACTTAATTAACCAATTAATTTCAATTAAAAATGCAATTAACCTAATTTTCCAAAATTACATAAACCTAAATAATTCAAAATAAATACATAGAAATTCATAAAAAATCCAAATAAATTTCTATACTTCATTTAAAAACCTATATTTATCATAAAACGCAATTTCACAATTTAATTAATTAATTTTCGAAAATTAGAAAATAATATTAAAATATTCAAAAATACCCAAAAATCAAAATAATTACTAAAAATTCTACAAAAATTCACACATGTATATTAAGCTAAGGGGAACAACATTTGTGAAGGAATTTTTCATGAATCAACCAATTCGAAGTTCAAAAAAATAAAGAACCCTAAAATGGCTGAATTACCAAAATCGAAACCTAAGCAAATCAAGACCATTTTAAGTGAAAAAAATCTTGGAATCACACTCACCGAAGCTCAAGGAGAAGAAAGAGACCGGCAGTGTCGAAAACGGTAGCCGGAAACGTCATGAACGACGGTGGCCAAAGTTTCGGCTTCCTGAGCTAATTCCAGCCAAACCTCGACGGAATAGGGCGCTGCTGGTGGCGGGGAAGGCTGGGGAAGGAGGTAGCACGCTGGGAGGCACATCGACGGTAAGAAAACGGCGTGACAGGCGGTGGTTGGTGATCGGGCGTACGTCGGGAAGAAGGAGGAGGGTGGATGGCAGTTTTGTAAATAATTCAAACTTTATAATTTGTTTTAATATTAAATGTATATATGTATATATATATACTTTACACTATATATTAAAATAATATAAAATCACACACATTAAATATATACCACACACATATAATTTAATATTTTTAAAATTTAATACACCAAAAAAATAATTAAATAATATTAAAACTAATTAATAAATAATAAAATATTAGGGTAATTAATTAAACCCTAGTTAAATAAATAAATACACATATATACATTATTTAGTACTTTAAAAATATATATGACTTCATGCAAGTCCGTAAATCTATTTAAAATAATTAATAGTACATTATTTACGTGAAAATTTCCCCGAAAATAGAATTCTCGGGAAAATTTTACGTAAAGCACTTAAAATAATATACAACAATTAAAATAAGTTTTAAATACATATTAACTCGTAAAAATATCATAATTATACAGAAATATTAACACTGCATATCCCGATGAAATATTAAAATATTTAAAAATACGGGATATTACAAAATCCCGACCCTGACTTGTTACTGTGCATCTTCTTCCTTGCGTTGCTCAAGCCACCAAGCTACCATCTTCCAACCTTGAACCTTGCCATCAACTCCCTACCTTTTCCCCCTCCTCCTCATCGGAAGACAGCATGTAGAAGCAACAACAGCAGCAGTATGGTGCAGCGGTCGTCGGTGACTTTCCGATGGCTGGAGCTCAACTTTCTTGGCTCGGTCAACTCCTTGAGTTGAGGGGAAGTTGATTTCGAGCTTGATCGAAGCTCAAAGCTAATCGTTTATGAGTTTTAGGTAATTTTTAGTTTATGTCTAATTTCTTTTTAATTTTTTTTAGCTTGAGTTTAGTTGATTTTTGATGATTTCTTTTAGAAATGATGATCATTATAGTTGAGCTTCATGAGTATATTTTTTTATAATTTTTGGAATTTATTTTAATTTTGGTGAATTTTTTATTATTTTAATATTATTTAATGAATTTTCATAAATAAATTAATTAAATTATGAGTTTGGTTAAATTATTGTTATTATTTATAGTTATTAATTTTGGTGTTGAGAAATTAATTTTTGGGATTATTATATAATTTTTATAAATATTTATAGTTTATGTAAATTTTGGAATATTGAGTTAAATATGTATTTTGGTTGAATTTAGAGTTTAATTTTGTGTTTTAGTTGATATTAAAATGTTATTTGTTGATAAAAAAAATTTTATGAATTTATATAATTTTTATGGAATTTTTATATAATTTATGCATATTTTGATTTATTAGATTAAATATGTATTTTTGTTGAAATTATTGGATACAAATGTGTTTTGGTTGATATTAGTATATTATATGTTGATTAAATAATTTTAATAATTTTTGAGGAAATTATTTAGTATATTGGATATTTTGTAGTATAGGGTTAAATATGTAATTTTGTTAAGATTATAGTTAAACATTATGTTTTAGTTGATTTTATAATTATTTAAGGTATTAAAATGATTTTTACAAATTAATTACTATTTTTAACTAATTAATAATAATTTTTGAAAAATTATTTTCAAATAATATATTATATATTATTTTGGAAATAAAATGGGTTTTAAACTAATTTTATTATATAATTAAACTATTTAAGCAATTAAATATGAATTTTATTATGTTATGTTGAATAATTGTGAAAAATGAATTTTTATTAATATTATATAATATTTGAGATTTTATTAGTTAATTGTGATAATTTTAGAATATTATGTCAATAATAAGTGTATTTATTATTTTGAGGCTAAATGTGTATTTTATTATTTTTGTGATGTTAAATTGTGATTTTAAATATTATTTAAAATGTATGTTAATTTAATTGTAAAATGGGTATTTTATTCCATTTATAAATTTTTATTATCAAATATTATTTAAATTAGACTTTTATATTTTAGTTGGAAAATAAAGGTTTTTAAATATTTTCATGGGTTTTTGATATTTTTACTATTTTACTATTTAATATTGTTGTTTTGTAAATTGTGAACCTCGGTTGGGAATTTATGGAGTTTGGGATCCCAACCCGAGATGTTGCACTTTGAGATTTTAGAAGTGTTTTCTGTGCTGGATCAACCCTACTTTTGTAAGAAGATGTCCATTTTACAAAGGAGACTCTGTCGAAATTTTGGTAGATTTCTCGTAAAATGTGACAACCGGTCTGAATCTAGTTTTGAATTTTTTGATTGAGTCCGTCTATAGTAATCCTAGAAGTACAAAAAAATTAGAAGTTTATTCTGATTGTTGTTCTTATTTTATTTTTCTAATTGCGCTGAGACTAAGGACTAACGAACCAGGTCCGTCGAGTCTGTCTCGTAGAGTACGAATCAGTGAGTTATTATACTGTATATATATGTATTGCATATAGGATGCATGACTTAGGATTTTTCATTTTCATTAAATGTTTTTAAAAGTGATTTAAGTTATAATATGATTTGGTATAATTTCAGTTTATTTTTAGTATATTTTGATGTATATTTTTGCATATTTTCTATATACATTTACTATATCTTTGGTATATGTAATAACCCATATTTTTAAATTAATTTATTTTAAAATGAGATATGCAGTATTAATAAATTCAAAAGTTATATTTAATTATTTAATTATTTAGGGTTAATTAAGTTATTTGGATTTATAAAATGAATTATTATTTATGTAATTATTGGAAAATTGGATTTTTAATAATATTATATTTTTATTTCAGGATTTTTATTTAATTATTGAGGAAATAATTATTTTTGATGTTTTAATGTTAAATATGCTATATTTTGATATTTTGAAGGTATTTATAGTATTTATCAATTTTTAATATATTTATTGAATTAATTGTTCCCACGACTCAAAACAGGGGCCATGATCGGCGTTAGAGAACAGGAATTCTTTTGAATCCGGAACCCGTAACAAGCCTTAAAATAAAATAAAACATGCAATAATAATAATAACATAATTTAAAATAATCTGCAACGGAAATACAATCATAAATATTACAAAATAATAATCCACCCCGGGATTTAAATCAACAACTCAGTCTCATATATATTAATAAATCTTTAATACAAATCCAGTTCAAATATTTAAAGTACATATCTCATACAAATATAATACAACAATCTCATAATCGACCATAACTACTGCAGTGTCTAGATTATAAAAATATAACTCAGGTAAGCAGTTTACATAAAGAAGCCGGAGCGGAAGAAATCCGGCGTACAGGTCTGCTACTGAGGTCTGATGAAGATGACTCTCCTGAAAAATAGTCAACGGAGGGGAGTCAGACCTCACTAAGTGAATTACTATAATATATATACATGCATACTAAATGTCAATGCACACAATCAATAGTATATATATATATATATTAAGTATATATACAGCAAATACACACAGATGCAATAAAATCATTTTATATATTTTTATTGAAAATCTCAGTTTATGAAGGATCAAATAGAACCCTAGAAAATCGCAACCTTAAAACAGTGTTAGACAACACTCTAGCCATACAGGCTCACTTATTCCAAATATAATCACTTGTTCTATTTGGACAGTAGACTGGCCCCGAGACACTAAGTCAACCGAGCTCCAGCAGTCTGACTGTCAGTGTGATTGGCCCTGAGACACTTGGTCAACCGAGCTCCAGCAGTCACATTCCCAAATCATATCTCACACATCAAATAATCAAATCCAATCAATATCCACAAATAGTTAGTAATATAGCCTAAATGCTATAAACGTACCGGTACGTACTCAGTCCTAGTATTACCCACTAGGTAGCACGTTCTATTGATATCCTTCATTAAAATATAAAACGTACATTCATAAATAAATGATGCATGTATTTAAATAAAATAGCAACATAAACCATATTTATACTAGAAATATACCAAAAGTAAACCAGGTATATTTTGAGCATATATACGTCAAATAAATCCAACTAAATTACAAAATAAACTAGAAATATATTCAAAAACATTTTAAACATAATTTATTAATAAAACATGCATATAGTCTAAAATATACCAAAAATAAACCAAAAGTAAACAAAAAATAAACTAAAAATAAACTTAAGTACTAATTAATACTATTATGCATTTTTAGTCAAAATAAAACATAGATTTCTAAAATCATGCACCTTAGAGCATATATATATATATAATAGTAACTCATAATTATTGCGCTCCTCGAGATGGGTCCGATGGGCCTGGTCCACTAGGCATCGATCTCGGTGCAACTAAACAAATAAAAGACCATAAAATATCAGAATACATCTACAGAAGTTCTAAACACTCGATCTAGATTACTAGACATAGGATTAGAATCAGAATTCGATCGGACATCACGTTTTACGAGAATTCTATTAAAAATTCGGTAGAACCTCCCCTATAAAACGGACATCTCTCTACTCAAAGAGTAGAGCCGGCCCTGCAAAGAAACACACTTCGAAAATAACACAGAATTCTCAATCAAAATCCCTCGGTCAGACTCCAAACTACAAATCACCGATCGAGGTCCACAATTCACCGAATATTTATAAAATACCAAAAATACCCTTATATAATGAAAATACATTTTATCAGTAGAAATTACGTAGTTAACCCTAAAACACAGTAAAAACCGATAAAAACTCATTTTATTAGAAAAATCGTATATTATATATAATTTGAAAATAATTTACGAAAAATAGTTTTAATCAGTTAAAAATACTAAATCATTTTTATAAATCATTTTTATACCCTAAATAACTATTAAAACCGATTTAATTACATTTTTAGCCAATTTAGGGTAAAATTACCAAAATACCCCTATATATAAATATACTAAAATTAATCCAAAAATTCACCAAAAATAATATAATTGCACAAAATTAATTTTCTCAACATATATTTCAATAATATCACTAAATAAACTTAATTAACCAAGAAATTTCAATTAAACACATAATTAACCCTATTTTCTCAAAATTACATAAACTAAATAAATTCAAAATAAATACATAAAAATTCATAAAAATTACAAATAAATTCCTATAATTCATTTCAACATCTATATTTATCATAAAACACAATTTCATAATTTAATTAATTAATTTTCGAAAATTAGAAAATAATAATAAAATAATAAAAAATACCCAGAAATCAAAATAAATTCCAAAAATTCTACAAAAATTACCACATGAAGATTAGGCTACTAGGATCATAGTTTGGGAATGAATTTTTCATGAATCAATCAAATTAAAGCTCAAAAAAAATCAAGAACCCTAATAGGCCAAAATTGCAAAATCGAAACCTAGGCAAATCTAGACCATTTTAAGTGAAACAAAGCTTGGAATCACACTCACCAGAGCTCAAGGAGAAGATAGAGACCGGCAGTGTCGAAAACGATGGCCGGAATCACATTGATCGATGTTAGCTTCAAGTGTCGGCTTTCCCGGCCAAAATGAACTCCTCCGATGCCGGAAACGGCTGCTGTTGTAATATACTGTATTTTTAAATATTTTAATACTACATCAGGATATGCAGTGTTAATAATTTTTGTATATATATTATGATATTTTTACGAGTTGATATGTATTTAAAATCTATTTTAATTATTGTGTATTATTTAAAGTGCTTTACGTAAAATTTTCCCGGGACTTGCATTTTCGGGGAAATTTTCATGTAAATAATTTACTATTAATTATTTTAAATAGATTTACAGACTTGCATGAACTCATATATATTTTTAAAATACTAAATAATGTATATATGTGTATTTATTTAATTAACTAGAGTTTAATTAATTACCCTAATATTTTATTATTTATTTATTAGTTTTATTGTTATTTAATTATTTTTATTTATTATTAAATTTTAAAATATTAAATTATATGTGTGTGGTGTATATTTAATGTGTGTAATTTAATATTATTTTAATATATAGTATAAAGTATATATATATACATATATACATTTAATATTAACAAAATTATAAAGTTTAGTATATTTACAATTTTGCCATTCGTTCTTCTTCTTCCTCCCGACCGTTCCCCATCACCGTCCGCCGCTACTACCGCCATTTTCTTGCCTTTGGTGTGCCGTCCGGCGTGCCACCTCCTTCCTCAACCTTCCCCGCCGCCTGCTGCAGCTGATTTCGGCATCTAAAAGTCATTTTTGGCCGGAGAAACCGAAAGTGGGAGCAACGTCGTTCACGACTATTCCGGCCACCGTTTTTGACACCGCCAGTCTATTTCTTCTTCTTGAGCTCTGGTGAGTGTGATTCCAAGCTTTGTTTCACTTAAAATGGTCTTGATTTGCTTAGGTTTTGATTTTTCAATTTCAGCCTATTAGGGTTCTTGATTTTTTTGAAATTTAATTTGATTTATTCATGAAAAATTCCTTCAAAAATGTTGTTCCCCTTAGCTTGATATACATGTGTGAATTTTTGTGGAATTTTTGGAGATTAATTTTATTTTTGGGTATTTTTGAATATTTTAATATTATTTTCTAATTTTCTGAAATTAATTAATTAAATTATGAAATTGTGTTTTATGATAAATATAGGTGTTGAAATGAATTATAGAAATTTATTTGGAATTTTTATGAATTTCTATGTATTTATTTTGAATTTAATTAGTTTATGTAATTTTGGAAAATTAGGTTAATTATGTTTTTAATTAAATTTAATTGGTTAATTGAGTTTAATTATTGATATTATTGATAAATATATTGATAAAATTAATTTTGGACAATTATATTATTTTTGGTGAATTTTTGAAGTAATTTTAGTATATTTATATATATACGGGCATTTTGGTAATTTTACCCTTAATTGGCTAAAAATGTAATTTAATTGGTTTTAATAATTATTTAAGTTATAAAAATGATTTCTACAAATTATTTAGTATTTTTAATTAATTAAAACTATTTTTCGTAAATTATATTTAATTTTATATATAATATATAATTTTTCTAATAAAATGAGTTTTTATCGGTTTTTACTGTGTTTTAAGATTAATTATGTAATTTCTACTTACAAAATGTATTTTTTTTCTACTTATAAAATGTATTTTTGTCACGACCCAAAACAGGGGCCATGACCGGCGCTAGGGAACGGGAATTCTTTCGAATCCGGAACCCGTAGCAAGCCTAAAAATAAAATAAATATGCAATAATAACCATAAAAATATAATATGCAGCGGAAAATAAAAAAAATCATAAATATTACAATATCATCCATATCAACTGGATTCAATTCAAAACTCATTACATCGCATATATAATCTCATAAATGTATAATCTTTATACAAATCCAGTTTTACTATAATACATCTCTTTAAAACAAATTCTTTATTTCACAACTACTGCAGTGTCTAGATAAAATAAATAAGACTCAAGTATATAATTTACATAAAGAAGCCGGGGCGGAAGAAATCCGGCGTATCGACCTGCTACTGAGGTCTGAGGAAGTTGACTCTCCTGAAAAATAGTCAACGGAGGGGAGTCAGACCTCACTGAGTGAATTACTATAATACATATACATACACTCTAAGTGATAATGCATACAGTCAACAGTATATGAGTAATATGTATATATACAGGCAAATTCATACAAATGCAGAAAATCATTTTATATATTTGTCTGAAAATCAACTTTTATGAAGGATCACATAGAACCCTAGAATATCGCAACCTCAGAAAAATAGTGTTAAACAACACTCTAGCCATACAGGCTCACTGATTCCAAATATATCCACTTAATCCATATGGACAGTAGATTGGCCCCGAGACACTAAGTCAACCGAGCTCCAGCAGTCTGACTGCCAGTGTGATTGGCCCCGAGACACTTGGTCAACCGAGCTCCAGCAATCACACCCAAACCACATCTCACACATATCAATAATCATCATCAAATCAATATCCACAAATAGTTAGTAATATAGCCTAAAGCTATAGGCGTACCGGTACGTACTCGGTCCTAGTGCTGCCCACTAGGTAGCACGTTCTATTGATATCCTTCATTCTTAAATATAAAACATTCATTCACAAAAATAAATGATGCATGGATATAAATGAAATAGCAATATAAACCATATATATACCGAAAATACACCAAACATAAACCAGGTATATTTTGAGTATATATATGTCAAATAAATCCAATCAAATCATGAATTAAACTAAAAATATATTTAAAAACATTTTAAATATATTTTACTAATAAAACATGTATATAATTTATTATATACCAAAAATATACCAAAAATATACTTGAATATAAATCATGTTATTTATGCATATTTAGTCAAAATAAAACATGCATTTTCTAAATCATGCATCCTAAGCATATATATATAATATAGTAACTCACCTAATGCGCTTCACGAGACGGGTCCGACGGGCCTGGTCCACTAACCCTCGGTCTCGGCGCAACTAAACAAGAAATAATTAATCGACATCAGAATAACCCTAACAGAAATCCTAGAATTCAATCTAGAGTATTCAACACAGAATCGGAAATTAGGGTTCGACTGGATATCACGTTTTACGAGAATTCTATCGAAAATCCGGCAGAACCTCCCCTGTAAAACGGACATCTCTCTACTCAAAAGAGTAGAGCCAACCCTGCACAGAAACACACTTCAAAAATAAACACCACAATCAATCACAACCCCTCGGTCGGACTCCAGACTACAATCTGTCGACCGGGGTCCACAAACACAGAATATATATTCAAATATACCAAAAATATCCTTAAATCATAAAAATACATTTCATACGTAGAAATTACAAAATAAATCTTGAAACACTGTAAAAACCGATTAAAACTCATTTTATTAGAAAAACCGTATATTATATATATAATTGAAAATAATTCCCGGAAAATAGTTTTAATTAGTTAAAAATACTAAATATTTTGTAGAAATCATTTTTATACCTTAAATAAATATTAAAACCAATTAAATTACATTTTTAGACAATTTAGGGTAAAATTACCAAAATACCCCCATATATATTTATATACCTAAATTACTTCAAAAATTCACTAAAAATCATACAATTATCCAAAATTAATTTTCTCAACATATTTATCAATAATATCAATAATTAAACTCAATTAACCAATTAAATTCAATTTAAAACACAATTAACTTAATTTTACAAAATCACATAAACTTCAATAATTAAAAATAAATACTTAGAAATTCATAAAAATTCCAAATAAATTTCTATAATTCATTTCAACACCTAATTCAACCATAAACTCCAATTTCATAATTTAAATAATTAATTTCCGAAAATTAGAAAATAATATTAAAATATTCAAAAATACCCAAAAATCCAAACAATCTCCAAAAATTCTGTAAAAATTCATACATGAAGATTAAGCTACCAGGAACAACATTTGTGAAGCAATTTTCCATGAATCATCCAAATCGAAGCTCAAAAAAATCAAAAACCAAAAGAGGCCGAAATTTTCAAATCGAAACCTAAGCAATTCTAGACCATTTTAGCTCAAACCAAAGCTAGAATCACACTCATCGGAGCTCAAGGAGAAGATAGAGACCGGCGGTGTCGAAAACGGTGGCCGGAGGAGGGAGAAACGGCGGTGAGAAAATGGTGGTCGGAGTCGGGCGCGGGAGAGAAAGAAGAAGAAGAAGAAAAAGAAAAAGAAAGAAAAGGAAAGAAAAAGAAAAAGAAAAAGAAAGAAAAAGGAAAAGAAAAAAAAATAAAAATAAATAAAATAAATTAAAATAATTAAATATTAATAAATAATTAATAATAAAATAATAAATTTTAATAATTTAATAATAAATAAAATAATCAAATAATAATAAATAAATAATAAAATATTAGGGTAATAATAAACCCTAATTAATTAAATATACACACACAGGCTTTATTTAATAATTTAAAAATATGTATGAGTTCATGCAAACCCGTAAATACATTTAAAATAATTAATAATACATTGTTTACGTGGAAATTTCCCCGAAAATGAAAGTCCCGGGAAAATTTTACGTAAAATACTGAAAATAATAGACAGTAATTAAAATAGGTTTAAAATACATATCAACTCATAAAAATATCGTATAATGCATAAAAATTATTGACACTGTATATCTCGGTACAGTGTAAAAATATTTTAAAAAAACACGGGATATTACAGTCTTCCCCCCTTACAAGAATTCGTCCCCGAATTCTAAAAACAAGATTACAGAATCAGGAAGGAAAGAGATACGGGTAAGAAGCTCGCATCTCAGCTTCAGTCTCCCACGTATGCTCTTCAACTCTGTCGCTACGCCACAAAACCTTGACCATCGGAATCTGCTTCGATCGCAACTGTCGAACTTGAAAATCAACAATCGCCACAGGTTCTTCCACAAACGTCAAATCTTCACTCACTTCTACACTGTCAGGTTGCAACACGTGTGAAGGATCTGAGATATACTTCCTGAACATCGAGATATGAAATACTGGATGCACTTGTGACATACTCGGAGGCAAATCCAACCGATATGCAACAGTGCCAATTCTCTCCAGAATCTCAAACGGTCCAATATATCTCGGTGCTAACTTACCCTTCCTGCCAAATCTCATCACACCCTTCATCGGAGATACTTTCAGAAAAACGAAATCTCCAACCTGAAACTCCACATCTCTGCGCCTAGGATCCGCATAACTCTTCTGTCTACTAACTGCGGTCTCTAATCTGCGCTTGATCACGGTGACTTTCTCTGCAGCATCTTGAACCATCTCTGGTCCAATCAAAGCTCTCTCACCAATCTCATCCCAACTCAATGGGGATCTACACTTCCTTCCATACAATGCCTCATATGGTGCCATGCCAATACTGCTATGGTAGCTGTTATTATATGCAAACTCAACAAGCGACAAATGATCATCCCAGCTACCTCTCAAATCCAAGACACACATCCTCAACATATCTTCCAGTGTCTGGATCTGTCACGACCCAAAACAGGGGCCATGACCGGCGCTAGGGAACGGGAATTCTTTCGAATCCGGAACCCGTAGCAAGCCTAAAAATAAAATAAAAATGCAATAATAACCATAAAATATAATATGCAGCGGAAAATAAAATCATAAATATTACAATATCATCCATATCAACTGGATTTAATTCAAAACTCATCACATCGCATATATAATCTCATAAATGTATAATCTTTATACAAATCCAGTTTTACTATAATACATCTCTTTAAAACAAATACATAAAATCCAATACTTTAATTCACAACTACTGCAAATCACAACTACTGCAGTGTCTAGATAAAATAAATAAGACTCAAGTAGACAATTTACATAAAGAAGCCGGGGCGGAAGAAATCCGGCGTATCGACCTGCTACTGAGGTCTGAGGAAGTTGACTCTCCTGAAAAATAGTCAACGGAGGGGAGTCAGACCTCACTGAGTGAATTACTATAGTATATATACATACACTCTAAGTGATAATGCATACAGTCAACAGTATATGAGTAATATGTATATATATACAGGCAAGTTCATACAGATGCAGAAAAATCATTTTATATATTTTACTAAAAAATCCCAATTTATGAAGGATCACATAGAACCCTAGAATATCGCAACCTCAGAAAAATAGTGTTAAACAACACTCTAGCCATACAGGCTCACTGATTCCAAATATATCCACTTAATCCATATGGACAGTAGACTGGCCCCGAGACACTAAGTCAACCGAGCTCCAGCAGTCTGACTGCCAGTGTGATTGGCCCCGAGACACTTGGTCAACCGAGCTCCAGCAATCACACCCAAACCACATCTCACATATATCAATAATCATAATCAATTCAATATCCACAAATAGTCAGTAATTAAGCCTAAATACTATAGGCGTACCGGTACGTACTCGGTCCTAGTGCTGCCCACTAGGTAGCACGTTCTATTGATATCCTTCAGTAATAAATAATAAAACATTCATTCACAAATACATGATGCATGAATTTAAATAAATCAACAATATAAACCATATATATACCGAAAATATACCAAACATAAACCAAGTATATTTTGAGTATATATACGTCAAATAAATTCAATCAAATCATGAATTAAACTAAAAATATATTTAAAAACATTTTAAATATATTTTATTAATAAAACATGTATATAATTTATTATATACCAAAAATATACCAAAAATATACTTGAATATAAATCATGTTATTTATGCATATTCAGTCAAAATAAAACATGCATTTTCTAAATCATGCGTCCTAAGCATATATATATAATATAGTAACTCACCTAATGCGCTCCACGAGACAGGTCCGACGGGCCTGGTCCACTAACCCTCGGTCTCGGCGCAACTAAACAAGAAATAATTACTCGACATCAGAATAAACCCTAACAGAAATCCTAGAATTAAATCTAGAGTATTCAACACAGAATCGGAAATTAGGGTTCGACTGGATATCACGTTTTAACGAGAATTCTACCGAAAATCCGGCAGAACCTCCCCTGTAAAACGGACATCTCTCTACTCAAAAGAGTAGAGCCGACCCTGCAAAGAAAATACACTTCGAAAATAAACACCACAATCAATCACAACCCCTCGGTCGGGACTCCAGACTACAAATCTGTCGACCGGGGTCCACAAACACAGAATATATATTCAAATATACCAAAAATATCCTTAAATCATAAAAATACATTTCATACGTAGAAATTACATAATTAACCTTGAAACACTGTAAAAATCGATTAAAACTCATTTTATTAGAAAAACCGTATATTATATATATAATTGAAAATAATTCCCGGAAAATAGTTTTAATTAGTTAAAAATACCAAATATTTTGTAGAAATCATTTTTATACCTTAAATAAATATTAAAACCAATTAAATTACATTTTTAGACAATTTAGGGTAAAATTACCAAAATACCCCTATATATATATATATACCTAAATTACTTCAAAAATTCACCAAAAATCATACAATTATCCAAAATTAATTTTCTCAACATATTTATCAATAATATCAATAATTAAACTCAATTAACCAATTAAATTCAATTTTAAACACAATTAACTTAATTTTACAAAATCACATAAACTTCAATAATTAAAAATAAATACTTAGAAATTCATAAAAATTCCAAATAAATTTCTATAATTCATTTCAACACCTAATTCAACCATAAACTCCAATTTCATAATTTAAATAATTAATTTCCGAAAATTCGAAAATAATATTAAAATATTCAAAAATACCCAAAAATCCAAACAATCTCCAAAAATTCCACAAAAATTCATACATGAAGATTAAGCTACCAGGAACAACATTTGTGAAGGAAGTTTCCATGAATCATCCAAATCAAAGCTCAAAAAAATCGAAAACCAAAAGTGGCCGAAATATTCAACTCAAAACCTAAGCAATTCTAGACCGTTTTAGCTCAACCCAAAGCTAGAATAACACTCACCGGAGCTCAAGGAGAAGATAGAGACCGGCGGTGTCGAAAACGGTGGCCGGAGGAGGGAGAAACGACGTGAGGAATAGTGGGTGGTCCGGCGCCTACCTACGGGAAGAAGAAGAAGAAGAAGAAGAAAAAGAAAAAGAAAGAAAAGAAAGAGAAAGGAAAAGAAAAAGAAAGAAAAAGGAAAAGAAAAAAGAAAAAAAAAAAAAAAAAAAAAAAAAAAAAAAGAAAAAAAATAATAAATTTTAATAATTTAATAATAAATAAAATAATAAAATAATAATAAATAAATAATAAAATATTAGGGTAATAATAAACCCTAATTAAATAAATATACACACACAGGCTTTATTTAATAATTTAAAAATATGTATGAGTTCATGCAAATTCATAAATACATTTAAAATAATTAATAATACATTGTTTACGTAAAAATTTCCCCGAAAATGAAAGTCCCCCGGGAAAATTTTACGTAAAATACTGAAAATAATAGACAGTAATTAAAATAGGTTTAAAATACATATTAACTCATAAAAATATCGTATATACAGTCAAAATTATTGACACTGCATATCCCGGTACAGTGTAAAAATATTTTTAAAAACACGGGATATTACAGTCTTCCCCCCTTACAAGAATTCGTCCCCGAATTCTAAAAACAAGATTACAGAATCAGGAAGGAAAGAGATACGGGTAAGAAGCTCGCATCTCAGCTTCAGTCTCCCACGTATGTTCTTCAACTCTGTCGCTACGCCACAAAACCTTGACCATCGGAATCTGCTTCGATCGCAACTGTCGAACTTGAAAATCTACGATCGCCACAGGTTCTTCCACAAACGTCAAATCTTCACTCACTTCCACACTGTCGGGTTGCAACACGTGTGAAGGATCTGAGATATACTTCCTCAACATCGAGATATGAAATACTGGATGCACCTGTGACATACTCGGAGGCAAATCCAACCGATATGCAACAGTGCCAACTCTCTCCAGAATCTCAAACGGTCCAATGTATCTCGGTGCTAACTTACCCTTCCTGCCAAATCTCATCACACCCTTCATCGGAGATACCTTCAGAAAAATAAAATCTCCAACCTGAAACTCCACATCTCTGCGCCTAGGATCCGCATAACTCTTCTGTCTACTAACTGCGGTCTCTAATCTACGTTTGATCACGGCGACTTTCTCTGCAGCATCCTGAACCATCTCTGGTCCAGTCAAAACTCTCTCACCGATTTCATCCCAACTCAACGGGGATCTACACTTCCTTCCATACAACGCCTCATATGGTGCCATGCCAATACTGCTATGGTAGCTGTTATTATATGCAAACTCAACAAGCGACAAATGATCATCCCAGCTACCCTCCCAAATCCAAGACACACATCCTCAACATATCTTCCAGTGTCTGGATCGTCCTCTCAGACTGACCATCTGTCTGAGGATGAAAAGCAGTACTGAAATCCAACCTAGTGCCCATCGCTTCTTGCAACTTCTGCCAGAAACGAGAAGTAAACACTGAACCTCTATCTGACACAATGGACACAGGTACTCCATGAAGGCATACAATATGCTTCACGTACAACTTCGCCAATCTAGCAACTGAATATGTGGCTTTCACAGGCAAGAAATGTGCAGACTTCGTCAATCTGTCTACAATCACCCAGATGGAATCGTATCCATCCTTCGAACGAGGTAAACCGACCACAAAATCCATAGCTATCCTTTCCCACTTCCACTCGGGAATAGGAAGAGGCTGAAGATTCCCAGAAGGCTTCTGATGTTCGGCTTTCACTTGCTGACACGTCAAGCACTTAGCAACATAATCAGCAACATCCTTCTTCAATCCATCCCACCAGTATAAATCTCTGATACTGTGGTACATCTTAGTAACACCAGGATGAACGCTGTAGGTTGTAGAATGTGCTTCCTCTAGGATCTCTTCTCTCAAATCATCCACATCAGGAACACACAATCTACCACTGATCCACAACACACCATCATCATCGAGTGTGAAATCAGTGAACTTCCCTGCTCTGACATTCTCTGCAAGCTCTTCCAGAATAGGATCTCGGCTCTGAGCTGCTTTAATCCTATCCCTTAGCACAGATCGTACTTTAAATTGAGCTAACAGTCCACCTGATCTACTGATCTTCATCATCAGACCTTGATCCACCATCAGATGCAACTCCTGGATCAATGGTCTCCTTTCCACACCAATGTGAGCAAGACTACCTGAGGACTTCCTACTCAAGGCATCTGCTACCACATTAGCTTTACCCCGGATGGTAAAGAATCTCGCAATCATAATCCTTCAACAGTTCCAACCATCTTCTCTGCCTCAAATTCAAATCTCGCTGCTGGAAAATGTACTTAAGGCTCTTGTGATCAGTAAATATCTCACAAGTCACCCCGTACAAATAATGTCTCCAAATCTTCAAAGCAAAGATCACTGCAGCCATCTCAAGATCATGTGTAGGATAGTTCTGCTCATGCTTCTTCAACTGCCTCGAAGCATAGGCTATCACCCTTCCATTCTGCATCAACACACAACCCAAGACCAATTCTAGAGGCATCACAGTAAACTGTGAACTTATCCACACTATTAGGCAAAGCTAATACTGGCGCTGTGGTCAACTTCTCCTTCAACAACTGAAAACTATTCTCACAAGCTTCTGACCACTCGAATCTAACATTCTTCTGAGTCAAGCGAGTCATAGGGGCTGCAATTCTGGAAAAATCCTGCACAAACCGCCTATAATACCCGGCTAAACCCAGAAAACTCCGAATCTCCGTAACTGAAGTAGGTCTAGGCCACTCAGATACTGCTTCAATCTTCTGTGGATCAACCTGAATACCTTCTTTAGACACTACGTGTCCAAGAAAAGAAACACTCTCCATCCAGAAATCACACTTCGAGAATTTAGCATAAAGCTGATGATCTCTCAGTGTCTGTAGTACAATCCTCAAGTGATATACATGCTCTTCCATACTCCTCGAATATACTAGTATATCATCAATGAAGACTACCACAAACTGATCCACATACGGTCGGAATACTCTGTTCATCAGGTCCATAAAAGCTGCTGGTGCATTAGTCAAACCAAAAGACATCACCAGAAACTCATAATGGCCATATCGAGTGCGGAACGCTATCTTAGGAATATCGGATTCACTAATCCGCAGCTGATGATAACCCGACCTCAAGTCAACCTTAGAAAAGAATTGTGCACCCTGGAGCTGATCAAACAAATCATCTATCCTCGGGAGAGGATACTTGTTCTTCACTGTCACTTTGTTCAACTCTCTGTAGTCAATGCACAGTCTCAGGGTACCATCCTTCTTCTTCACAAACAAGACTGGTGCACCCCAAGGAGAAACACTAGGTCTGATAAAACCCTTATCCAACAACTCTTGCAATTGCTCCTTCAACTCTCTCAACTCTGCAGGAGCCATACGATAGGGTGGCATAGATATAGGAGTAGTACCTGGAACCACATCTATACAGAACTCAATCTCTCTATGAGGTGGTAAACCTGGCAACTCCTCGGGGAAAAACATTAGGAAACTCACAAGCAACAGGAACATCTGTGAGTGACAACTTCTCCACTGACGTATCCCTAACCAATGCCAAAAACCCCTGACAACCTTTCCTCAACAACTTCCTAGCTGAAATAACCGAAATAAGATTCTGAGGTGCTGAACTCCTGTCACCAACAAACTTAAAATCTTCTTCACCAGGAATTCTAAAAGTCACCTCCTTATTCCTGCAATCAACCACGGCAAAGTGCTGAGACAACCAATCCATTCCCAAAATAACATCGAACTCCATCACATCCAACAAAATCAAATCAGCGGGTAATTCTCTATCTCCCACGAGAACTGGACAACCAGAAAGAACAATATCGGTGTCCAAAGAATCACTCAGAGGAGTGGCAACAGACAAAGGAAAAGCCATCCTCGAAGCTTGCCAACAAGATTTAGAAGCAAAAACGGGAGAAACAAATGAATGCGTGGCACCCGGATCAAACAAAACCAAAGCATCCAGGTAACAAACAGAAAGAATACCTGCCACGACTGCATTAGATGCCTGAGCATCCTGCTGAGTCAGATGAAAAACTCTGGCCTGGCCTCGACCTCCCTGCTGACTGGTAGAAGCCTGGCCAACACCTCGGGTACCTCCTCTCGTACCTCTACCACGACTCTGCTGTGGAACAAACTGAGTAGAACTCTGATGCTGAGCTGGTGGTAATTGAAATGGCACGGGTGCTGCACTAGCAATCGACTGCTGTGGGAATCGCGAAATCTGCTGCTGCTGATATCCGAGGTAAGGACACGATCTGGCAAAATATCCTGTCTGCCCGCATCTGAAACATGTCAATGGTGTCAGATAACACGGTCCTTGATGGACTCTACCACAAGTCTGACAAACACTGGCCGCTGATCCAGAACTACGACCACTGCTGCTGCTCGAAGCACCTGACCCAAATCTAAACGATCTACGCTGACCTCCACGACCATGTCTACTGCTCCGATGCACTCGCTGCTGCTGTCTCTGACTCTGCTGAGTCGAACCTCGCTGCTGACTACTCGAACCAACATGAAAACTCGAATACGGAGTAGCCTGCAATCCACTCGACTGAACTCCTAACTGGTAATAATCAGGCATCGCTCCCTGCCTAACTAACCTCAGCTCAATCTCCTTAGCTAGCTCAATCACCGACTCCAGAGTAAGACCTGCTGTAGGCATACCAGCAAAAGCTGAACCCAAACCAGTAACATAGGTAGTAACCGCGAAATACTGATCTCGCATCAGATCCTCAGCATATCTACCCAGACGAAGAAACTCTCGGGTATACTCCTCTACTGATCGATCTCCACGAGAAATACTAGTCAAACGAAGACGATAGCTCAAACGAAGAGGCTCTGGACAAAATCTCCTCATGAATCGCTCTCGAAATTGAGCCCATGTCATCGTCATCATATAAGGCTGGATCATCTGAATAAACCAATCCAAGGCTGGTCCCTCGACAGACAACTCAACGATCATGATCCTCTGGTACTCGGTATGAGCAGTCCGAGTCCTAGTCTCAATCGCATGCAGAAAATCTAAAGGATCAGAAGTACCATCAAAAGCAATCCTGCCGGGCATAGAACAAAGCTGCCTCAGGGTCAGACATACCCTGCTGATAGGCAGGCTGAACAACTGGAGGAACAGGAACATCAAACTCAGGCTCAACAGGCTCCTCGTCCTGTAACTCTCTCAGCCTACGGCGACCTGCCGCTCCTCGAGGTCTACCCCTGCCACGACCTCTACGTCTAACTGGCGGCTCAGGAGGTAAAACCTCATCCTGAAAAGACTCATCATCCTCGGCCTCAACGACCGGTGGAGCGACACGCGCTCGCCTCCTCATTCTGAAAAGATAAACGGAAAGATTCAGACAAAACAGACAACGGAGGAATAACGCTGAAAACTACAGCAAGGAATACTTATCAAGACATACTCGAACCTAATACACTGCAGTAGTCCAACAGAAAACACAACTTTAAAACTAGGGCCACAACTCACATAACTAAGCCCTGACATAGAACTCCACTCAGAAACGAACTTCGCTCTGATACCAACTTTGTCACGACCCAAAACAGGGGCCATGACCGGCGCTAGGGAACGGGAATTCTTTCGAATCCGGAACCCGTAGCAAGCCTAAAAATAAAATAAAAATGCAATAATAACCATAAAATATAATATGCAGCGGAAAATAAAATCATAAATATTACAATATCATCCATATCAACTGGATTTAATTCAAAACTCATCACATCGCATATATAATCTCATAAATGTATAATCTTTATACAAATCCAGTTTTACTATAATACATCTCTTTAAAACAAATACATAAAATCCAATACTTTAATTCACAACTACTGCAAATCACAACTACTGCAGTGTCTAGATAAAATAAATAAGACTCAAGTAGACAATTTACATAAAGAAGCCGGGGCGGAAGAAATCCGGCGTATCGACCTGCTACTGAGGTCTGAGGAAGTTGACTCTCCTGAAAAATAGTCAACGGAGGGGAGTCAGACCTCACTGAGTGAATTACTATAGTATATATACATACACTCTAAGTGATAATGCATACAGTCAACAGTATATGAGTAATATGTATATATATACAGGCAAGTTCATACAGATGCAGAAAAATCATTTTATATATTTTACTAAAAAATCCCAATTTATGAAGGATCACATAGAACCCTAGAATATCGCAACCTCAGAAAAATAGTGTTAAACAACACTCTAGCCATACAGGCTCACTGATTCCAAATATATCCACTTAATCCATATGGACAGTAGACTGGCCCCGAGACACTAAGTCAACCGAGCTCCAGCAGTCTGACTGCCAGTGTGATTGGCCCCGAGACACTTGGTCAACCGAGCTCCAGCAATCACACCCAAACCACATCTCACATATATCAATAATCATAATCAATTCAATATCCACAAATAGTCAGTAATTAAGCCTAAATACTATAGGCGTACCGGTACGTACTCGGTCCTAGTGCTGCCCACTAGGTAGCACGTTCTATTGATATCCTTCAGTAATAAATAATAAAACATTCATTCACAAATACATGATGCATGAATTTAAATAAATCAACAATATAAACCATATATATACCGAAAATATACCAAACATAAACCAAGTATATTTTGAGTATATATACGTCAAATAAATTCAATCAAATCATGAATTAAACTAAAAATATATTTAAAAACATTTTAAATATATTTTATTAATAAAACATGTATATAATTTATTATATACCAAAAAATATACCAAAAATATACTTGAATATAAATCATGTTATTTATGCATATTCAGTCAAAATAAAACATGCATTTTCTAAATCATGCGTCCTAAGCATATATATATAATATAGTAACTCACCTAATGCGCTCCACGAGACAGGTCCGACGGGCCTGGTCCACTAACCCTCGGTCTCGGCGCAACTAAACAAGAAATAATTACTCGACATCAGAATAACCCTAACAGAAATCCTAGAATTAAATCTAGAGTATTCAACACAGAATCGGAAATTAGGGTTCGACTGGATATCACGTTTTACGAGAATTCTACCGAAAATCCGGCAGAACCTCCCCTGTAAAACGGACATCTCTCTACTCAAAAGAGTAGAGCCGACCCTGCAAAGAAAATACACTTCAAAAATAAACACCACAATCAATCACAACCCCTCGGTCGGACTCCAGACTACAATCTGTCGACCGGGGTCCACAAACACAGAATATATATTCAAATATACCAAAAATATCCTTAAATCATAAAAATACATTTCATACGTAGAAATTACATAATTAACCTTGAAACACTGTAAAAATCGATTAAAACTCATTTTATTAGAAAAACCGTATATTATATATATAATTGAAAATAATTCCCGGAAAATAGTTTTAATTAGTTAAAAATACCAAATATTTTGTAGAAATCATTTTTATACCTTAAATAAATATTAAAACCAATTAAATTACATTTTTAGACAATTTAGGGTAAAATTACCAAAATACCCCTATATATATATATATACCTAAATTACTTCAAAAATTCACCAAAAATCATACAATTATCCAAAATTAATTTTCTCAACATATTTATCAATAATATCAATAATTAAACTCAATTAACCAATTAAATTCAATTTAAAACACAATTAACTTAATTTTACAAAATCACATAAACTTCAATAATTAAAAATAAATACTTAGAAATTCATAAAAATTCCAAATAAATTTCTATAATTCATTTCAACACCTAATTCAACCATAAACTCCAATTTCATAATTTAAATAATTAATTTCCGAAAATTCGAAAATAATATTAAAATATTCAAAAATACCCAAAAATCCAAACAATCTCCAAAAATTCCACAAAAATTCATACATGAAGATTAAGCTACCAGGAACAACATTTGTGAAGGAAGTTTCCATGAATCATCCAAATCAAAGCTCAAAAAAATCGAA